>OU015767.1:17659925-17718698 GCA_907173295.1 Fagus sylvatica
TTTTTTTTATGAAATTGAGGAAGTGCACTGAAAAAAATCTTGATTTGCTTAAGTATAAAAAAAATACAAAACTTGCTATTTTTTTTTTCTTTTTCCAAAATTTACAATGTACCTAGCCAATATTAATACATCAATATGTGTTTCTAGACTAAGAAATAAAAAATAGGGTAAACTATTGTTTTCTTCAAACTTTGCATGAAATTCGTTTTTGTCCCTGAACTTTGAAAAATTCATTTTTCATTCCTGAACTTTCAAGAAATTTGTTTTTACACATGAATTTCGTCATTTTGAAAAAAGAATTCAAGGGGAAATCCATGTGTAAAAAACTTTTTCAAAATTCAGGGACGAAAAACGAACTTTTCAAAGTTCAAGGACGAAAAACGAACTTCATGCAAAGTTTAGGACGAAAACAATAGTTTACTTTTTTTTTATTTTTATTTTTTTATTTCTAAGTCTAGAAACACATATTGATGTATTAATATTGGCTAGGTACATTGTAAATTTTGAAAATATTCTATGTAGAATCAATATTCTACAAGAAAGACAACATTCATTTGAATACATACAAATTAAACTATTTTTCATTTCTAAGTCTAGAAACACATATTGATGTATTAATATTGGTTGGGTACATTGTAAATTTTGAAAATATTCTATATGGAATCAATATTCTACGAGAAATATTACAAATAAATTTATGAAAATATTTCATATTTATGAAACTATTCTATATAAATTGACGATATTCTATGTAGAATCAAGTTTTAACAAAGAAAACTACAAATTATATTTTTGAAAATATTTCTATGTAGAATTGACAATATATATAGACTCAATACTCTACAAGAAGATTACATTCACATGAATTAAAATTTTGAAATATTTTATGTAGAATTAATATTCTACATGGAAAAACAACGTTTATTTAAAAAATAAATAAAGAAATTATATTTTTGAAGATATTCTATGTAGAATAAAAAAATTTCAAGAAAAACTACATGAATGCGAATATATACAAACTATATTTTGGATAATATTTCTGTGTACATTTATTTGAAAAATGTGACAACTATATTTCTAGAAATATTCCATGAACATATGCAAACTATATTTCTTTGTGGCTCATAGAACATGTGCAACTCTTTATGATTATGCCAAAATTATAAGTGTCACTCACCATACAAATATTTATCCCACAAATACATTTATAAGCTCTTACAATATAAAATATTTTTCAGAGTTCCTACTCATAGAAAAACTATAAACAAAACTTCATTTACTTGAATATATTTTTGGTGACTCTCAAAACATGTGCAACTCTTATATGATTATGCTAAAATTATAAATGCCGCTTATCATACAAATATTTATCTCATAAATACATTCATAAACTATTGAAATAATAGACATTATTTGGGTATCTATTTAAAAAAGAAAAACTTCAATATTCTTTTGATTTCAATATTTTGCTATAGAGACACACAAATAAACAAATATTCTTATAGGGGAAAAACTCATGCACACAACTCCGTGAGCCTACAAATATATAAAAGGAGAAAACCTATGCGTACAAACGCCGAGGGCTCACAAATAAACAAAAGGGGATAAACCCACGTGAACAAACGTCGCAAGCCTACAAATAAACAAAATGGGATAAACCCACACGTACAACGCCGCGGGCCCTCAAATATACAAAAAGGGATAAACTCACGCGCATAACGCCATGGGTTCGCAAATATACAAAAAGGGATAAACTCACGTGCATAATACCACGGGCCCATAAATAAATAAAAGGGGATAACCCAATGCACAATGTTGCGGGTCCACAAATATCAAAAGGGGATAAACCCACATGCATAACGCCGTAGGCCCACAAATATATAAAAAGGGATAAACCCATGCGCATAACGTTATGAGTCCACAAATATATAAGAAGGGAAAAACCCATGCGTGCAACACCATGAGCTTACAAATAAACAAAAGAGGATAAACCTATGTGCACAACGCCGTGGGTCCACAAATATTCAAAATGGGATAAACCAACATGCACAACATCGCGTGCCTACAAATAAATAGAATGAGATAAACCCACGCGCACAACTGATATAGTTCCAGTCGAAACTGCCTTATCTTAAAGAAAGAGATCTATTAAGATCGAATGTATGCTAATTATTTGAGTAGAAATGATAAATAGTGTAGGCTAATTTGGTGAGAGTTGCATTCAAAGGTTAACTAATTTCATTTATTCCATATAATAACATGATTTCACATTTTGAATTCTGAATTATATATTCAAAGCCTAACCATATATACTATAAATCCAACAAACTTACCTCCTAAGAAAGTACATCCTTCAATTTCCACTCTCACAATTCACAAAGATTAGATTTCAGCAGCCATGGCCAATTCATAATCACCAGTACTCCATGTAGTAATATTTCCTTTTATGGCTCAAGGCCACACCATCCCTTTACTAGACTTATCAAGAGCCTTCGCAAACCGTGGCCTAAACGTCACAATCATCACCACCCAAGCAAATGCTCCATTCATCTCTTCCAAAACCAATAAGCACCCAAATATCTCTTTGTCAATAATCCCATTTCCAAAAGTTTAAGAATTGTCCCATGGATGTGAGAACACTGCTGACCTTCCTTCAATGGCTTTATGGACTACTTTTATAGAAGCCACCAAAAAAATGAAACAAAGTTTTGAGGATGTTCTTAGACACATGATTCATGATGGGTGTACTCCCATTTGTGTAATCTCTGACTTTTTTCTAGGTTGGACACTTGAGTCATGTCGTTCTTTTGACATTCCACGCATTGTTTCTCATGGAATTATGGTTGTTTGTAAATCTCCTCCATTGCATGTTCCGAGTATTAAGGATTTGTCGCTTTTGAATCCTATAGAGTTTTCAGAGCTGACAAATATTCCATTCACGTTGAAAAAATGTGACATCCTTGAAGGGCTCTTAGATAGTGATCCGAATGACCCTACTTTGGGTATTTTATTGGAGCTTGGAGAAGCAGATGTGAATAGCGGGGGTGTTATTTTTAACAGCTTTGAAGAGATTGAAGGTGACTACATGGCAGCACTTGAATCTTTCTATTGCAATGAGGGCAAAGCTTATTGTGTGGGATCAGCTCTCCTTTATGATGATCAAGTTGATGCTGAAGATCATCAAAGCTATTCATACATCAAGTGGCTTGATAATCAAGTTGGGTTAAGCGGTGTGATTTATGTTTCATTTGGTACACAAACACACTTGTCAAATGATCAAATGGACGAGATTGCTTTTGGGTTGGAGAGAGCAGGCCATCCGTTCATTTGGGCTGTTAGATCAAGTTCGTGGGGCCCACCTAATGGATGGAATGAGAGGGTGAAGGATAAGAGGTTGGTGTTGTATGATTGGGTGGAGCAGCGAAGCATACTAGCTCACCCTACGATCGGTGGGTTTTTGAGTCATTGTGGTTGGAACTCAGTCTTGGAGAGCTTGGCAATGGGGGTTCCACTTTTGACTTGGCCCATGCTTGGTATATCGGAACAAGCATTGAATGCTAAGTTTGTAGTAATGGATTAGGAGCAGGGCTAATGGTCCCACAAAGAGGTGTTGGGGGAGAGAAAATCATGACCGTTAATCGTGGTGTGATTTGTGAGAGAGTGAAGGAGTTGATGGGAGGTCAAAAGGGGAGGAAGGTTAAGGAGAGGGCGCAAGAATTGGGGAAAATGGCAAGGCATGCTGTGGAAAAGGGTGGGTCCTGTAAGAAATTGGACGAGCTCATTGAACGACTTAGCAATAAAAATATGTGATCAAAGCCTCTTTAATTTCAATAAGTTATCCAACAAATTTCATAAAATAAAAAATGAAGTTATACAACAAGTTTCACAACATTTTGTTATAACTGTTGATGACAGATTCGATAGGTTATACTCAATGTATGATAAAATGATGTTTGTCATCTCACCTTGTTGTTTTGGAAAGTTATGAAATTTGTTGTATTTGAGACAACATTGTTTTTGTTTCAATACGATATAAATGGTATTTCACTAACTCTTTTATGTGAGTTTTTAATCTATGCCTTATTGAATAATTATATGATTTTTTAATAGTCTTACTATCAACTGGTTTGAGGAGTGGAGTTTTGAATCTAATGTGTTCGTTAGAAACATCAGAAGGTGTTTGTTGAACTACAAGACTCTTTGACAACGGGTTCATATGATTAAAAGGATAAATGTATAATCTTTTGAATGCTTGTTTATATAGTATAGTCTTCTCCTATCTTTAATTGTGAAAATTTCTTCTACTTCTTTATAATTTGGGCAAATTATAGTATTCCATCCTAATCTTTTATCCAAATTACAATGTCCCTCCATAATTTTGATCTGAAAATTTGACCACCACCACCACCCCACCCAATAAAAAAAAAAATGGAGAGAGTTACTACAATGTACCTTAGACCGTCTAAATTTATGTTATTCAAGGTGGAGCACCACAACATCACTGATTTTAGAGACTCGTTTGGAAGAGAAGCCGCCATTTCCATTGGCGTTTCTAGAAGCTTTGATTTGAAGACTCGTGGTTCCTTTCTTCTTCATTTCTCTCTCTTTATGTCTCCAAATTTTTGGAGTAGACTAAGTTTGGATTTTGAAATTCTGTGAATTAGTGAGCGAGTGAGAGCGAGGGCCTTAATATATTTTCACATCCCCATAAACCCAAAAAGCCCTAGTAAATTGGATTTTGAATTACGGGGTTTTGTATTTTCTAGGTTTCGTTATTTTCTTCTCTTAATGGTGTTTGCTTGTTGAGAAAATAAGGGAAAATCATGGATATTGGATTTTGAATCATAGGATTTTTTTTTTTTTATGAGAAAATGAGTGAAATCTAGGAAATTGAATTTTGAATCATGTGCTTTCAAATTTTCTGGGTTTTTTTGTTCAATTTGAAGTTGAATTTTCAAGAAGAAATCTTTGGTTAGTGGAGTGGGATAGTGATTTGGGTTCAGATCAGTGTTGTTGTCTAGTTATAGAAAAAGAAGATGGAGGTTGGTGCTAAGGAAGAAGATGAGGTATTTTAGTAATTTCATATGTCTGAATACTACCAAAATACCCCTCAATTGTTTAGATCCCACATGCAAAGCACATGTCTAATATTTCCGTTCAAAGTAACAACAATTTAGATTGTGTGGGCAACATTGTAGCAATTCTCTCCAATTGGGAATTAATTTATCATCAACTCCGTACGGCCTCTGCGTGCTGCGGTGCCGTCCTTCTAGCTTTCTGGGCCACTGGTTTATACTCGGGCTAGACATTCAGTTCGTGGCAAACAAACTTTGAATCTACTTCGGGTGCTTCATACGGAGTCCATGCGAAGACGTCTTGGTACTCGTTGAGAAGGACCAATAATTGTGAGTTGTTTTCTTCGGACAGGGAGTCTCCTATCAAGAACTGCCTCTGAGCTTCACCTTTAGTTATCGACATTGGTACGAGCTTCTCCGCACATTTCTCCTGAGGAAGGCGTTCTTCGTGGCCCTCCTTACTCTGTAATTGCTATTTGTTCACATCGGGGCCTTCTTTTGGTTCTTGGGGCTGTTGAGACTTTTGTTTGATTGCAGCTACCAGGCATTGTTTTGCTGCCAGTTGGTCCCCCCGAATTTCCATGATGCCTTGTGGCGTTGGAAATCTCAGCCGTTGATGGAGTGTGGAGGGAACTGCGCCCATTTTGTGCAGCCATGGTCTTCCCAGGATTGCATTGTAGGGAGAGAAGGTCTTAAGAACGAAGAACTCAGTCGGGGAGGAGATTGTGCCAGCTTTAACATCCATCGTGACCTTACCGGATGGGACGACTGTCTCTCGAGAAAAGCCCTGAGCGGTCCCTCAGTGGGGCTTAAATCTTTCTTCTCGAGCCCTAAACCTCTAAACAGCGACTCGTACATGATCTCGACTAAACTGCCAGGATCAATGAGTATCCTTTTGACGTCGAAGTCACCGATCCTTAAAGTTACCACCAAAGCATCGGAATGAGGGAGCTGTACCCCTTCCAAATTTGTTTCGCTGATTCTTTTTTCAATGGAATTGGAGCCATTTGGGCGGAATCTTTGATCTAGAATACCTCCCGCATATGTGCCACTCTGCGCATTTCTCCTCCTTGGTCGTGACTAGTCGTTCCGTAGTGAATTACGTCAATAATTCCTATAGGAGCTGAAGCCTTCACTGTGGTTTTTGGTGCCTCAACATTCTGGTGGGGACTCTTCGTCTCGTCTATGTACTGCCTAAGGTTCCCATTCTTCACCAAGTGCTCCAGATGATGTCTGTAGGCCCGGCATTGTTCAGTTAGATGCCCGCGCTCTCGGTGGTAACTACAGTACGGCTTGGTTTCTTTGGTAGTTGGGTCGCCAGGCATCTTTGGGGGCCATTCGAAGTATGGCTTATCTTTTATCAGGGGGAGGAGCCAGTAAATTGGCTCTTTAAACATCATGTGAACTGCCAAGCAAATTCCAGTCTTGGGCTGATCTGTTGGTCTTCTGGGTTTCTTGTTCTGGTTGGGCTCGGGCTGCGCGACCTTTTTATCTGCAAGCGGGGCCACCTCCATGGTTCTGGCCGAGCTTTTTGAATCATCTTCCACCTTGATATGCTCTTCCAGGTGAGTCATGAGGTCTGCCATGCTGACTGGAGGCGTTTTAGTAAGGGACCGCCTTAGTTTGATGTCTTGGTGCAGACCGAACCGAAATGTCTTTACAACGATGTCGTCATCACATGCATCGATGTCGTTGTAGACCTCCTAGTATCATGCTGAATACGATTTCAATGTTTCGTCAGCTTTCATCTTAAGAGCCAGCAGGGCATCAATCTCCCTAGGCTTTCGGGTATTCGTAATGAATCTTGCGGTGAAAGACTCAGACATCTCCTTCCATGAACGAATGGACCCGTGTTCTAAGCGATCGAACCATCGTAGTCCTACCTCACCCAAGCTTGAGGGAAATATACGGCACATGAGAGCATCATTGGAATTGTGCTGGGCCATGGATTGCCGATAGCGGCTCAAATGCCCCACTGGATCGCCCTTCCCGTCATATACAGCGAGGTTGGGTGGGGTAAACCTTGCCGGGAACTTCGCTCGCTCTATCTTGGCCGAAAAAGGGGAGGAAGAGATCTGCTGGAGCTTCCTCCATATTGGGTTGTGCTCGTACTGAGGGGGAGGCGTTCTAAAGTGATCACGCCTGCGCCTCTTGGGAGACACCGTCTTGTGGTGCTCGTACTTTGATTTCTCGCTGCGCTCCTTGCGACTAGGCACACGATGTGAGCCCCCACATGAACCCAAGTGACTCATGGACTGTCTCCTCCGTTGTTCATCATCTTTCCTCTCGTCATCTCCTTTTAAGAGCCTGAGTTCATCTTCAAGCTCTTCTATTCTTCTCTTTTTTCTGACTTCTCCGAGGAAGGATGGCTCTCTAGAATGCGAACGCTGCCTTCCTTTGGTCCTTCCATGGGAACGTTGTTCCTCGCGCCCTCTCTGCCCACTTGGAACCCGTACTTCGGATTGAATCTTCCTGCGATTGAAGTTTGGTAACCTGTCACCTCGTTGGTTGTTCTCTGATATGGCTACTTCTTCCATCCTTTAAGGTGAGTCTGTAACCTCCTCCTGAATCAGTCTTTCCCACAGACGGCGCCAATTGTAACGGAAAATAAAATCAAGTTCGTTGAACAGCTTATGAAAAACCTCTCCTGGTGTGGTTATGAAGATCACCTCATGGATAAAAAGATTAATCCTGCATAGAGTAAAACAAATGAGAAGGAATTAGCCCCCAGTGTTAGGGACTGATCACCCTCCGATGATGAAGTTAGTCTAAGATGGTCTGAGAATAATGGAGTTATCAGTGCTTTTTTTAGAATGTATCTACGTACCTGGCTTCTCGTTGGAGTCACCCTTTTATAGCCTCCCATGCGTCAGCTCATCTATCACTTTAATGATGATTATGTCCCCTGAGAGGATCATAGTACTTTTTGATGGGACACAATGGTACTTGACTGCACCTGTTGGCATGTCATGTCTCAGTGCATTTATATCTTTGTGTGCTCTTCCCCACGTGGGTCACAGCCTGGCAGGTCACCTCGCTGTATTGTAATTGCAAATTTAACAAGAATTTGCTAATCACCCAGCACGTTTGCATCAATATTTGTTGCATATTTTAATGTTTCATCTTGTGACCTTCGCAAAACTACATGTGTGGTTAAGATTTCATTTTTTTTATTCGATAACAAGAGACGTTACCAGTTAAATTAAATGAAGCCAATGATTATTATACTTATATATGAATTTTTCAACATTAAATGAAAGGTATATATAATGGAGACATATTTTAAACTTAGGATCACGAATTAGTACCATGACAAACAACCATTAACTATAGAAATGTAAACTGATAAAAAATTGTAAATTTAATCACTTCATCAATGTTTTCTAATATATAATACAACGTGTAATGCATTATTTTTATATTATAGAAAATGATAGGTTACCACTATCCTTATACTATTTTTTTTCATTCCATTAAAAAAAAAAATTCTCTCTAAAAAGAAAAATAAACATTAAGATTCACAAATTGTGAACATTAATATCTATATTTAAATGGTGTAGTGATATAGGTAGTGTAAACTAATATTTACCCTTATATTATATAGTTAAGGGTGACAAGCTCATACCCAGTGGAGCATGGTACCCAGTGGCAGAGCCACATGGAGACTAAGGGATCTTTTGAATTTTTTTATTTAATAATGCCTCTCTAATGTTGGATCTTTTTTATTATGACATTTAGTTTTCAATTATTTAGATTTAGGATTAGTTTAATCACAAAATTTGCAATATGTTGCCAGCAAAATGTTAAATAAAATGTTTTATATAATATTAACATGACTCATAAATCTTTGAGCACATGACATGTGATTTGTAGAAAAAAAAAATCTAGTTATATAAATTTTCTTTTAAATAAATAAAGATAAAATAAATAACAACATCAAATATAAAAAAGCAAACCTAAGTCACCTGATTTTAATTAAAACAATAATAACACTTACGGGGTGTGATTAGAAAATATAAAAATTGGAGGAATATACGTAAATTTGACTTTTTTATTTAAGGAAAGTTACCAAAAAAAAAAAACTATAGTTTTATCCTTATGACAAATTAGACCTCATACTTTTAAATATGCCACTTTAAACTCCACGTTTTCATTATTGTAAAACAAAACTTCGTCCCTTACTCCGTTAATTATGCTTTAATGATGAAAAAAAAAAAACATAATTTCTAAACACGGCAGCAACCCTTCTTTTGAAGATCTTCTTTGAACACTTTGTGAGAAAAAAAAAAAAAAAAAACACTTTTGGACTTTTTCATTAATAAAATTCTGAATTTCATTGAAGGCTACAAGTAATATAAATACTAAAGGAATCATAGGGCTACTGGAATATCCTAAAAACCCTAATTCGTGGTAAGCACAAAATTAGGATAAAAATAGGAAAAATTGTCTAAAACTTGGGTTAATAACAAATTCAACTCCTACTGACTCTAAAAAAATGTCCCAAAACAAATGGGGCCTTATTCTAACTTTTCTCTCATGCAAATGGTGCTATCGTCAATGGTGTTTTTGCTGGGTTCTGCTGATGTTTTTGCTAGTGTTTTCTGATACTATGTCCCATTCACTTTGAAATTTTTAGTTGGAAAGTGTTTTTGTTGGGGTTTTGCTAGTATTTGATGAGCAATCTTGGGTATGAAAAACACTAGAAAGTGTTTTGTTTGTTGTTTGAAGGTTGTAAGTTTAATCTGAAAATGATTTTTTCTTAGAATTTTTTTGATTTTCTGAGAAAATGAGAGAAGAAAAAGGATAAGCAAAAGAAAAAAAAAATCAAATAAAAGAAGAAAAAAATAATAATAATTTTATCATTTCATTTTATGTAATTTTTATTTTTACAATCTAGTTTACACATGTCGTATTTGATTGGACCATATAGCACATGTGTCAGGCTTACTTGACACTTAACGTCCAAGGGCTAAAGTTTTTTAGACGGGAGGGCTAAAGTACAGATGGACCATAACGAAGAGGGAGTGGATCAAAATTTGAAAAAATTTGGGAACAAAATCAAAATTGGCCAAACTTAGAGGGTGTACAGTGCATTTCAGTCAAATATAAATGAAAACAATGCTTAAATTTTATGAGGAAATAGGTTTCTTTTTATATATATGTAAAAATATAGAAAGGGGAATGGGAAGGCAGAATTGTAGAAAGCTAGAAGGGGGAGGGGGGAATTGTAAAAGCTAGCGAGGCCATGGCCCTCACCAGCCCCCCTGTCTCCGTCTCTGGTTGTGGGGTGATTTTGGTGGTGGGGTTTTCAGATGAAGGATTTTCAGGTGGTTTCGTCCCAGCCTCTCTCTTTGCTTGCTTTCGTTGTCGTGGGTCTTGTCTCCGCCCTTTGTGGTTTCTTCTCTGCCATCATGGGTCTCAGCTTTGCCTTTCATGGGCCTTTGCCATCGTGGGTCTTTGCCATCATGGGTCTCTACTGAGATGAGCGGGAAAGAGCCTAAGATGAGATCATAAGAAAGCGGGAAAGAAAAAAAAAAAAAAAAAAGGTTTAAATACTGTTTTGGTCCTCAACTTTTGGGATTTGTGTCAAATTGGTCCTTAACCTTTCAACTGTGTCAAATTGGTCCTCAACCTTTCGACCTTGTGTCAAAATGATCCTTGCCGTTAAATGTTGGATGGAAAATGCTGACGTGGCTAACGGTTTATTTTTAATTTAAAAAATGTCTGACGTAGTATGCCAACTCAAATTAAAATAATAATAATAATTATAATTTCTAAGGGAACCTAATACTCTAATTCAAAATTTCAAATCCTTAACCTTCTTGCAAAATCCCCTACCCCTTCACTATCATTTTACACTCAAATCTCCATGGAAAATTTTGTGCAAGCTACTGCAATACTGATACAAAATAAGTTTCGCACCTAGAAGGGGGAATGACCAAACACTTATATTAGAGCTTGTTCAGCATCAAGACTTAAAGTGAACCTCCAGAATAAAATAACTTTATTTCATGCACTCCTTGAAAGTCCACATTAGACCAAGCTCTCTACGGTGCAAGGAGTATTGTTCTAGCTGCTAATGCTTTAATAGGTCCTGGGTCAATATTGAGGGTGCTAATTTGCCTACGCTTCAAAGCTAAATGGTTTGCACTACAACACAAGAAAGATGAAGATACAACATAGGACGGAGATCAAAACCGCATATATTCTCAACAAAAAAATAAAAGAACAATCCAACGTTAAACCACCTTTGGGGGGTTTTCAAATGAGGGCACACGATCGAATTGCTGGGGTTTGTCATTGGGAACAACTACCAACACAAAATTAAAAGATTTTACAAGCAACAACTGCCATCTTTTCACCTTCTTGAATATTCAAGACATAGCTTGTATAGGATTTTCCATGGAAATAGGAGTGTAAAATGACAGTGAAGGGTTAGGGGATTTTGCAAGGAGATTAGGGATTTAAAATTTTGAATTGGAGTATCAGGTTCCTTAGAAATTATAATTTTTTTTTTTTTAATTTGAGTTGTCATGCGATCTCAGACATTTTTTAAATTAAAAATAACCGTTAGCCACGTCAGCATTTTCCATCAAACATTTAATGGCAAGGACTATTTTGACACAAGGTCGAAAGGTTGAGGACCAATGTGACACAATTGAAAGGTTGGGGACCAATTTGACACAAAGTCCAAAGGTTGAGGACCAAAACAGTATTTAATCAAAAGAAAAAAAAACAATAACGCCATTTAGTGAAACACATTAACTATCCACGTGTCCAATTTTTACCATGGGTACTGCAACAACTGAACCTATCTAACTGTATATAAGTTTTGCCATATATATAAAAGATTGCACAAAAGCATGAACATGTGAGCAACCAATACCTTTTCATAGGTCCAAGTCACTTAGTTTAAACCCATCCAGAAGATGAACCTAGGATTATGCCATTAACCTCGTGGATTAGGGTGTCTAAAAGTGTTTCCCTTTGATTTTATGGACTAAGAACCAAAATTGATCACACACAAAAAAAATTCTAACTCGTAATCATCTACTTTGAGCTTGAATTTAGTAATGCATACGTAGATGCCATGGTGCATGGTAATGACATGGCATCCTTGTGGTGATGAGGCACACAAATGAGAGTGAGATGGAATGGCCAAGTAGGGCATTGCGTGAGAATATATATTTAAAATAAACTCATTTTAAACGAAGTAGATTCACTTATTTTTATTTTTTTTTTCCCCTCTCCCAAACGGAGTGTTAGACAAAGCCTTAAAAAAAGAACATTCCAAATGCAATCATTGTGGTTCAGACAGGCACACTATGGAGCACTGCTACAAGCTTCATTGGTACCCACCAAGCTCCTTACTCTCAAAGAAAAATTTCAAGACAAGCACTCACTGAGTGAACATGTTAGCTCGACTTAGTGGTGGAGCCAGAAAATTATTTCAATGGGGGTCATAGTTGAATATAAAAAAATTAATAATAATAAAAACTTTCCTCTAATTCTTAAGCAAACATCAAATGAATTTATATCTCATGTTGGCTTACTAATGAGATAATATATACTAAACAATACTAAACTTTCTAAGCAAGTAATATATATTTCTTTAGGTTCACATCTTTGAACTATCCAAGAGGGTTTAATAACTAAAGTTTCAACATTTGGGATAGAGAATTGAGTATTGACCTTCCAATCTTGCATATTTTTCTCTTAAAATATGTATCATCTCAATTTTGAACATTTTTTTCCCTTAAAATATGCATTTATTGTGAATCGTTTTCCCATAAATTACCCAAAACCTGAATATTCAGTGTACACAATACAACTTATACATAGCTTTTTATTTTTATGGTAACGTACAAAGTTAACTTAATATAATATATAATTTATGGTAACGTACAAAGTTAACTTATATATATAAACAAAAAATATTTCACCTAAAAAAATAGCAACTTAAAAAGCTTATTGCTAGTGGCTCCAAGAGTAGTTTTCCCTTCACCCCTGATCAATGCTAGCAACATTCTGCAACAATATAAAATTTATTAGGGTCTTAATGTATTTTACCCCTATATTATTGCATACCCACCTGCTTATTTTTCTTTTGTTCTTTCTATAGTGTCATGACTCATGCTATGTGTATAAAGTTTACCGGGGATAGTACAAATGATCCTATAATCTAGGGTGAGAACGTGCAATCCATCCCTCACCCCGCCCCTTTTCTTTTTTTCTTGCACGTTTAAATGATTGATAGATCTACATGTTTACACAATGAGCATAAAAGAGAAATTGTTGTGTTATAAAAGAAACTGCGACTTTGAGGCATGAATAACACTTTCTTTAAGGTGATAATTGTTCCCACTCGAAAGAGTTTGTTGCAGGGTTAAGGTAATTCACCATGATACAATAAAGTCACCAAATTACAGAATTTTCTAAGTCACCACTAAAACGTCACATGCACGCGTACTAGAACCACATGTCCATAGGACCACTTAAATGTTTTTTTTTTTTTTTTTTTTTTTTTTTTTTAACATTGGGTGTCTCAGCCAGCGTTTCGTAGATACGTGCACCTCAACTAATCTCAGGGGGACACGCAACACCCAATTAGCACATGTACCACTTAATTGAATTAATAGTTGATGTTTGTGCCACCTTATATATAAACCCACATAAGACTTTGTATGTTTTCTTTTTTTTGTTTTTGATAGCCTTGAGTGCCCGGACCGGCGTTTTGTAGATACACATACTTCGACTAATTCTAGGGGGACACGCAACATCCTACTAGCACGTATACCACGATAGGTGCAAAGCTTTGCCTTGTGTAGGTGGCCTTGAGGAGATTCGAACTAGTGATCGTTGGGGAGTATACCCAAGATCGGACCAGTTGAGCTACCCGTCAGGGTTCAAACTTTGTATGTTTTTAATGTGAGTCAAATTTACAAACCTTCAACCCACTTCTATATCATAAGTAATAAATTTACAACAGAAACTTATCTCATATTTATACTAATATGATTATTGATTAAGATGTGTATAAGAGTAAATCATCAAAAAAAAAAATTGGCTAAGTGACATGAGATAGAAAGATCGAGAGATTTGCCTTATTTGTTTTCTTCTTGCAATTGTAGGCGTTGACAAAAAACGGAAATAAAAAAGAAAAGAAAGAAAAAACGGAAGAGAGAGGGAGAAATTTGAAGAATTGATCAAGGCGGTCTTAATTTAACAAAGTTAATATATTAAAATATTTTCTTTACCGATAAAAATAAATAAACATAATAAATTAAGTAGATATAATATTTGTGTAATTTTATAGATTATGGAAAAGATATTATGAAAACAACCTTAACCCGAAAATGAGGCAATTTTGGTTAATTGTAGCACACACTGCGTTACTAATTAAATTCATTTGTCTCCCTGTTATGAGAGTAACATGCCCTGTACGCCATTGTGACTTGTGAGTACAGCCAACCCTTTAGAAATGGCCAAAGAAGGCTACGTGATATGATATCTTGACTTCTCATGTTCAAGGATAGGATTACAACTTACATCACCATGAATCTTGAAAAATTGATTGAATTCATGGAGGGTTGTGCTCGAATTCTTCTATATGATCCAAAAATTCATCACTCTGACCACAGAAAGAGAAGCAATAATATTTAAAGAATACCAATTGAGTAAGATACTGCTTTCAGACCCCTTACTCAACCACACACGTTTTAAAGGTAATATGTTACGGTGCTACTTGAAGTCAATCTACATGTTAGATTGTATTAGGATTGCTGTGTTAGGAATTAATATTTGATTAGGATTTATCATTGTTAGGAGTTAGAAGTTAAGTAAGACTTGTTATTAGGAGTTGATGTGTTTGATTAGGATTGTAATTGCTTGGCTATTTAAAGCACACCTCTAATGAGAATGAGGGAAATCAGAATATTTATCAATAAAATCAAGTGTTGGCTTGTTTAGGAGATCTGGACTCTCTCGAAGTAGTCCATTATCAAATTAGGAGGTTTTGGTTTCCTCGAAGCAACCAACAAAAATTGGGTTCGTAACATAATATGAAAGAAGACTTCCACTATAATAACACAAGTCATATGGAATGTGCAATAAGAGGACCTTTTTTTTTTTCGAAAATATCCTGAATAAAATACATTTGTTTGTCAATCAAGATGTTCAATTATTTAGAATCTGTTTAATATATACGTACATTATCATCAATCTTGCATGTATATTAATTACTAATTAACCTAGATGTTTATTTTAGAATCTGTATAGCATGTATATTTACAATTTAACTATGCTGACTATAGAAATTTAGTGTGATGTAAATGTTGTTGAGATTTGTAATAGGAGAGAAAAAAGAAAAAAAGAAAAGAAAGAAATACAAAGTACACTGAAAATTAATGTGATTTGGCCTTAAAAAACATGTAGGTATTAGGAAAAATCTCAAATTAACAAATTATACTTAGCTCTTGAATTGAATCCGCAAGTAGCAACCAACCATTCATTGTCACGATAATGATGCTTTTATTTCTCTTAATTTTCTTTCGTTTACTTTGCCGTCCACTAAGTTCCAGCCCCAAAATTTAATATTTTAGCCGCAAACGACTTATACCTAGTCTACACAAATTGACATCAACCTCATTACTCATTAACTCTATCTCTCTCTGTTACTAGACTCCAAGATTTCATAGATACAAGAAATTCATAGAGAGAGAGAGAGAATGATAACCATATTTTTGGTAGGAAGATTAAGACAAAACTAACGAAGTAAGATATGAGATTTTGTTGGGTACGATAATGAAAGTGTGGGGTTTGAAGTGATATATTGAAAGGAGAAAACTACAGAAAATTTATTTATTTTTTTACTTTTCCCTTTTTATTTATTATAAAATTTTAAATATTAAAAAAAGATTATTCTAAAAATAAGATTAATATATATTGTAAACATTCTAACAAAGCAGTATATCATGGTTCAATATGATTAGTTTTAAAATAAAGACTAAATTATAAATTACAGCCATAAACTTTTGTCAAATTTCAATTTGATCATCTAAGTGGATGGATTGGGTGTGTGCTTCAATGGATTTTAGAAGCAGTGAATAGGATTGCACTTCGCTTGTAATTGTGTACTTGAGACTTTGACATCTTCTTGGGCTAGGTTTTGTCAAGTAAAATTTTGAAGAACTACGTGTGAGTGAAAAGAAGCAGATCACCCTCTCAAAACGGAAAAGAGAGAAAACCTTTAATCCTCAACCTCAGTGTAGCAAGTCAAGCCAAATGAGAAGATCGATTTGCCTCCAGTCACTGTGTCGTTCTCGAAGCTCTTGGCCCACATTTTCATTGGAATATTTTAAATTTGATTTATTGAAAGATGAATGAATTTTTGGATTTTTTTTTTTTTTATTTTTTTAATTTTGAAAATGGTGAACAAAACGAAATTACGTCATTTTGGAAGGGTCTAGCAAATGAATTAGACGGAGCTTGAGAGAACGACTGAATTAAAAAAAAAAAAAAAAATTGCAAATTTCGGACTAAATTGAAATGGTCAAAAGTTTTTTGGAGCTCCGAATTAAAATTTGATTAAAGTAGAGAGTATAATTTATAATTTTAACCTAAAATTTTGTACGACCGGTTAGGATTAGAACTTAGTTAGAAGTTCAACTATCTTAAGAAAGAATAAGAGGAGTAATGTTATTTATTTTATTTTTTTGCTAAATGGAATACTTTCATTAAGTAACAACCAACAAAAGGTCTCATGTTCCAAGCTTCCCAAATAGAAGGAAGGAGGCAGGGATGAATTAAAACAACCGAAAGAAAAACAATTGACAACTGCAAACTTGGCTATCTCATAGGCAACCATGCATGTTAGCCACTCAATTAACCCAGCAAAAACAGCAAGGATAAAACGCTTTTCTAGAAGAGTAAATTAGATACTAGACTCTAGACACTTTTGAATTTCTACCAAACAACATAGTTACATATTGCATTAGTGATACCATATGATGTTAGGGAGATAGCATCTTATTATGGAGAAATTATTATGATACTCCAAGCCCATCTGAACTAGTTGGATTGTGATTCATGAATCGTGAAGGCAGCATCTGATCATCTCGAGTTCTGTTCTTAATAAAATATTGTCGATTCTCTTTCCGTGGTCTGAGTCAAGCGTTTTTGGTTCAAAATAATAGAATTTGAGCGCATACTAACGATACCTACATTGAATTCAATAAACTTATCAAGATGTCACGCTGACATACTTGGGACAATTTGTACTGAAAGTCTGAAAGATACCGTTGGCTAATCCAATCCAGTGAGAGCTGCATTCAAAGTTTATCTTATTTCATTTACTCCATATAATAACATGATTTCACAATTTGAATTCTGAATTAAATATTCAAAGCCGCCAGACCCAGTATCCTATAAACCCAACCAACATACCTCCCGTGAAAGTACATGCTTCAAGTTCAAGTCTCACTATTCACAAAGAATACATTTCAGTAGCCATGGCCAATTCACAATCACCAGTACTCCATGTAGTAATATTTCCTTTTATGGCTCAGGGCCACACCATCCCTTTACTAGACATATCAAGAGCCTTCGCAAACCGTGGCCTAAAAGTCACAATCATCACCACCCAAGCAAATGCTCCATTCATCTCTTCCAAAACCAATAAGCACCCAAATATCTCTTTGTCAATAATCCCATTTCCAAAAGTTCAAGAATTGCCCCATGGATGTGAGAACACTGCTGACCTTCCTTCAATGGCTCTATGGACTACTTTTATAGAAGCCACCAAAAAAATGAAACAAAGTTTTGAGGATGTTCTTAGACACATGATTCATGATGGGTTTCCTCCCATTTGTGTAATCTCTGACTTTTTTCTAGGTTGGACACTTGAGTCCTGTCGTTGTTTTGACATTCCACGCATTGTTTCTCATGGCATGGGCGTGATTTCTATGGTTGTTTGTAAATCTCCAACTTTGCAAGATCCGAGTGTTAATGATTTGTCGCTTTTGGATCCTATAGAGATTTCAGAGCTGACAAATATTCCATTCACATTGAACAAATGTGACATCCCTGAAGGGCTCTTAGATAGTGATCCGAATGACCCTACTTTGGGTATTCTATTGGAGCTTGGAGAAGCGGATGTGAATAGCTGGGGTGTTATTGTTAATAGCTTTGAAGAGATTGAAGGTGACTACGTGGCAGCACTTGAATCTTTCTATTGCAACAAGGCCAAAGCTTATTGTGTGGGACCAGCTCTCCTTTTTGATGATCAAGTTGATGCTGAAGATCATCGAAGCTATTCATACATCAAGTGGCTTGATAATCAAGTTGGGTCTGGAAGTGTGATTTATGTTTCATTTGGTACACAAACTCACTTGTCTAATGATCAAATGGACGAGATTGCTTTTGGGCTGGAGAAGGCAGGCCATCCATTCATTTGGGTTGTGAGATCAAGGACTTGGGCCCCACCTAACGGATGGAATGAGAGGGTGAAGAATAAGGGGTTGGTGTTGTATGATTGGGTGGAGCAGCGAAGCATACTAGCACACCCTGCGATCGGTGGGTTTTTGAGTCATTGTGGTTGGAACTCGGTGTTGGAAGGCTTGGGAATGGGGGTCCCACTTTTGACATGGCCCATGCTTGGTATTTCGGAGCAAGCATTGAATGCTAAGGTTGTAGTATTGGGATTGGGAGCAGGGCTAATGGTCCCACAAAGAGGTGTTGGGGGAGAGAAAATCATGAATGTTGACCGTGGTGTGATTTGTGAGAGAGTGAAGGAGTTGATGGGAGGTGAAAAGGGAAAGAAGGTTAAGGAGAGGGCACAAGCAATTGGGAAAATGGCAAGGCATGCAGTGGAAGAAGGAGAGTCCCGTAAGAAATTGGACGAGCTCATTGAGCAACTCAGCAATAAAAATATGCGATCAAAACCTCTTTAATTTAAGTAAGTTTAAAGAAACAACAAATTTCAAAACCTTTTTCATAACGATTGTGGTAGTTGATTATGATTTGTGTAAAATAAAAATAATGTTAGTTGTAGTTATAGTGAAAGTAATGTTATTCTAATCATAACATACCACATCAATTAGTAGTGATAGTTGTTTAGAAATTTGTTGTGTTTGTGGTTTCATTGTTGTACTTTCGATCTAGTATGAATAGTACTTCAATAAATCTTTTATGTGAGTTTTGGTTAAAAATTGTCTCAAATTTCTATTCTAACTTAGTTTGGTTTTCTTAGAATGAAAGTTTGGGTAATAAATAGATCTTGTCACCATCGAGTGGTTCATATGATTAAAAGGATACATGTATAATATTTTGAATGTTTATTGTATAATATAATCCTCTCCTTTTATCTTTAATTGTGAAACTTCTTTTGTGAGACTCAAAATTGTGTGAACTTAATTGGATTAGATTGTATGAGTATATGTTATGCAGGAGTACTGTGTCGAGTCTCATATCGAGTGTTTACTAGTTGGATCTTGGGTTTATAAGTGATTACGGAAAATCTCCAATTGTAACTTGATTAGCCATTTTGAGATATAAGCGATGATATGGCTTGACCTTTCCTTAATCATTACAAATGATATTAAAGCAAATCTAAGTAACCCCATGTGGCTCGGGGGGTAATATGTACAACACAACGACATCTGCCTTTTTCTTACTCATCTTAATTTATCCATAGTTCTTGTCCTTTAGGAATTTTCGTGTTCAAGTTCAAGGAGAAGACATAAAATTGCTTTGTGTAAAATATAATAATGTCTCTCTAACTTTAATTCCTTTTTTATTATGACATTTAGTTTTCAATTATTTTGATTATGTCTCTATGATTAAGGATTAATTTAATAACAGTCTTTATTTACAATGTTAAAGAAATTGTTTTATATAATATTCACATGACCTATATTTTTTAGCACATGATCACATGTAAATTTTGAAAACAAAAAGTAGTTATATAATTTAATTTTACATATAAAAAGATTTTAAAAAATCAAATATAAAAAGAAATCCGAAGTCACATGATTTTGATTAAAACAATTAAAAATAAAAGACAAAGTCGGACGAAAAGTAGAGAGAAAAGAACAATAGTTTTATCATTGTGACAAATTAAACTCATACTTTTAAATGTGCCACTATAAGTCTCACACTTTCATTATTATGCCAAACAAGATTAACCTCACCCATTACTCTGTTAATTATACTTTAACCGTGGAACCAAAACACAAGATAAAATTGCACTACAACAGGATCTTTAGTTGATATTCTAAGATAGAAAAACATGACAACGATTTGAAAGCATATGATTTAGTTTGGCACAATAATAAAAGCATGGGGGTTTGAAGTGGTATATTTGAAAGTATGTGGTTTAGTTTTTTGCAAGGATTAAACTATAGGATTAATTATTACTTTTTAATGTGCCACTATAAATCTCTAGTTGTACAACCCTTTTTCTAAAGATCCCCATTGAACTCTGTGTGTGTGAGAGACAAAGAGATAGAGAGACAAACAGAAAGACCACCATCTTTCATTGGAGAGAGAGAAAGAGAAACATAACACGAATTAACCATCTTTTTGGTAGAGACGATTAAGACATAACTAACAAAGTAAGAGATGAGATTTTGTTTGGCACAATAATGAAAGTGTGGGGTTTTGAAGTGGTATATTTGAAAGTATGTGGTTTATTTTTTTGCAAGGACAAAACTATAGGATTAATTTTTTATTTTTTTTTTACTTTTCCCTTTTTATTTATTATAACAATTTAAATATTGAATTATTATATAAAAAAGATATACGTCGTAAACATTCTAACAAAGTAAGAGATGAGATTTTGTTTGGCACAATAATGAAAATGTGGTAGTTTGAAGTGGTATATTTGAAAGTATGTGGTTTAATTTTTTTGTAAGAATTAAATTGTAGGATTTTCTTTTTAAATTTTTCCTTTTTATTTTCTATAACAATTTAAATATTAGATTTGTATATAAAAAAGATATACATCATAAACATTCTAGCAAAGTTGTATATCATAGTTCAATATTATTAGTTTTAAAATAAGGACTAAATTACATCTTAAAACTTTGGTCAAATTTCAATTTGATCCTCTAATTTTTTACTGTTTCCTCTAACTTTCAATTTGTTTCAATTCGCACCCTCTATCCAAGTTCCACTCTCTAATGCTCTTAAATGAAAAAAAAAAAAAAAAAAAAAAAAAAGACATTTTTTTTTACCCTTTTTTTTTTGTGTGGTTTTTAGTATTAAAAAATTCTGAAAAAAATACAATTTTTTTTTTTTATGAAATTGAGGAAGTGCACTGAAAAAAATCTTGATTTGCTTAAGTATAAAAAAAATACAAAACTTGCTATTTTTTTTTTCTTTTTCCAAAATTTACAATGTACCTAGCCAATATTAATACATCAATATGTGTTTCTAGACTAAGAAATAAAAAATAGGGTAAACTATTGTTTTCTTCCCTAAAATTTGCATGAAATTCGGTTTTTGTCCTTGAACTTTGAAAAATTCATTTTTCATTCCTAAACTTTCAAGAAATTTGTTTTTACACATGAATTTCGTCATTTTGAAAAAAGAATTCAAGGATGAAATCCATGTGTATAAACAAACTTTTTCAAAATTCAGGGACGAAAAACGAACTTCATGCAAAGTTTAGGGACGAAAACAATAGTTTAATATTTTTTTTTGTTATTTTTTTTTATTTCTAAGTCTAGAAACACATATTGATGTATTAATATTGGCTAGGTACATTGTAAATTTTGAAAATATTCTATGTTATTAATATTGGCTGGGTACATTGTAAATTTTGAAAATATTCTATATGGAATCAATATTCTATGAGAAATATTACAAATAAATTTATGGAAATATTTCATATTTATGAAACTATTCTATATAAATTGACGATATTCTATGTAGAATCAAGTTTTAACAAAGAAAACTACAAATTATATTTTTGAAAATATTTCTATGTAGAATTGACAATATATATAGACTCAATACTCTACAAGAAGATTACATTCACATGAATTAAAATTTTGAAATATTTTATGTAGAATTAATATTCTACATGGAAAAACAACGTTTATTTAAAAAAAAAATAAAGAAATTATATTTTTGAAGATATTCTATGTAGAATAAAAAAATTTACAAGAAAAACTACATGAATGCGAATATAAAAAAATTAATAATAATAAAAACTTTCCTCTAATTCTTAAGCAAACATCAAATGAATTTATATCTCATGTTGGCTTACTAATGAGATAATATATACTAAACAATACTAAACTTTCTAAGCAAGTAATATATATTTCTTTAGGTTCACATCTTTGAACTATCCAAGAGGGTTTAATAACTAAAGTTTCAACATTTGGGATAGAGAATTGAGTATTGACCTTCCAATCTTGCATATTTTTCTCTTAAAATATGTATCATCTCAATTTTGAACATTTTTTTCCCTTAAAATATGCATTTATTGTGAATCGTTTTCCCATAAATTACCCAAAACCTGAATATTCAGTGTACACAATACAACTTATACATAGCTTTTTATTTTTATGTTAACGTACAAAGTTAACTTAATATAATATATAATTTATGGTAACGTACAAAGTTAACTTATATATATAAACAAAAAATATTTCACCTAAAAAAATAGCAACTTAAAAAGCTTATTGCTAGTGGCTCCAAGAGTAGTTTTCCCTTCACCCCTGATCAATGCTAGCAACATTCTGCAACAATATAAAAATTATTAGGGTCTTAATGTATTTTACCCCTATATTATTGCATACCCACCTGCTTATTTTTCTTTTGTTCTTTCTATAGTCATGACTCATGCAATGTGTATAAAGTTTACCGGGGATAGTACAAATGATCCTATAATCTAGGGTGAGAACGTGCAATCCATCCCTCACCCCGCCCCTTTTCTTTTTTTCTTGCACGTTTAAATAATTGATAGATCTACATGTTTACACAATGAGCATAAAAGAGAAATTGTTGTGTTATAAAAGAAACTGCGACTTTGAGGCATGAATAACATTTTCTTTAAGGTGATAATTGTTCCCACTCGAAAGAGTTTATTGCAGAGTTAAGGTAATTCACCATGATACAATAAAGTCACCAAATTACAGAATTTTCTAAGTCACCACTAAAACGTCACATGCACGCATACTAGAGCCACATGTCCATAGGACCACTTAAATGTTTTTTTTTTTTTTTTTTAACATTGGGTGTCTCAGCCAGCGTTCCGTAGATACGTGCACCTCAACTAATCTCAGGGGGACACGCAACACCCAATTAGCACATGTACCACTTAATTGAATTAATAGTTGATGTTTGTGCCACCTTATATATAAACCCACATAAGACTTTGTATGTTTTCTTTTTTTTTGTTTTTGATAGCCTTGAGTGTCCGGACCGGCGTTTTGTAGATACACATACTTCGACTAATTCTAGGGGGACACGCAACATCCTACTAGCACGTATACCACGATAGGTGCAAAGCTTTGCCTTGTGTAGGTGGCCTTGAGGAGATTCGAACTAGTGATCATTGAGGAGTATACCCAAGATCGGACCAGTTGAGCTACCTATCAGGGTTCAAACTTTGTATGTTTTTAATGTGAGTCAAATTTACAAACCTTCAACCCACTTCTATATCATAAGTAATAAATTTACAACAGAAACTTATCTCATATTTATACTAATATGATTATTGATTAAGATGCGTATAAGAGTGAATCATCAAAAAAAAAATTGGCTAAGTGACATGAGATAGAAAGAGAGATTTGCCTTATTTATTTTCTTCTTGCAATTGTAGGCGTTGACAAAAAACGGAAATAAAAAAGAAAAGAAAGAAAAAACGGAAGAGAGAGGGAGAAATTTGAAGAATTGATCAAGGCGGTCTTAATTTAACAAAGTTAATATATTAAAATATTTTCTTTACCGATAAAAATAAATAAACATAATAAATTAAGTAGATATAATATTTGTGTAATTTTATAGATTATGGAAAAGATATTATGAAAACAACCTTAACCCGAAAATGAGGCAATTTTGGTTAATTGTAGCACACACTGCGTTACTAATTAAATTCATTTGTCTCCCTGTTATGAGAGTAACATGCCCTGTACGCCATTGTGACTTGTGAGTACAGCCAACCCTTTAGAAATGGCCAAAGAAGGCTACGTGATATGATATCTTGACTTCTCATGTTCAAGGATAGGATTACAACTTACATCACCATGAATCTTGAAAAATTGATTGAATTCATGGAGGGTTGTGCTCGAATTCTTCTATATGATCCAAAAATTCATCACTCTGACCACAGAAAGAGAAGCAATAATATTTAAAGAATACCAATTGAGTAAGATACTGCTTTCAGACCCCTTACTCAACCACACACGTTTTAAAGCTAATATGAAAGAAGACTTCCACTATAATAACACAAGTCATATGGAATGTGCAATAAGAGGACCTTTTTTTTTTTCGAAAATATCCTGAATAAAATACATTTGTTTGTCAATCAAGATGTTCAATTATTTAGAATCTGTTTAATATATACGTACATTATCATCAATCATGCATGTATATTAATTACTAATTAATCAAGATGTTTATTTTAGAATCTGTATAGCATTTATATTTACAATTTAACTATGCTGACTATAGAAATTTAGTGTGATGTAAATGTTGTTGAGATTTGTAATAGGAGAGAGAAAAAAAAATTTTGTAGAAAGTACATTGAAAATTAATGTGATTTGGCCTTAAAAAACATGTAGGTATTAGGAAAAATCTCAAATGAACAAATTACTTAGCTCTTGAATTGAATCCGCAAGTAGCAACCAACCATTCATTGTCACGATAATGATGCTTTTATTTCTCTTAATTTTCTTTCGTTTACTTTGCCGTCCACTAAGTTCCAGCCCCAAAATTTAATATTTTAGCCGCAAACGACTTATACCTAGTCTACACAAATTGACATCAACCTCATTAGCTCTATCTCTCTCTGTTACTAGACTCCAAGATTTCATAGATACAAGAAATTCTTTTGGTATCGTTTCAGAAAAATAAAAAAATAAAATAAAAAAAATAAGGCTGGCTTCTTATAGAAAACGAAATTTACTTCTCAATTATTTTTTTTGGCCATTACACCTTAATTTCCTTTGTTTTCTCGCTAACCAAAGCCGCAATTATGAAGCTCTTGATAGGATATATTTGTTTTCCTTGTCCTTTTCTTTTTGATACCATCGGGTACACGGAATCATCAAGAACCTGAAAGGATAATGCAGAATGTAAAACAGAATAGAGAAGAGAGAGTTAAGAAGAAGAGTGTTTAGGACAGAGATGAAATATATTCTGCATAATCATTAATGAGAAGATTAGTCCTCTATTTATACAAGGTGATAAGCAACAGAATCAATTTAACTAACTATAACAGAATTAGTCTTGATAAACAGACTCTGTAACAACTGTAACAGATATAACTGAATCAACTATCTACTACTCTATCATCCCCCTTCAAACTGATGGTCAGTGGAACAGACCATGAGTTTGGAACACAATTGAAGAAATCGAGTAGATGGGAGAGCCTTTGTAAAAATATCAGCAAGCTGATCATGAGTAGAGATGAACTGAAGTAAGAGGTCACCACGGACGACTTTTTCACGAACAAAATGGTAGTCCACCTCAATATGTTTCGTACGCCCATGAAAGACAGGATTAGATGCCAAAGTTAGAGCACTGGTGTTATCACACCAAATCAGAGGAGCAGAAGGCAAAAACAGCTTGAGATCACACAAAACTTGACGAAGCCAAGCAAGCTCAACAGCACCAGTGGCAAGGGAGCGATACTCAGCTTCGGTAGAAGAGCGAGAAACAGTGTGTTGTTTCTTAGCAAGCCAAGTAATCGGATTATGACCAAGGAAGACAATAATACCGGAAGTAGAACGCCTATCAGATGGGTCACTAGCCCAATCAGCATCGGTAAAGGCAGTAAGAGCAAGAGGCCCTGGTTGAAACAAGATGCCCTTATGCAGTGTACCCTTGAGATAACGAAGAATTCGTTTTGCTGCAACAAAATGAACTGTGGAGGGCTTGTGCATAAACTGACATACACGGTTGACAGCAAAAGCGATATCAGGGCGAGTGAAGGTAGCATACTGAAGGGCACCAACTAAGCTACGAAAAGGAGTAGGATCACTGAGAGCATCATCGTGATCAGTAGAAAGTGGTGGAGTAGTGGCAATAGGTGTAGGAGCAATCTTACAGTCAGTCATCTGAAACTTGTGAAGAAGATCACTGACGTATTTGTGTTGGTGAACAAACAACCCAACTTTCTTATTGTCAATCTGAAGACCCAAAAAATAACGCAATAGGCCTAAATCCTTTAGCTCAAAAACAGCAGACAATTGAGAAACAATATCTGAGATGGCAGTAGAATTATTGCCGGTGATGATTATATCATCTACATAGAGTAACAGATACACAGTAGTTGAACCATGATGCAGGACAAATAAAGAGGCATCAGCAAGAGAAGCAGTAAATCCCAAAGTTAACAGGTGAGAAGTAAAATGTTCAAACCAGGCACGAGGGGCCTGTTTTAAGCCATACAAAGACTTATGTAACTTACACACTTGAGATGGATGTGCTGAATCAATAAACCCAAGAGGTTGAGCCATGTAAATACTTTCTTTGAGCAACCCACGAAGAAAAGCGTTACTTACATCAAGTTGACGAAGGGGCCATTGATTCTGAGCAACTAAGGACAGGATGATGTGAACCGTGGGAGGTTTAACTACGGGACTAAAAGTCTCGTCGAAATCAACTCCAGCTTTCTGATGAAACCCCTTGGCGACGAGTTGAGCTTTGTACCGAGACACGGATCCATCAGTATTCCGTTTGATTTTGTAAACCCAACGACACCCAACAAGGTTTTGATCGGAGCACGGAGGAACGAGGGACCAGGTGTGTTGCCGTTGAAGAGCATCGAACTCGGAAGCCATGGCCGCACGCCATTTAGGGATTTTGGAGGCTATTGTGAAGCTTGGTGGTTCGGTTTGAAGATAGTCAATGGTGGTGGAAGCTGCAAACACCTTCTTTTTGACAATACCAGATTTTGAACGTGTTTGCATTGGGTGAGAAGGCAAAGCTGGTGGGAGAAGGGCAGGGACGGTAGAGATGGGTAAAGAAGAAGAAGGTAAAGTTGGAACATTTGGGGTTGGTGGAGCTGTTGGTGTATCGGGTTGGGTAGCTAAAACAGGGGCAGAGATGGGCTCAGGTATAGTATTGGGTTCGGGTAGTGAAGGTATCAGGCCCAAAATAGAGGGAAGTGGGTGGATTAAAGGAGATGGGGAAAACGGGCTTGGGGAAATCAGATTTTGAGAAGGGGCAAGGCCTAAGACTGATGGTGTTGGGCTTGGAGAAATAATATGTGGAGGTGCAGGGCCCAATACCGAAGATGTTTCGCATGGATGAAAAAATAAAAGTGAGCTTAGCTAAGAATTGGAATTAGAAGAGGAAGAAAGTGGAGGACAAGACAAAGTATTTGTGGAAAATGGATAATGAGACTCATTAAAGACCACATTACGAGAAATGTAAGTGCGAGAAGTAAGAGGATCCAAACAAAGATATCCTTTTGAATTGGAGGCATAACCAAGAAAAATACATTCTTTGGACCGAAGACTAAATTTGTGTTTGGAGTAAGGACGTAATAACGGAAAACAAGCACAACCAAAGCTCTTAAACAATGAAAAATTTGGAGACTTGCCAAAAAGCGTCTCCCAAGGTGAAATTGAACCACGACTTAAAGACGGAAGACGGTTTATAAGAAAAATTGCAGTGGAAAAAGCATAGGTCCAATATTGAAATGGAAGAGAAGAGTGGGAAATCAGAGTGAGAGCCATATCAACAATGTGACGATGTTTCCTTTCGGCAACACCGTTTTGTTGAGACGTGTGAGGACAAGTAAATTGATGAATAATGTCGGATTGAGAACAAAATTCATTGTTGGTGTACTCACCACCACAATCGGTTCTCAATGTTTTAATAGAAGTGCCAAGATGATTTTCCATGGTATTTTTGAAATGTTGAAAAGAGGCAAGAACTTGAGATTTGTGTTTCAACGGAAAAAACCATGTGAACCAAGTAAAATCATCCACAAATATAACGTAATAACGATGGCCATTTATTGAATTAATTGGAGCTGGACCCCATACATCACTGTGTACAAGTTGTAACGGAAATTGAGTACAAGAAGTGGAAGTGGAAAAGGGTAGTTGTGTCATTTTACCCATTACACAATGTTTACAGAAAGTATTAGACAGGGGTAATTGATGATTAAAATGATGACTGAAAACATGAGATAACACACGTGACTGAGGGTGACCAAGGTGCATGTGCCAAAGACTAGCATCAAGGACTTTAGAACAAACAGAGGGACGGCATGCTGTGTATGAGGCATGAGGAGCAGAAAAAGAGGGCAGAATAGCAGTGCTGGAGTGATTGAAAGCAGGAGAAAGACGAGATTGCAGAGAAGGGAGTGAGAGACCGTGTATGGGGTAAAGTCCTTCTTTACTGAAACCCTTGTAAAGAGGCTTCCCTGTAAGACGATCTTGGATCTGAAAATTGTCAGCATTAAAGGAGAAAGAGCAGTGATTATCACGGCAAAAACGTTGGACTGAAAGGAGATTGGACTTCATAGAAGGAACGTGTAAGACTTTACGAAGATTAAAGAGATAAGCAGAGGTTCTAAGTTGAGAATTACCAATGTGGGAGATGGGTAGCTGATTACCATTGCCAACGGAGACAAGTTGTGAATCCGTGTAGGCGTGGTTGTCAGGTATGTTATGAAGGTCAGGGGTGAAGTGATCGGTGGCACCGGTGTCAGAGATCCAGGTAGTTGGGGTGGAATCAGGTGGTGCGGCGGTGGCCATGGCAGCGAGCTTTGCTGGAGGATGCCGGCCCTAGTAGGCGTAATTCATGCGTTAATAGCAGTCAATCGCAGTATGACCAAGCTTGTGGCAGATTTGGTAGGTAGGACGAGGATTAGGGCTTGGATTCCAAGATTGGGAATTTTGGGGATTTTGACCGAATTTGGAGAATACAGTCTCATTGTTGAAATTACCCGGAGAACCACCACGGGTATTGTAAGATTGGAACCATCCATTACCTCTACCATGATTGCTGGAATTCTGATTACGACCTCAACCTCGATTTCCATTAAATGGAGAAAAGCTCGGTTGAGAGTTCTTGTTGGCTACCATCGCCATATGAGCAATCTCTTTGGAGTTATCCATGGCACTCTTGAGCAGATCCTCTTCAGTTTGCATTAAGGTATGTAATTCCTTAAATCTCACTGCCTCATTCTTAGTTAACATGGCAGACGTGAAAGAGTGAAAATCTGAGGGCAGACCTTGAAGAACTATATGGAGTATTTCTTCATCATCAATAAAAACCCCGACACTCACCAGTTTGTCTCGTGCTTCTTTGATCTTTTGCAGATATTGAGTAACAGAATCAGAATTTTTCTTGATGCTATGGAGTTCACGTTTGAGATTTACAACACTAGAGCGAGAGATCGAAGTATACCTGTTGAGGATGACTCTCCAGATTCCAGAAGCAGTGGTCTGGCCCATTACCAGAGATATGGCTGAAGGTGAAAGCGTGGAACTGATCAAAGAGAAAAGTGTTTTATCCCTTGTTTTCCATTGCAGATAAAGAGGATTGACTTCTGGTACCTCTAAGTCATGATCATGGTGACCGAGAATGAACTGAGAAGGGCAAGGAGTTGGTTCTTCAAGATGATCAAGAAGGGAGTAAGCATCAAGGATTCCAGTAATTTGGAATTTCCACATCAGGTAATTCGTGTGATCTAGCTTGACTGTGACATAGTTGGAAAGGTTAGAGAGAAGAAAAAGAGGTGTTTGTGTTTTAGTATTAGGAATAGCAGCAGTCATGATGGTCAAGGACCTTACTGCTCTGATACCATGAAAGGATAATGCAGAATGTAAAACAGAATAGAGAAGAGAGAGTTAAGAAGAAGAGTGTTTAGGACAGAGATGAAATATATTCTGCATAATCATTAATGAGAAGATTAGTCCTCTATTTATACAAGGTGATAAGCAACAGAATCAATCTAACTAACGATAACAGAATTAGTCTTGATAAACAGACTCTGTAACAACTGTAACAGATATAACTGAATCAACTATCTACTACTCTATCAGAACCATCACATTTTACTTTATTTATTTATTATTAAATTTTGTTTTTAGATAGTGAAAACAAATATTTTTTTAATTAATCTTTGCTTAAAAAGAATTTTATTAAAATCAATAATGTGCGCTGCATGTCATAGACTCATAGGTTGGATTTTTTTTTTTTTTTGCATTTTTCGTTTTGTTTTTTGTGAGTAAGTGCAAATTTTAGCACACGCATGAGTAGTTGACATGTATTCCTCCAATAATAGGGCTATAATCAAGCTGAGTATTGAATGATGGAACTTTGCTTAACAAGTTGCTTAAGCTAGGCTTAAGCTTGTCTTGAGCACACTTATAATTTTTGAACTCATGTTTGTTAAAAATTTATTAGCTTAAGCTACACTTGATTCGGCTCCCTTCACTAGCTAGCTCAGGCGTCAAGTCATGCACAAGCTCAAATATCCAGCAAAAAGGTTTTGTTTATGTAAAAAAAAACAATCAAGTTAATAGAAAAAATATAATAAATTGTATCGAAATAATATAGGATGTTAAAGTAGTAATTTCCACATAAATATAAAACTGTAAATGAATTGAGCCAAACAATATACTTAGCTATTTTATAAGTTTATGTGAAACCCATAACAAGCCTTGTTGATGAGCTTAAATCAAGCACACTTATTTATCATCGAGCACTATGCTTACGAGTTGTTGTGAGTTTGTTCATGAATGAAACATATATGAGGGACTGACGCTTGCCTAGTGTCAAATAATCAAGCTGGTTATCGAATACACGTGAGCCGACAACCAACCTCAGTGAACGGCGGCCTTGACTATAACAGCCCTAAGATAAGAAAATTCCTTAATGAGTAAGCTTCAACCAGTCCAAAAGATGTAATGATCATGGTATCGTCTCAAAAGTAATATTTTGAAGTTCACTCAATTACTAAACAAACAGCAAAATTAGATTTTAGTTTGGCTTATTATAACAAACCAAAATGAACAAGCATTAATTTTTTATTTTATTTTTTATCTAGTGTGGGTTAAAGTTAGGTTATTTACTTAAAGTTATTTTTAAATTTACTGAAAATAAATTAAGAAAACCATATAAATGGGTCAAGAGTTTTATAACTTAAATGATATTGACTTTTTTAATTTATGAGTAGAATCAAGGTTCAAATCTCCCTTCCCTAAATATCAAATTATTAAAAAAATAAAATAAAATACACGAGCCGGAATTTAAATTCAGTTAATTTTGTTTTTAACCCGTCTCTAACAGTGCCCTCCACTATTTAACACCTGGGTACTCTTCATGTGTGTGAATTATTAATTCAGTTTTTTTTGGCTGAATAATTATTAATTCAGTTAAAAACAAAACATACACGAGTCTGAATTATTAATTCAATTAAATTTGTTTTTAGCCCCGTTTCCATCTCTAGCCAAAAAGAAATAAAAAACTGTGCCGTCTACTATTTCACGTGGGAGATGGTCAAACTAACTCTTAAGTAAGGCAGTAAACGTGCCCACTTGGCTTGTATCTTACAAATATACATAATTTAATTTGATAAAAGTCGGTGGAACAAATCTAGTTCATGTCGCAACCGCCTGATCTTAATGAAATAAACTTATTAGTAGCAGTGAAAGCCGGCGTTAGATGAGAGCTAATTTCATTTATTCCATATAATATAACATGATTTCACATTTTGAATCCTGAATTAAATATTCAAAGCCAGACCCTATAGACCATGGTTTTAAAAACCGGACCGGGGAGAGAACCGGAAAAGGGAGTGGTTCCCGTACTAGTGGTCCGACCGGGGTCGAACCGGTGGTCGAACCGGTGACGTCATAAATAATTTAATTAATAATTTTAAAATTATATAAATAATTAAATAAATACAAAAAAAATTTGTAACTAATAATATAGAGTTAACAAATATATAGCAAATTTTAAAATATTTTATATGAGTTTCCACATTTTATATATAGCAAATTTGTAACTAATAATTAGTTATAAATAAATAAATTAAATAATTTAGAAAAATCACGTGCGCACGGATTATTGTGTAGTTGAAAAATGAAAAGGAAAGAAAAAGTTGTATACTTGAATCACTTTAACGTGGAGCTACTGAGGCCACACAGAGAAAAGGCTAAAAGATAAAAAAAAATACAAAACAGAAAGGAAGAAGTAAAGGGGCGGAAGGGAAGAGAAGAAAAGGGAAGAGAAGGGGCTCTCTCACTTCATTCTGTCGGCGCCACTCAGTCATTCAGATCATCATGTTAGTCGATTTTTTGAAGAAGATTTGGAAGATAAAAGAATAAATAGATCTAAAAGAAGGAGATCTATTACCGGCTGATTTTTCCCTTTTTTCTTCTGCTGGTTTCTCTTCTTCTTCTTCTCTGTTACGGCTGATTTTTCCGTTTTCTTCTGCTGGTTTTTCTTCTTCTTCTTCTCTTTTACCGGCTGATTTTTCTTTTTCGGCCGGAACACCCGATACAACTAAAACCGGTTCAACCGCTCCGGTTCGCGATTCTTATGGTTGAACCGCCGGTTTCCGGTTTTTGTACTATTTTTCTAAATTTTCGGTTTTTTTAGAGAACCGGACCGGATACAGCACCGGTTCACGGTTGAACCGGCCGGTCCGGTCCGGTTTTTAAAACCATGCTATAGACTATAAACACAACCAATAAACCTCATAACATGCTTCAAGTTCAAGTCTCACAATTCACAAAGATTAGATTTCAGTAGTCATGGCCAATTCTCAATCCCTAGTACTCCATGTAGTAATTTTTCCTTATATGGCTCAAGGCCACACCATCCCTTTACTAGACATATCAAAAGCCTTTGCAAACCGTGGCCTAAAAGTCACAATCATCACCACCCAATCAAATGCTCCATTCATCTCTTCCAAAACCAATAAGCACCCAAATATCTTTTTGTCAATAATCCCATTTCCAAAGGTTCAAGAATTGCCCCATGGATGTGAGAACACTGCTGACCTTCCTTCAATGGCTCTATTGACTACTTTTATAGAAACCACCAAAAAAATGAAACAAAGTTTTGAGGGTGTTCTTAGACACATGATTCATGATGGGTGTCCTCCTATTTGTGTAATCTCTGACTTTTTCCTAGGTTGGACACTTGAGTCATGTCGTTCTTTTGACATTCCACGCATTGTTTCTCATGGAATGGGCGTGATTTCTATGGTTGTTTGTAAATCTCCTTCTCTGCAAGATCCGAGTGTTAAGGATTTGTTGCTTTTGGATCCTATAGAGTTTCCAGAGTTGGCAAATGTTCCATTCACGTTGAACAAATGTGACATTCCTGAAGGGCTCTTAGATAGTGATCCAAATGACCCTACTTTGGGTATTCTATTGGAGCTTGGAGAAGCGGATGTGAATAGCTGGGGTGTTATTGTTAACAGCTTTGAAGAGATTGAAGGTGACTACGTGGCAGCACTTGAATCTTTCTATTGCAACGAGGCCAAAGCTTATTGTGTGGGACCAGCTCTCCTTTATGATGATCAAGTTGATGCTGAAGATCATCAAAGCTATTCATACATCAAGTGGCTTGATAATCAAGTTGGGTCCGGAAGTGTGATTTATGTTTCATTTGGGACACAAACACACTTGTCCAATGATCAAATGGACGAGATTGCTTTTGGGTTGGAGAAGGCAGACCATCTGTTCATTTGGGTTGTAAGATCAAGGACGTGGGCCCCACCTAATGGATGGAATGAGAGAGTGAAGGATAAGGGGTTGGTTGTGTATGATTGGGTGGAGCAACGAAGCATACTAGCACACCCTGCAATCGGTGGGTTTATGAGTCATTGTGGTTGGAACTCGGTGTTGGAGAGCTTGGCAATGGGGGTTCCTCTTTTGACTTGGCCCATGCTTGGTATTTCAGAGCAAGCATTGAATGCTAAGGTTGTAGTAATGGGATTGGGAGCAGGGCTAATGGTCCCACAAAGAGGTGTTGGGGGAGAGAAAATCATGACCGTTGATCGTGGTGTGATTTGTGAGAGAGTGAAGGAGTTGATGGGAGGTGAAAAAGGGAGGAAGGTTAAGGAGAGGGCACAAGCATTGAGGAAAAAGGCAAGACATGTCATAGAAGAAGGTGGATCACGTAAGAAATTGGACGAGCTCATTGAGCGACTCAGTAATAAAAATATACGATCAAAACCTCTTTAATTTAAGTAAGTCTTAAGAAACAACAAATTTCAAGACATTTTTCATAACTATTGTGGTAGCCGATTGTGATTAGTATATAATAAAAATAATGTTAGTTGTAATTATAGTAAAAGTGATATTAGACTAATTACAATATGACACATCAATTAGTTGTTCGTTTTTTGAGAAAAAAAATGTATAATTTTTTGTGTTTGTACTTTCATTGCTTTAATTTCAATCCATGTATGAATAGTACTTCAATAAATCTCTTATGTGAGTTTTTGTTAGTAATTTTCTCAAGTTCCTATTCTAACTTGGTTTGGTTTTCTTGGAGTGAAAGTTTGGGATTGAAAAATTATTCGTATTTATGTGTTGAGAGTTTGTTTGTGTTGTTAGTGTGTAAGACTTATTGAGTGTATTGGGATTTTGGGTTGTGAGTTTGTGTGTGTGAGATTTGTGGGTTAAATTATGTTTGTGAGGTTTGTGAGTGTTGTTTGTGAGAGCTTTTGAGTTTGGTTTTGTTGAGGTGTGATTGAGAGTGGTTGTAATCTTTATCGTTGATAGTGGATTTTGGTTGGCGTTGTCCGTAGATGTAGACTTTGAGATTCCCGAAACACATTAAATATTGCTGTCTTTTGTAGATATTTTTTTGGTAGATGTTTTATTTTATTTACAATAGTTCATAGATTATTGAATAATTATATGACTTGTATGTGATTATCTTTTAATAATAAATAGATCATGATCAAGTGGTTTTTATGATTAAAAGGATACATGTATAATCTTTTGAATTTTTATTATATAATATAGATTTCTCATTTATTTTTAACTGTGAAACTTCTTTTGTGATACTCCAAATTATGTAGATTTATTTGGAGTGGATTGTTTGAGTATATATTGTGCGAGAGTGTGTTGAGTCCTATATCGGATGTATATTGGCTGCATTTTGAGTTTATGAGTGATTATAAGGACCTCTAACTATAACTTGATTAGTTATTTTAGGGTATAAATGCAAATATGGTTGATACTTTCCTTACTCATCTTAATTTATCCATAGTAGTTCTTGTCCTTTGGGAATTCTCGTGTTCAACTTCAAGGAGAAGTCGTAAAAGTGCTTTGTTTAAAATATAATAATGTCTCTCTAACTTTTCTTTCTTCTTTTTTTTTTTTTATTATTATTTTTTTTTTATGACATTTAGTTTCAATTATTTTGATTATGTCTCTATGATTAAGGATTAATTTAATAACAGTCTTTATTTACAATGTTAAAGAAATTGTTTTATATAATATTCACATGACCTATATTTTTTAGCACATGATCACATGTAAATTTTGAAAACAAAAAGTAGTTATATAATTTAATTTTACATATAAAAAGATTAAAAATATAATAATAATAACATCAAATATAAAAAGCAATCATAAGTCACAATATCAATGGGAGTGTCACACGTAAGTTAGAGTGTTAATTTTATTTTATTTTATTTTTTTATTATTTTTTTTAATAAAAAATTGCATATTTTTATTTGTATTGTTTATGTATATGTAGGTAATGAATACTCTCGTGGTTTCCAGTTAACTCAACTGGTAAAATTTAATCTTATCATATCTATCAAAATATCAAAAATTAAAATTAAAATTAAGTAATGAATACTGTCAAATAAAATATTGAACACTCTAACTTGATATCCCAATTGACTTAGCCCGCTAAGACCCTTAATTGAGAGAGACTTGACCAGTCTACTAGTTGAATAGTGAGTCGTCAGAATCATCTCTTCGCTGCCTTGCATGTAAAACTTCATGTATTTGCATGTTTTTTTTATAATGTTGATATATTCAAGTTTTTTAATGAACACCTTAAAAAAAAAAAGAGAAAATCTTTGAACTGCCACTGTACATGATTCTAATTATAACAATTAGAAAATAGACAAAGTTGGAGGTTGTAGTACATTTTGCCTTTTTTTTTTTTTTTTTTTTTTTTTTTTTTTTTTTTTTTTTTTTTTTTTTTTTTTTTTTTCTTTTTTTTTTTTTTTTTTTTAGCATAGTAGAGAGAAAAAGAACAATAATTTTATCATTATGACAAATTAAAATCATACTTTTAAATCTATCACTTTAAATCTCACACTTTCATTAACAAAATTAACCTCACCCATTACGATGTTAATTATGTTTTAATGGTGAAACCAAAATACAAAATAAAACTGCCACAATAGGATCTCTAGTTTATCTGAGATAGAAAAACATGACAACAACCTTTTTCCTTAAGATCTCCAATGAACTGTGTGTATGTGTATGAGTGAGACAAAGATAGAGACCACAACCACCATTTTTCTAAAGATTTTCATTGGAGAGAGAGAGAGAGAGAGAGAGAGAGAGAGAGAGAGAGAGAGAGAGAGAGAGAGAGAGAGAGAGAGAATGTAGGAAGATTAGGACAGAACTAACGAAGTAAGATATGAGATTTTGTTGGGTACGATAATGAAAGTGTGGGGTTTGAAGTGATATATTGAAAGGAGAAAACTACAGAAAATTTATTTATTTTTTTACTTTTCCCTTTTTATTTATTATAAAATTTTAAATATTAAAAAAAGATTATTCTAAAAATAAGATTAATATATATTGTAAACATTCTAACAAAGCATTATATCATAGTTCAATATGATTAGTTTTAAAATAAAGACTAAATTATAAATTACAACCATAAACTTTTGTCAAATTTCAATTTGATCATCTAAGTGGGTGGATTGGGTGTGTGCTTCAATGGATTTTAGAAGCAGTGAATAGGATTGCACTTTGCTTGTAATTGTGTACTCGAGACTTTGACATCTTCTTGGGCTAGGTTTTGTCAAGTAAAATTTTGAAGAACTACGTGTGAGTGAAATGAAGCAGATCGCCCTCTCAAAACGGAAAAGAGAGAAAACCTTTAATCCTCAACCTCAGTGTAGCAAGTCAAGCCAAATGAGAAGATCGATTTGCCTCCAGTCACTGTGCCGTTCTCGAAGCTCTTGGCCCACATTTTCATTGGAATATTTTAAATTTGATTTATCGAAAGATGAATGAATTATTTTATTATTATTATTATTTTTTTTTTTTGAAAATGGTGAACAAAACGAAATTACGTCATTTTGGAGGGGTCTAACAAATGAATTAGACGGAGCTTGAGAGAACGACTGAATTAAAAAAAAAAAAAAAAAACTAAATTGAAACGGTCAAAAGTTGGAGCTCCGAATTAAAATTTGATTAAAGTAGAGAGTATAATTTATAATTTTAACCTAAAATTTTGGACGACCGGTTAGGATTAGAACTTAGTTAGAAGTTCAACTATCTTAAGAAAGAATAAGAGGAGTAATGTTATTTATTTTATTTTTTTGCTAAATGGAATACTTTCATTAAGTAACAACCAACAAAAGGTCTCATGTTCCAAGCTTCCCAAATAGAAGGAAGGAGGCAGGGATGAATTAAAACAACCGAAAGAAAAACAATTGACAACTGCAAACTTGGCTATCTCATAGGCAACCATGCATGTTAGCCTCTCAATTAACCCAGCAAAAACAGCAAGGATAAAACGCTTTTCTAGAGGAGTAAATTAGATACTAGATTCTAGACACTTTTGAATTTCTACGAAGCAACATAGTTACATATTGCATTAGTGATACCATGATGTTAGGGAGATAGCATCTTATTATGGAGAAATTATTATGATACTCCAAGCCCATCTGAACTAGTTGGATTCTGATTCATGAATCGTGAAGGCAGCATCTGATCATCTGGAGTTCTGTTCTTAATAAAATATTGTCGGTTCTCTTTGCGTGGTCTGAGTCATGAGTTTTTGGTTCAAAATAGTAGAATTTGAGCGCATCACTTACGATACCTACATTGAATTCAATAAACTTATCAAGATGTCACGCTCACATACTCGGGACAAGAGAAGTCAAGATGCATGTCTCTCTATTTGGTCAGTTCCAGGCTTTGCTCAACTCCCTACACATGTCACTTTCATCAGGGGGGAACAAATGAATTTATCAAACAGACTTGATCTCAGCCAAAAGACTGAGAAAGGTAGCAGGTGGTCTTTGATTGACAAAAATTGCATAATTTTCGGACAGAGTCGATGATAAAAGACTGCTTTTTGTCGTTGATCGGGAATCGGTAAAACTAATTATAGTGGGAAATGAAAGAAGAAAAAAAAAAATTGAAAGGAAAATAATTAAATTAGATTTATTTGTATTTTCATTTTTTTTGGTGTAAAGTATAGAATTGTGAAAATTTATTTAAAGGATATTTATAATTTTTTTTATCATAAATAGTTTGTGTATATATCTATTGAACACAAAATATACAATTTTTAATATTTTTTTATTATATTGTTCAAATTTTATAAAAATGTGTGTAAGGAGATGTGCACAAATTATGACCTATTTTTTTTATTAGTAGATATTAATTTAAATTACAACATAATACTTTATTTCTTTATTACATTGTTAATTTTGTATTAATAGTAAATATATTTTTAGCCTTGTATTGAGATATTTAAAAAAAAAAAATGTTAATTACATAATGTATACTAATAATATATTATTTAACAGGAAGAATGCATTTTTTAAAATATCAACCAAACATAATTCTTTTCAGCATAATCACTTATTGTAAATAATTTCAATATTTTACCAAATGCACTATTTTCAGCAAAATGCATTCTTGAGAATGCATTTTAGCAGGAATGCATTCTTTAGAATATATTCCTAAAATAGAGGATCTAAAAACAGGCTTAGTAGTCTCAGAATATAAATAAATACGTACTCTCATAGAGTGATGGGTCCTACCATGAATTTAATTAGTAGGACTTACCATTCATGTAAGAGGGGGATTACGCATTTATTTGTAGTCCTCAACTACAGAATAATCACTCGATTTCTATCTGGGAAAATTATTTAGTTATCCCGGACTTCAAATAAATACATAGTCCACCTTTCACAGAGTGGTGAGTCTTATCATAAATTTAATTAGTAAGAGCAACCATTCATATGTGAGAGGGACTACATATTTATTTACGGTTGTAGACCACTTAATAATAACTCCTCCTAACTGTTACAAGCTTCCCAAATGAAGGTGGCTGGGATGAAAACTTAGCTACCTCATAGCCTCATAGGCAACCATGCATGTTAGCCTCTCAATTAACCCAGCAAAAACAGCAAGGATAAAACGCTTTTCTAGAGGAGTAAATTAGATACTAGACTCTAGACACTTTTGAATTTCTACCAAACAACGTAGTTACATATTGCATTAGTGATACCATATGATGGTAGGGAGATAGCATCTTATTATGGAGAAATTATTATGATACTCCAAGCCCATCTGAACTAGTTGGATTGTGATTCATGAATCGTGAAGGCAGCATCTGATCATCTCGAGTTCTGTTCTTAATAAAATATTGTCGGTTCTCTTTCCGTGGTCTGAGTCAAGCGTTTTTGGTTCAAAATAATAGAATTTGAGCGCATACTAACGATACCTACATTGAATTCAATAAACTTATCAAGATGTCACGCTGACATACTTGGGACAAGAGAAGTCAAGATGTCTCTCTATATGGTCAGTTCCAGGCTTTGCTCAACTCCCTACGCATTTCACTTTCATAAGAGGGGGGGACAAATGAATTTGTCAAACAGACTTGGTCTTAGCCAAAAGATTGAGAAAGGTAGCAGGTGGTCTTTGATTGGCAAAATTTGCATAACTTTTGGCTCAGGTTGTTCTTCGATTGATAGCGTCGATGATAAAACACAGCTTTTTGTCGTTGATTGGGAATCGGCAAAACTGATAGTAGTTCCAGTCGCGCGCAACCGCCTTATCTTAATGAGTAGTAATGAAAGATGGTGTAGGCTAATCAGGTGAGAGCTGCTGAATGGTGCCCTCCACTATTTTAGCACCCGGCTACGCTCTTGGTCACGTGGGTAACGTGCCCACAAGCACGTGGGTAACGTGCCCACTTGGCTTGTAAGCTTACTAATATGCATAATTTAATTTCAAATAAGTCGGTAAAGAAAATCTAATGTCTGTCACAACCGCCTTATCTTAATTAATGAAAGAAATCTATCACGTGGTACTGAAAGTCTGAAAGATACCGTTGGCTAATCCAATCCAGTGAGAGCTGCATTCAAAGTTTATCTTATTTCATTTACTCCATATAATAACATCATTTCACAATTTGAATTCTGAATTAAATATTCCAAGCCGCCAGACCGAGTATCCTATAAACCCAACCAACATACCTCCCGTGAAAGTACATGCTTCAAGTTCAAGTCTCACTATTCACAAAGAATACATTTCAGTAGCCATGGCCAATTCACAATCACCAATACTCCATGTAGTAATATTTCCTTTTATGGCTCAGGGCCACACCATCCCTTTACTAGACATATCAAGAGCCTTCGCAAACCATGGCCTAAAAGTCACAATCATCACCACCCAAGCAAATGCTCCATTCATCTCTTCCAAAACCAATAAGCACCCAAATATCTCTTTGTCAATAATCCCATTTCCAAAAGTTCAAGAATTGCCCCATGGATGTGAGAACACTGCTGACCTTCCTTCAATGGCTCTATGGACTACTTTCATAGAAGCCACCAAAAAAATGAAACAAAGTTTTGAGGATGTTCTTAGACACATGATTCATGATGGGTTTCCTCCCATTTGTGTAATCTCTGACTTTTTTCTAGGTTGGACACTTGAGTCATGTCGTTGTTTTGACATTCCACGCATTGTTTCTCATGGAATGGGTGTGATTTCTATGGTTGTTTGTAAATCTCCAACTCTGCAAGATCCGAGTGTTAATGATTTGTCGCTTTTGGATCCTATAGAGATTTCAGAGCTGACAAATATTCCATTCACATTGAACAAATGTGACATCCCTGAAGGGCTCTTAGATAGTGATCCGAATGACCCTACTTTGGGTATTCTATTGGAGCTTGGAGAAGCGGATGTGAATAGCTGGGGCGTTATTGTTAATAGCTTTGAAGAGATTGAAGGTGACTACGTGGCAGCACTTGAATCTTTCTATTGCAACAAGGCCAAAGCTTATTGTGTGGGACCAGCTCTCCTTTTTGATGATCAAGTTGATGCTAAAGATCATCGAAGCTATTCATACATCAAGTGGCTTGATAATCAAGTTGGGTCCGGAAGTGTGATGTATGTTTCATTTGGTACACAAACTCACTTGTCTAATGATCAAATGGACGAGATTGCTTTTGGGCTGGAGAAGGCAGGCCATCCATTCATTTGGGTTGTGAGATCAAGGACTTGGGCCCCACCTAACGGATGGAATGAGAGGATGAAGAATAAGGGGTTGGTGTTGTATGATTGGGTGGAGCAGCGAAGCATACTAGCACACCCTGCGATCGGTGGGTTTTTGAGTCATTGTGGTTGGAACTCGGTGTTGGAAGGCTTGGGAATGGGGGTCCCACTTTTGACATGGCCCATGCTTGGTATTTCGGAGCAAGCATTGAATGCTAAGGTTGTAGTATTGGGATTGGGAGCAGGGCTAATGGTCCCACAAAGAGGTGTTGGGGGAGAGAAAATCATGAATGTTGACCGTGGTGTGATTTGTGAGAGAGTGAAGGAGTTGATGGGAGGTGAAAAGGGAAAGAAGGTTAAGGAGAGGGCACAAGCAATTGGGAAAATGGCAAGGCATGCAGTGGAAGAAGGAGGGTCCCGTAAGAAATTGGACGAGCTCATTGAGCGACTCAGCAATAAAAATATGCGATCAAAACCTCTTTAATTTAAGTAAGTTTAAAGAAAACAACAAATTTCAAAACCTTTTTCATAACGATTGTGGTAGTTGATTATGATTTGTGTAAAATAAAAATAATGTTAGTTGTAGTTATAGTGAAAGTAATGTTATTCTAATCATAACATACCACATCAATTAGTAGTGATAGTTGTTTAGAAATTTGTTGTGTTTGTGGTTTCATTGTTGTACTTTCGATCTAGTATGAATAGTACTTCAATAAATCTTTTATGTGAGTTTTGGTTAAAAATTGTCTCAAATTTCTATTCTAACTTAGTTTGGTTTTCTTAGAATGAAAGTTTGGGTAATAAATAGATCTTGTCACCATCGAGTGGTTCATATGATTAAAAGGATACATGTATAATATTTTGAATGTTTATTGTATAATATAATCCTCTCCTTTTATCTTTAATTGTGAAACTTCTTTTGTGAGACTCAAAATTGTGTGAACTTAATTGGATTAGATTGTATGAGTATATGTTATGCAGGAGTACTGTGTCGAGTCTCATATCGAGTGTTTACTAGTTGGATCTTGGGTTTATAAGTGATTACGGAAAATCCCAATTGTAACTTGATTAGCCATTTTGAGATATAAGCGATGATATGGCTTGACCTTTCCTTAATCATTACAAATGATATTAAAGCAAATCTAAGTAACCCCATGTGGCTCGGGGGGTAATATGTACAACACAACGACATCTGCCTTTTTCTTACTCATCTTAATTTATCCATAGTTCTTGTCCTTTAGGAATTTTCGTGTTCAAGTTCAAGGAGAAGACATAAAATTGCTTTGTGTAAAATATAATAATGTCTCTCTAACTTTAATTCCTTTTTTATTATGACATTTAGTTTTCAATTATTTTGATTATGTCTCTATGATTAAGGATTAATTTAATAACAGTCTTTATTTACAATGTTAAAGAAATTGTTTTATATAATATTCACATGACCTATATTTTTTAGCACATGATCACATGTAAATTTTGAAAACAAAAAGTAGTTATATAATTTAATTTTACATTTAAAAAGATTTAAAAAAAATCAAATATAAAAAGAAATCCGAAGTCACATGATTTTGATTAAAACAATTAAAAATAAAAGACAAAGTCGGACGAAAAGTAGAGAGAAAAGAACAATAGTTTTATCATTGTGACAAATTAAACTCATACTTTTAAATGTGCCACTATAAGTCTCACACTTTCATTATTATGCCAAACAAGATTAACCTCACCCATTACTCTGTTAATTATGCTTTAACCGTGGAACCAAAACACAAGATAAAATTGCACTACAACAGGATCTTTAGTTGATATTCTAAGATAGAAAAACATGACAACGATTTGAAAGCATATGGTTTAGTTTGGCACAATAATAAAAGCATGGGGGTTTGAAGTGGTATATTTGAAAGTATGTGGTTTAGTTTTTTGCAAGGATTAAACTATAGGATTAATTATTACTTTTTAATGTGCCACTATAAATCTCTAGTTGTACAACCCTTTTTCTAAAGATCCCCATTGAACTCTGTGTGTGTGAGAGACAAAGAGATAGAGAGACAAACAGAAAGACCACCATCTTTCATTGGAGAGAGAGAAAGAGAAACATAACACGAATTAACCATCTTTTTGGTAGAGACGATTAAGACATAACTAACAAAGTAAGAGATGAGATTTTGTTTGGCACAATAATGAAAGTGTGGGGTTTTGAAGTGGTATATTTGAAAGTATGTGGTTTATTTTTTTGCAAGGACAAAACTATAGGATTAATTTTTTATTTTTTTTTTACTTTTCCCTTTTTATTTATTATAACAATTTAAATATTGAATTATTATATAAAAAAGATATACGTCGTAAACATTCTAACAAAGTAAGAGATGAGATTTTGTTTGGCACAATAATGAAAATGTGGTAGTTTGAAGTGGTATATTTGAAAGTATGTGGTTTAATTTTTTTGTAAGAATTAAATTGTAGGATTTTCTTTTTAAATTTTTCCTTTTTATTTTCTATAACAATTTAAATATTAGATTTGTATATAAAAAAGATATACATCATAAACATTCTAGCAAAGTTGTATATCATAGTTCAATATTATTAGTTTTAAAATAAGGACTAAATTACATCTTAAAACTTTGGTCAAATTTCAATTTGATCCTCTAATTTTTTACTGTTTCCTCTAACTTTCAATTTGTTTCAATTCGCACCCTCTATCCAAGTTCCACTCTCTAATGCTCTTAAATGAAAATAATAAAAAAAAAAATAAAAAAAAAGACATTTTTTTTTACCCTTTTTTTTTTGTGTGGTTTTTAGTATTAAAAAATTCTGAAAAAAATACAATTTTTTTTTTTAATGAAATCAAGGAAGTGCGCTGAAAAAAATCTTGATTTGCTTAAGTATAAAAAAAATACAAAACTTGCTATTTTTTTTTCTTTTTCCAAAATTTACAATGTACCTAGCCAATATTAATACATCAATATGTGTTTCTAGACTAAGAAATAAAAAATAGGGTAAACTATTGTTTTCTTCCCTAAACTTTGCATGAAATTCGGTTTTTGTCCCTGAACTTTGAAAAATTCATTTTTCATTCCTAAACTTTCAAGAAATTTGTTTTTACACATGAATTTCGTCATTTTGAAAAAAGAATTCAAGGATGAAATCCATGTGTATAAACAAACTTTTTCAAAATTCAGGGACGAAAAACGAACTTTTCAAAGTTCAAGGACGAAAAACGAACTTCATGCAAAGTTTAAGGACGAAAACAATAGTTTAATCTTTTTTATTTATTTTTATTTTTTTATTTCTAAGTCTAGAAACACATATTGATGTATTAATATTGGCTAGGTACATTGTAAATTTTGAAAATATTCTATGTAGAATCAATATTCTACAAGAAAGACAACATTCATTTGAATACATACAAATTAAACTATTTTTCATTTCTAAGTCTAGAAACACATATTGATGTATTAATATTGGCTGGGTACATTGTAAATTTTGAAAATATTCTATATGGAATCAAAATTCTACGAGAAATATTACAAATAAATTTATGAAAATATTTCATATTTATGAAACTATTCTATATAAATTGACGATATTCTATGTAGAATCAAGTTTTAACAAAGAAAACTACAAATTATATTTTTGAAAATATTTCTATGTAGAATTGACAATATATATAGACTCAATACTCTACAAGAAGATTACATTCACATGAATTAAAATTTTGAAATATTTTATGTAGAATTAATATTCTACATGGAAAAACAACGTTTATTTAAAAAAAAAAATAAAGAAATTATATTTTTGAAGATATTCTATGTAGAATAAAAAAAAATTCAAGAAAAACTACATGAATGCGAATATATACAAACTATATTTTGGATAATATTTCTGTGTACATTTATTTGAAAAATGTGACAACTATATTTCTAGAAATATTCCATGAACATATGCAAACTATATTTCTTTGTGGCTCATAGAACATGTGCAACTCTTTATGATTATGCCAAAATTATAAGTGACACTCACCATACAAATATTTATCCCACAAATACATTTATAAACTCTTACAATATAAAATATTTTTCAGAGTTCCTACTCATAGAAAAACTATAAACAAAACTTCATTTACTTGAATATATTTTTGGTGACTCTCAAAACATGTGCAAATCTTATATGATTACGCTAAAATTATAAATGCCGCTTATCATACAAATATTTATCTCATAAATACATTCATAAACTATTGAAATAATAGACATTATTTGGGTATCTATTTAAAAAAGAAAAACATTCAATATTCTTTTGATTTCAATATTTTGCTATAGAGACACACAAATAAACAAATATTCTTATAGGGGAAAAACTCACGCACACAACTCCGTGGGCCTACAAATATATAAAAGGAGAAAACCTATGCGTACAAACGTCGAGGGCTCACAAATAAACAAAAGGGGATAAACCCACGCGTACAAACGTCGCAAGCTTACAAATAAACAAAATGGGATAAACCCACACGTACAACGCCGCGGGCCCTCAAATATACAAAAAGGGATAAACTCACGCGCACAACGCCATGGGTTCACAAATATACAAAAGGGGATAAACTCACCTGCATAATACCACGGGCCCATAAATAAATAAAAGGGGATAACCCAATGCACAATGTTGCGGGCCCACAAATATCAAAAGGGGATAAACCCACATGCATAACGCCGTAGGCCACAAATATATAAAAAGGGATAAACCCATGCGCATAACGTTATGAGTCCACAAATATATAAGAAGGGAAAAACCCATGCGTGCAACACCGTGAGCTTACAAATAAACAAAAGAGGATAAACCTATGTGCACAACGCCGTGGGTCCACAAATGTACAAAATGGGATAAACCAACATGCACAACATCGCGTGCCTACAAATAAATAGAATGAGATAAACCCACGCGGACAACTGATATAGTTCCAGTCGAAACCGCCTTATCTTAAAGAAAGAGATCTATTAAGATCGAATGTATGCTAATTATTTGAGTAGAAATGATAAATAGTGTAGGCTAATTTGGTGAGAGTTGCATTCAAAGGTTAACTAATTTCATTTATTCCATATAATAACATGATTTCACATTTTGAATTCTGAATTATATATTCAAAGCCTGACCATATATACTATAAATCCAACAAACTTACCTCCTAAGAGAGTACATCCTTCAATTTCCACTCTCACAATTCACAAAGATTAGATTTCAGCAGCCATGGCCAATTCATAATCACCAGTACTCCATGTAGTAATATTTCCTTTTATGGCTCAAGGCCACACCATCCCTTTACTAGACTTATCAAGAGCCTTCGCAAACCGTGGCCTAAACGTCACAATCATCACCACCCAAGCAAATGCTCCATTCATCTCTTCCAAAACCAATAAGCACCCAAATATCTCTTTGTCAATAATCCCATTTCCAAAAGTTTAAGAATTGTCCCATGGATGTGAGAACACTGCTGACCTTCCTTCAATGGCTTTATGGACTACTTTTATAGAAGCCACCAAAAAAATGAAACAAAGTTTTGAGGATGTTCTTAGACACATGATTCATGATGGGTGTAATCCCATTTGTGTAATCTCTGACTTTTTTCTAGGTTGGACACTTGAGTCATGTCGTTCTTTTAACATTCCACGCATTGTTTTTCATGGAATGGGCGTGATTTCTATGGTTGTTTGTAAATCTCCTCCATTGCATGTTCCGAGTATTAAGGATTTGTCGCTTTTGAATCCTATAGAGTTTTCAGAGCTGACAAATATTCCATTCACGTTGAAAAAATGTGACATCCTTGAAGGGCTCTTAGATAGTGATCCGAATGACCCTACTTTGGGTATTTTATTGGAGCTTGGAGAAGCAGATGTGAATAGCGGGGGTGTTATTTTTAACAGCTTTGAAGAGATTGAAGGTGACTACATGGCAGCACTTGAATCTTTCTATTGCAATGAGGGCAAAGCTTATTGTGTGGGATCAGCTCTCCTTTATGATGATCAAGTTGATGCTGAAGATCATCAAAGCTATTCATACATCAAGTGGCTTGATAATCAAGTTGGGTTAAGCGGTGTGATTTATGTTTCATTTGGTACACAAACACACTTGTCAAATGATCAAATGGACGAGATTGCTTTTGGGTTGGAGAGAGCAGGCCATCCGTTCATTTGGGCTGTTAGATCAAGTTCGTGGGGCCCACCTAATGGATGGAATGAGAGGGTGAAGGATAAGAGGTTGGTGTTGTATGATTGGGTGGAGCAGCGAAGCATACTAGCTCACCCTACGATCGGTGGGTTTTTGAGTCATTGTGGTTGGAACTCAGTCTTGGAGAGCTTGGCAATGGGGGTTCCACTTTTGACTTGGCCCATGCTTGGTATATCGGAACAAGCATTGAATGCTAAGTTTGTAGTAATGGATTAGGAGCAGGGCTAATGGTCCCACAAAGAGGTGTTGGGGGAGAGAAAATCATGACCGTTAATCGTGGTGTGATTTGTGAGAGAGTGAAGGAGTTGATGGGAGGTCAAAAGGGGAGGAAGGTTAAGGAGAGGGCGCAAGAATTGGGGAAAATGGCAAGGCATGCTGTGGAAAAGGGTGGGTCCTGTAAGAAATTGGACGAGCTCATTGAACGACTTAGCAATAAAAATATGTGATCAAAGCCTCTTTAATTTCAATAAGTTATCCAACAAATTTCATAAAATAAAAAATGAAGTTATACAACAAGTTTCACAACATTTTGTTATAACTGTTGATGACAGATTCGATAGGTTATACTCAATGTATGATAAAATGATGTTTGTCATCTCACCTTGTTGTTTTGGAAAGTTATGAAATTTGTTGTATTTGAGACAACATTGTTTTTGTTTCAATACGATATAAATGGTATTTCACTAACTCTTTTATGTGAGTTTTTAATCTATGCCTTATTGAATAATTATATGATTTTTTAATAGTCTTACTATCAACTGGTTTGAGGAGTGGAGTTTTGAATCTAATGTGTTCGTTAGAAACATCAGAAGGTGTTTGTTGAACTACAAGACTCTTTGACAACGGGTTCATATGATTAAAAGGATAAATGTATAATCTTTTGAATGCTTGTTTATATAGTATAGTCTTCTCCTATCTTTAATTGTGAAAATTTCTTCTACTTCTTTATAATTTGGGCAAATTATAGTATTCCATCCTAATCTTTTATCCAAATTACAATGTCCCTCCATAATTTTGATCTGAAAATTTGACCACCACCACCACCCCACCCAATAAAAAAAAAAATGGAGAGAGTTACTACAATGTACCTTAGACCGTCTAAATTTATGTTATTCAAGGTGGAGCACCACAACATCACTGATTTTAGAGACTCGTTTGGAAGAGAAGCCGCCATTTCCATTGGCGTTTCTAGAAGCTTTGATTTGAAGACTCGTGGTTCCTTTCTTCTTCATTTCTCTCTCTTTATGTCTCCAAATTTTTGGAGTAGACTAAGTTTGGATTTTGAAATTCTGTGAATTAGTGAGCGAGTGAGAGCGAGGGCCTTAATATATTTTCACATCCCCATAAACCCAAAAAGCCCTAGTAAATTGGATTTTGAATTACGGGGTTTTGTATTTTCTAGGTTTCGTTATTTTCTTCTCTTAATGGTGTTTGCTTGTTGAGAAAATAAGGGAAAATCATGGATATTGGATTTTGAATCATAGGATTTTTTTTTTTTTATGAGAAAATGAGTGAAATCTAGGAAATTGAATTTTGAATCATGTGCTTTCAAATTTTCTGGGTTTTTTTGTTCAATTTGAAGTTGAATTTTCAAGAAGAAATCTTTGGTTAGTGGAGTGGGATAGTGATTTGGGTTCAGATCAGTGTTGTTGTCTAGTTATAGAAAAAGAAGATGGAGGTTGGTGCTAAGGAAGAAGATGAGGTATTTTAGTAATTTCATATGTCTGAATACTACCAAAATACCCCTCAATTGTTTAGATCCCACATGCAAAGCACATGTCTAATATTTCCGTTCAAAGTAACAACAATTTAGATTGTGTGGGCAACATTGTAGCAATTCTCTCCAATTGGGAATTAATTTATCATCAACTCCGTACGGCCTCTGCGTGCTGCGGTGCCGTCCTTCTAGCTTTCTGGGCCACTGGTTTATACTCGGGCTAGACATTCAGTTCGTGGCAAACAAACTTTGAATCTACTTCGGGTGCTTCATACGGAGTCCATGCGAAGACGTCTTGGTACTCGTTGAGAAGGACCAATAATTGTGAGTTGTTTTCTTCGGACAGGGAGTCTCCTATCAAGAACTGCCTCTGAGCTTCACCTTTAGTTATCGACATTGGTACGAGCTTCTCCGCACATTTCTCCTGAGGAAGGCGTTCTTCGTGGCCCTCCTTACTCTGTAATTGCTATTTGTTCACATCGGGGCCTTCTTTTGGTTCTTGGGGCTGTTGAGACTTTTGTTTGATTGCAGCTACCAGGCATTGTTTTGCTGCCAGTTGGTCCCCCCGAATTTCCATGATGCCTTGTGGCGTTGGAAATCTCAGCCGTTGATGGAGTGTGGAGGGAACTGCGCCCATTTTGTGCAGCCATGGTCTTCCCAGGATTGCATTGTAGGGAGAGAAGGTCTTAAGAACGAAGAACTCAGTCGGGGAGGAGATTGTGCCAGCTTTAACATCCATCGTGACCTTACCGGATGGGACGACTGTCTCTCGAGAAAAGCCCTGAGCGGTCCCTCAGTGGGGCTTAAATCTTTCTTCTCGAGCCCTAAACCTCTAAACAGCGACTCGTACATGATCTCGACTAAACTGCCAGGATCAATGAGTATCCTTTTGACGTCGAAGTCACCGATCCTTAAAGTTACCACCAAAGCATCGGAATGAGGGAGCTGTACCCCTTCCAAATTTGTTTCGCTGATTCTTTTTTCAATGGAATTGGAGCCATTTGGGCGGAATCTTTGATCTAGAATACCTCCCGCATATGTGCCACTCTGCGCATTTCTCCTCCTTGGTCGTGACTAGTCGTTCCGTAGTGAATTACGTCAATAATTCCTATAGGAGCTGAAGCCTTCACTGTGGTTTTTGGTGCCTCAACATTCTGGTGGGGACTCTTCGTCTCGTCTATGTACTGCCTAAGGTTCCCATTCTTCACCAAGTGCTCCAGATGATGTCTGTAGGCCCGGCATTGTTCAGTTAGATGCCCGCGCTCTCGGTGGTAACTACAGTACGGCTTGGTTTCTTTGGTAGTTGGGTCGCCAGGCATCTTTGGGGGCCATTCGAAGTATGGCTTATCTTTTATCAGGGGGAGGAGCCAGTAAATTGGCTCTTTAAACATCATGTGAACTGCCAAGCAAATTCCAGTCTTGGGCTGATCTGTTGGTCTTCTGGGTTTCTTGTTCTGGTTGGGCTCGGGCTGCGCGACCTTTTTATCTGCAAGCGGGGCCACCTCCATGGTTCTGGCCGAGCTTTTTGAATCATCTTCCACCTTGATATGCTCTTCCAGGTGAGTCATGAGGTCTGCCATGCTGACTGGAGGCGTTTTAGTAAGGGACCGCCTTAGTTTGATGTCTTGGTGCAGACCGAACCGAAATGTCTTTACAACGATGTCGTCATCACATGCATCGATGTCGTTGTAGACCTCCTAGTATCATGCTGAATACGATTTCAATGTTTCGTCAGCTTTCATCTTAAGAGCCAGCAGGGCATCAATCTCCCTAGGCTTTCGGGTATTCGTAATGAATCTTGCGGTGAAAGACTCAGACATCTCCTTCCATGAACGAATGGACCCGTGTTCTAAGCGATCGAACCATCGTAGTCCTACCTCACCCAAGCTTGAGGGAAATATACGGCACATGAGAGCATCATTGGAATTGTGCTGGGCCATGGATTGCCGATAGCGGCTCAAATGCCCCACTGGATCGCCCTTCCCGTCATATACAGCGAGGTTGGGTGGGGTAAACCTTGCCGGGAACTTCGCTCGCTCTATCTTGGCCGAAAAAGGGGAGGAAGAGATCTGCTGGAGCTTCCTCCATATTGGGTTGTGCTCGTACTGAGGGGGAGGCGTTCTAAAGTGATCACGCCTGCGCCTCTTGGGAGACACCGTCTTGTGGTGCTCGTACTTTGATTTCTCGCTGCGCTCCTTGCGACTAGGCACACGATGTGAGCCCCCACATGAACCCAAGTGACTCATGGACTGTCTCCTCCGTTGTTCATCATCTTTCCTCTCGTCATCTCCTTTTAAGAGCCTGAGTTCATCTTCAAGCTCTTCTATTCTTCTCTTTTTTCTGACTTCTCCGAGGAAGGATGGCTCTCTAGAATGCGAACGCTGCCTTCCTTTGGTCCTTCCATGGGAACGTTGTTCCTCGCGCCCTCTCTGCCCACTTGGAACCCGTACTTCGGATTGAATCTTCCTGCGATTGAAGTTTGGTAACCTGTCACCTCGTTGGTTGTTCTCTGATATGGCTACTTCTTCCATCCTTTAAGGTGAGTCTGTAACCTCCTCCTGAATCAGTCTTTCCCACAGACGGCGCCAATTGTAACGGAAAATAAAATCAGGTTCGTTGAACAGCTTATGAAAAACCTCTCCTGGTGTGGTTATGAAGATCACCTCATGGATAAAAAGATTAATCCTGCATAGAGTAAAACAAATGAGAAGGAATTAGCCCCCAGTGTTAGGGACTGATCACCCTCCGATGATGAAGTTAGTCTAAGATGGTCTGAGAATAATGGAGTTATCAGTGCTTTTTTTAGAATGTATCTACGTACCTGGCTTCTCGTTGGAGTCACCCTTTTATAGCCTCCCATGCGTCAGCTCATCTATCACTTTAATGATGATTATGTCCCCTGAGAGGATCATAGTACTTTTTGATGGGACACAATGGTACTTGACTGCACCTGTTGGCATGTCATGTCTCAGTGCATTTATATCTTTGTGTGCTCTTCCCCACGTGGGTCACAGCCTGGCAGGTCACCTCGCTGTATTGTAATTAATACTCTCAACCACCCGCCTGATTGCATTTAATGAATAGATTTGCTAGATCAGTTTAATGGCCCAGCACGTCTTGCATAGAATGGCCCGGCCTAATATTTGAGAGAAGCCGTGCCCCTCTCATATTTGCTATTGTGATGACCCCTTTCAGGTCTTGTGACCTTCGCAAAACTCTTCCCCACACAAACACCAATTTTTTTTTTTTTGTGTGTGTTAGCGAGATTTGACATATTTTTTTATTCGATAACAAGAGACGTTACCAGTTAAATTAAATGAAGCCAATAATTATTATACTTATATATGAATTTTTCAACATTAAATGAAAGGTATATATAATGGAGACATATTTTAAACTTAGGATCACGAATTAGTACCATGACAAACAACCATTAACTATAGAAATGTAAACTGATAAAAAATTGTAAATTTAATCACTTCATCAATGTTTTCTAATATATAATACAACGTGTAATGCATTATTTTTATATTATAGAAAATGATAGGTTACCACTATCCTTATACTATTTTTTTTCATTCCATTAAAAAAAAAAATTCTCTCTAAAAAGAAAAATAAACATTAAGATTCACAAATTGTGAACATTAATATCTATATTTAAATGGTGTAGTGATATAGGTAGTATAAACTAATATTTACCCTTATATTATATAGTTAAGGGTGACAAGCTCATACCCAGTGGAGCATGGTACCCAGTGGCAGAGCCACATGGAGACTAAGGGATCTTTTGAATTTTTTTATTTAATAATGCCTCTCTAATGTTGGATTTTTTTATTATGACATTTAGTTTTCAATTATTTAGATTTAGGATTAGTTTAATCACAAAATTTGCAATATGTTGCCAGCAAAATGTTAAATAAAATGTTTTATATAATATTAACATGACTCATAAATCTTTGAGCACATGACATGTGATTTGTAGAAAAAAAAAATCTAGTTATATAAATTTTCTTTTAAATAAATAAAGATAAAATAAATAACAACATCAAATATAAAAAAGCAAACCTAAGTCACCTGATTTTAATTAAAACAATAATAACACTTACGGGGTGTGATTAGAAAATATAAAAATTGGAGGAATATACGTAAATTTGACTTTTTTATTTAAGGAAAGTTACCAAAAAAAAAAAACTATAGTTTTATCCTTATGACAAATTAGACCTCATACTTTTAAATATGCCACTTTAAACTCCACGTTTTCATTATTGTAAAACAAAACTTCGTCCCTTACTCCGTTAATTATGCTTTAATGATGAAAAAAAAAAAACATAATTTCTAAACACGGCAGCAACCCTTCTTTTGAAGATCTTCTTTGAACACTTTGTGAGAAAAAAAAAAAAAAAAACACTTTTGGACTTTTTCATTAATAAAATTCTGAATTTCATTGAAGTCTACAAGTAATATAAATACTAAAGGAATCATAGGGCTACTGGAATATCCTAAAAACCCTAATTCGTGGTAAGCACAAAATTAGGATAAAAATAGGAAAAATTGTCTAAAACTTGGGTTAATAACAAATTCAACTCCTACTGACTCTAAAAAACATGTCCCAAAACAAATGGGGCCTTATTCTAACTTTTCTCTCATGCAAATGGTGCTGTCGTCAATAGTGTTTTTGCTGGGTTCTGCTGATGTTTTTGCTAGTGTTTTCTGATACTATGTCCCATTCACTTTGAAATTTTTAGTTGGAAAGTGTTTTTGTTGGGGTTTTGCTAGTATTTGATGAGCAATCTCGGGTATGGAAAACACTAGAAAGTGTTTTGTTTGTTGTTTGAAGGTTGTAAGTTTAATCTGAAAATGATTTTTTCTTAGAAATTTTTTGATTTTCCGAGAAAATGAGAGAAGAAAAAGGAAAAGCAAAAGGAAAAAAAAAATCAAATAAAAGAAGAAAAAAATAATAATAATTTTATTATTTCATTTTATGTAATTTTTATTTTTACAATCTAGTTTACACATGTCGTATTTGAACACATGTGTCAGGCTTACTTGACACTTAACGTCCAAGGGCTAAAGTTTTTTAGACGGGAGGGCTAAAGTACAGATGGACCATAATGAAGAGGGAGCGGATCAAAATTTGAAAACATTCGGGAACAAAATCAAAATTGGCCAAACTTAGAGCAACTCCAACAGTTTTTTAAAATTTTATCTACTCTATCTCTATATTTACACTATCAACAACTCTCTATTTATTTTTACTCCAACAGTATTCTCTATTTCACTCTCTACTCTATATAAATATATTTTTTTTTATTATTTTACCACATTTAAATATTATATTTTTTCCTTTTCTGTATTGTTGTTTCGCACCAAAAATAACTAATTGTCGTGCAAATCTGAACCAAAAACCACCGCAAATCTGACCAACCAAAAACCACCGTGGAGATCGGAAGGCTCCACCACCTCCAGACCGTTGGGATCGGCACAGCAAGGTGGTTCGTGCTTCGCGGCGTGGTGGTCCGTCCTTCACGGCGTGGTGGTCCGTCCTTCACGGCGTGGTGGTCCGTGCTTCACGGCGTGGTGGTCCATGCTTCACGGCGTGGCCTTGGTGGTTACAGATCTGAGAAGAGAGCCACGCCGTGGGTCTCTCCTTGGTGGTGGCTGGCCTCGGTGGGTCCAGATCTGAGAAAAGATCCGTGGGTCTCTCCTGGTGGTGGCTGGTGGTTTCAGGTGGTGCTGCTGAGAAAAGAAAAAAAAAAATTTTGGAGCCGTGGGTCTCTCCTGGTGGTTTCAGGTGGTGGCTGCTGAGAAAAGAAAAAAAAAAACGCCGGCGTCCACCACAAACCGAAGCCCACGCCGTTTCGAGCTGAGATCAACCACCACGCCGTAACCACCAAGCCCAAAAAAAACGCCGGCGTCCACCACGCCGTAACCACCAAGCCCACGCCGTTTCGAGCTTCAACAGAAAACGTAGAGAGAGCGAGAGCACGAGCACAGAGACCACAGAGAGAAGAGAGAAGAGAGAGATCAGAGTGAAGAGAGAGAAAAAAATCAGTTGAAATGAAAATTTCGGAAAAAATAAACTAACTTATATTTTGGTGGTCCCGCACCAATTTTTTTAATCCGTTTAATCGGATAGAAAATGAACAGTAGCTTTTCATTTGTGAAAAGCTACTGTTCATTTTCTAAAAAAATTTGAAGATAGAGTGTTAAAATGGACGACTGCTGGAGCGGATTTTTTGGTTTTGCTCCCTATTTGTAGAGATACAAAGCAGATTTAGACTACTGCTGGTCATGCTCTTAGAGGGTATACAGTGCATTTCAGTCAAATATAAATGAAAATAATGCTTAAATTTTATGAGGAAATAGGTTTCTTTTTATATATATATATAAAAATATAGAAAGGGGAATGGGAAGGCAGAATTGTAGAAAGCTAGAAGGGGGAGGGGGGACTGTAAAAAGCTAGCGGGGCCATGGCCCTCACCAGTCCCCCTGTCTCCGTCTCTGGTTGTGAGGTTTTCAGATGAAGGATTTTCAGGTGGTTTCGTCCCAGCCTCTCTCTTTGCTTGCTTTCGTTGTCGTGGGTCTTGTCTCCGCCCTTTGTGGGTTTCTTCTCTGCCATCATGGGTCTCAGCTTTGCCTTTCATGGGCCTTTGCCATCGTGGGTCTTTGCCATCATGGGTCTTTGCTGAGATGAGCAGGAAAGAGCCTAAGATGAGATCATAAGAAAGCGGGAAAGAAAAAAAAAAAAAAAAAGGTTTAAATACTGTTTTGGTCCTCAACCTTTGGGTTTTGTGTCAAATTGGTCCTTAACCTTTCAACTGTGTCAAATTGGTCCTCAACCTTTCGACCTTGTGTCAAAATGAAATCCTTGACACAAAGCCAAAGGTTGAGGACCAAAACAGTATTTAAACCTTTTTTTTTTTTTTTTTTTCCAATTGACACAAAGTCCAAAGGTTGAGGACCAAAACAGTATTTAATCAAAAGAAAAAAACAATAACGCCATTTAGTGAAACACATTAACTATCCACGTGTCCAATTTTTACCATGGGTACTGCAACAACTGAACCTATCTAACTGTATATAAGTTTTGCCATATATATAAAAGATTGCACAAAAGCATGAACATGTGAGCAACCAATACCTTTTCATAGGTCCAAGTCACTTAGTTTAAACCCATCCAGAAGATGAACCTAGGATTATGCCATTAACCTCGTGGATTAGGGTGTCTAAAAGTGCTTCCCTTTCATTTTATGGACTAAGAACCAAAATTGATCACACACAAAAAAAATTCTAACTCGTAATCATCTACTTTGAGCTTGAATTTAGTAATGCATACGTAGATGCCATGGTGCATGGTAATGACATGGCATCCTTGTGGTGATGAGGCACACAAATGAGAGTGAGATGGAATGGCTAAGTAGGGCATTGCGTGAGAATATATATTTAAAATAAACTCATTTTAAAAGAAGTAGATTCACTTTTTTTTTTCCCTCCTCCAAACGGAGTGTTAGACAAAGCCTTAAAAAAAGAACGTTCCAAATGCAATCATTGTGGTTGAGACAGACACGCTATGGAGCACTGCTACAATGTTCCAAATGCAATCATTGTGGTTGAGACAGACACGCTATGGAGCACTGCTACAAGCTTCATTGGTACCCACCAAGCTCCGTACTCTCAAAGAAAAATTTCAAGACAAGCACTCACTGAGCGAACATGTTAGCTTGACTTAGTGGTGGAGCCAGCAAATTATTTCAATGGGGGTCATAGTTGAATATAAAAAAAAATAATAATAATAAAAACTTTCCTCTAATTCTTAAGCAAATATCAAATGAATTTATATCTCATGTTAGCTTACTAATGAGATAATATATACTAAACAATACTAAACTTTCTAAGCAAGTAATATATATTTCTTTAGATTCACATCTTTGAACTATCCAAGAGGGTTTAATAACTAAAGTTTCAACATTTGGGATAGAGAATTGAGTATTGACCTTCCAATCTTGCATATTTTTCTCTTAAAATATGTATCATCTCAATTTTGAACATTTTTTTCCCTTAAAATATGCATTTATTGTGAATCGTTTTTCCATAAATTACCCAAAACCTGAATATTCAGTGTACACAATACAACTTATACATAGCTTTTTATTTTTATGTTAACGTACAAAGTTAACTTAATATAATATATAATTTATGGTAACGTACAAAGTTAACTTATATATATAAATAAAAAATATTTCACCTAAAAAAATAGCAACTTAAAAAGCTTATTGCTAGTGGCTCCAAGAGTAGTTTTCCCTTCACCCCTGATCAATGCTAGCAACATTCTGCAACAATATAAAAATTATTAGGGTCTTAATGTATTTTACCCCTATATTATTGCATACCCACCTGCTTATTTTTCTTTTGTTCTTTCTATAGTCATGACTCATGCAATGTGTATAAAGTTTACCGGGGATAGTACAGATGATCCTATAATCTAGGGTGAGAACGTGCAATCCATCCCTCACCCCGCCCCTTTTCTTTTTTTCTTGCACGTTTAAATAATTGATAGATCTACATGTTTACACAATGAGCATAAAAGAGAAATTGTTGTGTTATAAAAGAAACTGCGACTTTGAGGCATGAATAACATTTTCTTTAAGGTAATAATTGTTCCCACTCGAAAGAGTTTATTGCAGAGTTAAGGTAATTCACCATGATACAATAAAGTCACCAAATTACAGAATTTTCTAAGTCACCACTAAAACGTCACATGCACGCATACTAGAGCCATATGTCCGTAGGACCACTTAAATGATTTTTTTTTTTTTTTTTTTTTAACATTGGGTGTCTCAGCCAGCGTTTCGTAGATACGTGCACCTCAACTAATCTCAGGGGGACACGCAACACCCAATTAGCACATGTACCACTTAATTGAATTAATAGTTGATGTTTGTGCCACCTTATATATAAACCCACATAAGACTTTGTATGTTTTCTTTTTTTTGTTTTTGATAGCCTTGAGTGCCCGGACCGGCGTTTTGTAGATACACATACTTCGACTAATTCTAGGGGGACACGCAACATCCTACTAGCACGTATACCACGATAGGTGCAAAGCTTT
>OU015767.1:17718798-17747256 GCA_907173295.1 Fagus sylvatica
TTCCCCCTTCTAGGTGCGAAACTTATTTTGTATCAGTATTGCAGTAGCTTGCACAAAATTTTCCATGGAGATTTGAGTGTAAAATGATAGTGAAGGGGTAGGGGATTTTGCAAGAAGGTTAAGGATTTGAAATTTTGAATTAGATATTAGGTTCCCTTAGAAATTTAATTTTTTTTTATTTTAATTTGAGTTGGCATGCTACGTCAGACATTTTTAAATTAAAAATAAACCGTTAGCCACGTCAGCATTTTCCATCCAACATTTAACGGCAAGGACCATTTTGACACAAGGTCGAAAGGTTGAGGACCAATTTGACACAGTTGAAAGGTTAAGGACCAATTTGACACAAATCCCAAAGGTTGAGGACCAAAACAGTATTTAAACCTTTTTTTTTTTTTTTTTTCTTTTCTTATGATCTCATCTTAGGCTCTTTCCTGCTCATCTCAGCAAAGACCCATGATGGCAAAGACCCACGATGGCAAAGGCCCATGAAAGGCAAAGCTGAGACCCATGATGGCAGAGAAGAAACCACAAAGGGCGGAGACAAGACCCACGACAACGAAAGCAAGCAAAGAGAGAGGCTGGGACGAAACCACCTGAAAATCCTTCATCTGAAAACCCCACCACCAAAATCACCCCACAACCAGAGACGGAGACAGGGGGGCTGGTGAGGGCCATGGCCTCGCTAGCTTTTACAATTCCCCCCTCCCCCTTCTAGCTTTCTACAATTCTGCCTTCCCATTCCCCTTTCTATATTTTTATATATATATAAAAAGAAACCTATTTCCTCATAAAATTTAAGCATTATTTTCATTTATATTTGACTGAAATGCACTGTATACCCTCTAAGAGCATGACCAGCAGTAGTCTAAATCTGCTTTGTATCTCTACAAATAGGGAGCAAAACCAAAAAATCCGCTCCAGCAGTCGTCCATTTTAACACTCTATCTTCAAATTTTTTTAGAAAATGAACAGTAGCTTTTCACAAATGAAAAGCTACTGTTCATTTTCTATCCGATTAAACGGATTAAAAAAATTGGTGCGGGACCACCAAAATATAAGTTAGTTTATTTTTTCCGAAATTTTCATTTCAACTGATTTTTTTCTCTCTCTTCACTCTGATCTCTCTCTTCTCTCTTCTCTCTGTGGTCTCTGTGCTCGTGCTCTCGCTCTCTCTACGTTTTCTGTTGAAGCTCGAAACGGCGTGGGCTTGGTGGTTACGGCGTGGTGGACGCCGGCGTTTTTTTTGGGCTTGGTGGTTACGGCGTGGTGGTTGATCTCAGCTCGAAACGGCGTGGGCTTCGGTTTGTGGTGGACGCCGGCGTTTTTTTTTTTCTTTTCTCAGCAGCCACCACCTGAAACCACCAGGAGAGACCCACGGCTCCAAAATTTTTTTTTTCTTTTCTCAGCAGCACCACCTGAAACCACCGGCCACCACCAGGAGAGACCCACGGATCTTTTCTCAGATCTGGACCCACCGAGGCCAGCCACCACCAAGGAGAGACCCACGGCGTGGCTCTCTTCTCAGATCTGTAACCACCAAGGCCACGCCGTGAAGCATGGACCACCACGCCGTGAAGCACGGACCACCACGCCGTGAAGGACGGACCACCACGCCGTGAAGGACGGACCACCACGCCGCGAAGCACGAACCACCTTGCTGTGCCGATCCCAACGGTCTGGAGGTGGTGGAGCCTTCCGATCTCCACGGTGGTTTTTGGTTGGTCAGATTTGCGGTGGTTTTTGGTTCAGATTTGCACGGCAGTTAGTTATTTTTGGTGCGAAACAACAATACAGAAAAGGAAAAAATATAATATTTAAATGTGGTAAAATAATAAAAAAGTATATTTATATAGAGTAGAGAGTGAAATAGAGAATACTGTTGGAGTAAAAATAAATAGAGAGTTGTTGATAGTGTAAATATAGAGATAGAGTAGATAAAATTTTAAAAAACTGTTGGAGTTGCTCTAAGTTTGGCCAATTTTGATTTTGTTCCCGAATGTTTTCAAATTTTGATCCGCTCCCTCTTCATTATGGTCCATCTGTACTTTAGCCCTCCCGTCTAAAAAACTTTAGCCCTTGGACGTTAAGTGTCAAGTAAGCCTGACACATGTGTTCAAATACGACATTGTAAACTAGATTGTAAAAATAAAAATTACATAAAATGAAATAATAAAATTATTATTATTTTTTTCTTTTTTATTTGATTTTTTTTTTCCTTTTGCTTTTCCTTTTTCTTCTCTCATTTTCTCGGAAAATCAAAAAATTTCTAAGAAAAAATCATTTTCAGATTAAACTTACAACCTTCAAACAACAAACAAAACACTTTCTAGTGTTTTCCATACCCGAGATTGCTCATCAAATACTAGCAAAACCCCAACAAAAACACTTTCCAACTAAAAATTTCAAAGTGAATGGGACATAGTATCAGAAAACACTAGCAAAAACATCAGCAGAACCCAGCAAAAACACTATTGACGACAGCACCATTTGCATGAGAGAAAAGTTAGAATAAGGCCCCATTTGTTTTGGGACATGTTTTTTAGAGTCAGTAGGAGTTGAATTTGTTATTAACCCAAGTTTTAGACAATTTTTCCTATTTTTATCCTAATTTTGTGCTTACCACGAATTAGGGTTTTTAGGATATTCCAGTAGCCCTATGATTCCTTTAGTATTTATATTACTTGTAGACTTCAATGAAATTCAGAATTTTATTAATGAAAAAGTCCAAAAGTGTTTTTTTTTTTTTTTTTTCTCACAAAGTGTTCAAAGAAGATCTTCAAAAGAAGGGTTGCTGCCGTGTTTAGAAATTATGTTTTTTTTTTTTCATCATTAAAGCATAATTAACGGAGTAAGGGACGAAGTTTTGTTTTACAATAATGAAAACGTGGAGTTTAAAGTGGCATATTTAAAAGTATGAGGTCTAATTTGTCATAAGGATAAAACTATAGTTTTTTTTTTTTGGTAACTTTCCTTAAATAAAAAAGTCAAATTTACGTATATTCCTCCAATTTTGTATATTTTCTAATCACACCCCGTAAGTGTTATTATTGTTTTAATTAAAATCAGGTGACTTAGGTTTGCTTTTTTATATTTGATGTTGTTATTTATTTTATCTTTATTTATTTAAAAGAAAATTTATATAACTAGATTTTTTTTTTCTACAAATCACATGTCATGTGCTCAAAGATTTATGAGTCATGTTAATATTATATAAAACATTTTATTTAACATTTTGCTGGCAACATATTGCAAATTTTGTGATTAAACTAATCCTAAATCTAAATAATTGAAAACTAAATGTCATAATAAAAAAATCCAACATTAGAGAGGCATTATTAAATAAAAAAATTCAAAAGATCCCTTAGTCTCCATGTGGCTCTGCCACTGGGTACCATGCTCCACTGGGTATGAGCTTGTCACCCTTAACTATATAATATAAGGGTAAATATTAGTTTATACTACCTATATCACTACACCATTTAAATATAGATATTAATGTTCACAATTTGTGAATCTTAATGTTTATTTTTCTTTTTAGAGAGAATTTTTTTTTTTAATGGAATGAAAAAAAATAGTATAAGGATAGTGGTAACCTATCATTTTCTATAATATAAAAATAATGCATTACACGTTGTATTATATATTAGAAAACATTGATGAAGTGATTAAATTTACAATTTTTTATCAGTTTACATTTCTATAGTTAATGGTTGTTTGTCATGGTACTAATTCGTGATCCTAAGTTTAAAATATGTCTCCATTATATATACCTTTCATTTAATGTTCAAAAATTCATATATAAGTATAATAATCATTGGCTAGTATAATAATCATTGGCTTCATTTAATTTAACTGGTAACGTCTCTTGTTATCGAATAAAAAAAGGAGAAATTACACTTTACCACCTTAAACTATCACCCCTTTTTCACTTCACCCCCTAAACTTTAAAAAGTAATAATTGACCTCCTAAACTATTAAAATTGCACGGCCGTTACCCCCTGATGCCAAAATCCAGTTAAAATAGACGGAATTGAGCCACACGTGACACGCACGTGCTCTCGGGCCCACCAAAATAACTTTACCAAATTAATTTTGTTCAAATCCCCAAATTGCCCTTACCCCCCTTAACCAAATCTGAAATAAAACAAACTTTCAACTGTGTAACAAAAAATGTAGGGAAAAGAAAGTAAGAAACACAGTGGCCATTACAACAATGTAATCACTGCTCTGCCTCTTAGTACTCATCTCCAACGTGGTAGTGTTTCCTGTTAAGTAATAATATTATTATTAGTGAAATAAAATGAAATAAAACAAAGATTAGAGATTAACTAAAATGGTGCGTTTACCGAAATTTGAAGGAATAGACCCAGTGAGAAAGTTGTGGGAGAGATCAACGTCTGTGATTGAAGGAATTGTGGAGATTTCCTAGGGGATTATTCCGGTGAGTGAATTATGTCTGAGATTGAAACTGATAAGGTTCTCACAGTGACCGATATCCCAAGGGATCGAACCGTTGAGAGAGTTTCCTTGGAGCTCGAGCTTGTAGAGGCTTTGGCAACCGTTAACGAAGTCCGAGATGTTTCCGATAAGTTTGGCTGAACTGGCCGAAAAGATCTTCAAAATCCTTGAGTTCCAGAGATTACGTGGCAAAACAGCGTTGAATTGATTCTCGGAGATGTTCAAGTACTCTATCTTCCCTGCATTGCCGAGATCGTTCGGGATTGGACCCGTGAAGTTGTTCTTGCTTAAGTCCACGTAGGTTAGGTTCATCAATTATCCGAACCCGTTGGGAATTGACCTGTTTAGTTGGTTGTTTTGGATCCGAAACCGAATCAGAGAATTGCAAGTAGTTAAAGATTTCGATATCTCACCGAAAAGTTGGTTCGAGAAGAGGAGGAGCTTGAAAAGCTTGTTTCCGAGACAAAGGTTTGGAGGGATTGGACCAGTGAGAGATTAAGGGGGTAAGGGCAATTTGGGGATTTGAAAAAAATTAATTTGGTAAAGTTATTTTGGTGGGCCCAGGAGCACGTGCGTGTCACGTGTGGCTCAATTCCGTCTATTTTAACTGGATTTTGGCATCAGGGGGTAACGGCCGTGCAATTTTAATAGTTTAGGGGGTCAATTGTTACTTTTTAAAGTTTAGGGGGTGAAGTGAAAAATGGGTGATAGTTTAGGGTGGTAAAGTGTAATTTACCCATAAAAAAATATGTCAAATCTCGCTAACACAAAAAAAAAAAAAAAAAATAATTGGTGTCTTAGTCTGATGATAAAGAACAATCATCATCACTTGTTATTTTATATATTAGAATATCGATAAAGTGATTGAATTTACAATTAATTCTATAGTTTTTAATAATAAATCTTCTGTTTTGTCATGTTATTATGTTTTTTTTTTTTTTTTTTAATTTGATTGTTGAGAGAGAGGGAGATTTGAATCTGGATGTCTCTATTAGAAAACACAAAAAGGTACTCGTTGAGTTACAAGGCTCTTGAAGTCATGATACTAGCACGTGATCCTAAGTTTGAAATATGTCTCCATTATATGCCTTCCATTTTGATGTTAAAAAATTCATATATTTAAGTCTAATCATTATTGGCTTGATTTAACTTAACTGATAGAGTCTCGTGTTGTCAAATAAAAAAAATCTCATTCAAATTCCAATTAAAAATAAAAATTTGATATCTTAACCTGATAATAAAGAATAATTATTACGGAGTTGATGTTAAATTAATTCCCAATTGGAGAGAATTGTTACAATGTTGCCCACACAATCTAAATTGTTGTTACTTTGAACGGAAATATTAGACATGAGCTTTGCAAGTGGGATCTAAACAATTGAGGGGTATTTTGGTAGTATTCAGACATATGAAATTACTAAAATACCTCATCTTCTTCCTTAGCACCAACCTCCATCTTCTTTTTCTATAACAAGACAACAACACTAATTTGAACCCAAATCACTATCCCACTCCACTAACCAAAGATTTCTTCTTGAAAATTCAACTTCAAATTGAACAAAAAAACCCAGAAAATTTGAAAGCACATGATTCAAAATTCAATTTCCAAGATTTCACTCATTTTCTCATTAAAAAAAAAAAACCTATGATTCAAAATCCAATATCCATGATTTTCCCTTATTTTCTCAACAAGAAAACACCATTGAGACAAGAAAATAATGAAACCTAGAAAATACGAAACCCCGTAATTCAAAATCCAATTTACTAGGGCTTTTTGGGTTTATGGGGATGTGAAAATATATTAAGGCCCTCGATCTCACTCGCTCACTAATTCACTGAATTTCAAAATCCAAACTTAGTCTACTCCAAAAATTTGGAGACATAAAGAGAGAGAAATGAAGAAGAAAGGAACCACGAGTCTTCAAATCAGAGCTTCTAGAAACGACAATGGAAATGGCGGCTTCTCTTCCAAACGAGTCTCTAAAATCAGTAATGTTGTGGTGCTCCACCTTGAATAACATAAATTTAGACGGTCTAAGGTACATTGTAGTAACTCTCTCCATTTTTTTTTTATTGGGTGGGGTTGTGGTGGTGGTCAAATTTTCATATCAAAATTATGGAGGGACATTGTAATTTGGATAAAAGATTAGGATGGAATAATATAATTTGCCCAAATTATAAAGAAGTAGAAGAAATTTTCACAATTAAAGATAGGAGAAGACTATACTATATAAACAAGCATTCAAAAGATTATACATTTATCCTTTTAATCATATGAACCCGTTGTCAAAGAGTCTTGTAGTTCAACAAACACCTTCTGATGTTTCTAACGAACACATTAAATTCAAAACTCCACTCCTCAAACCAATTGATAGTAAGATTATTAAAAAATCATATAATTATTCAATAAGGCATAGATTAAAAACTCACATAAAAGAGTTAGTGAAATACCATTTATATCGTATTGAAACAAAAACAATGTTGTCTCAAATACAACAAATTGCATAACTTTCCAAAACAACAAGGTGAGATGACAAACATCATTTTATCATACACTGAGTATAACCTATCGAATCTGTCATCAACAGTTATTACAAAATGTTGTGAAACTTGTTGTATAACTTCATTTTTTATTTTATGAAATTTGTTGGATAACTTATTGAAATTAAAGAGGCTTTGATCACATATTTTTATTGCTAAGTCGTTCAATGAGCTCGTCCAATTTCTTACAGGTACCACCCTTTTCCACAGCATGCCTTGCCATTTTCCCCAATTCTTGTGCCCTCTCCTTAACCTTCCTCCCCTTTTAACCTCCCATCAACTCCATCACTCTCTCACAAATCACACCACGATTAACGGTCATGATTTTCTCTCCCCCAACACCTCTTTGTGGGACCATTAGCCCTGCTCCCAATCCCATTACTACAAACTTAGCATTCAATGCTTGTTCCGATATACCAAGCATGGGCCAAGTCAAAAGTTGAACCCCCATTGCCAAGCTCTCCAACACTGAGTTCCAACCACAATGACTCATAAACCCACCGATCGCAGGGTGAGCTAGTATGCTTCGCTGCTCCACCCAATCATACAACACCAACCCCTTATCCTTCACCCTCTCATTCCATCCATTAGGTGGGGCCCACGAACTTGATCTAACAGCCCAAATGAACGGATGGCCTGCTCTGTCCAACCCAAAAGCAATCTCGTCCATTTGATCATTTGACAAGTGTGTTTGTATACCAAATGAAACATAAATCACACCGCCTAACCCAACTTGATTATCAAGCCACTTGATGTATGAATAGCTTCGATGATCTTTAGCATCAACTTGATCATCATAAAGGAGAGCTGGTCCCACACAATAAGCTTTGCCCTCTTTGCAATAGAAAGATTCAAGTGCTGCCATGTAGTCACCTTCAATCTCTTCAAAGCTGTTAACAATAACACCCCAGCTATTCACATCCACTTCTCCAAGCTCCAATAAAATACCCAAAGTAGGGTCATTCGGATCACTATCTAAGAGCCCTTCAGGGATGTCACATTTGTTCAACGTGAATGGAATATTTGTCAGCTCTGAAAACTCTATAGGATCCAAAAGCAACAAATCCTTAATACTCGGAACATGCAATGGAGGAGATTTACAAACAACCATAATTCCATGAGAAACAATGCGTGGAATGTCAAAAGAACGACATGACTCAAGTGTCCAACCTAGAAAAAAGTCAGAGATTACACAAATGAAACAAATGGATTACGAGTACACCCATGAATCATGAATCATGTGTCTAAGAACATCCTCAAAACTTTGTTTCATTTTTTTGGTGGCTTCTATAAAAGTAGTCCATAAAGCCATTGAAGGAAGGTCAGCAGTGTTCTCACATCCATGGGACAATTCTTGAACTTTTGGAAATGGGATTATTTACAAAGAGATATTTGGGTGCTTATTGGTTTTGGAAGAGATGAATGAAGCATTTGCTTGGGTGGTGATGATTGTGACGTTTAGGCCACGGTTTGCGAAGGCTCTTGATATGTCTAGTAAAGGGATGGCGTGGCCTTGAGCCATAAAAGGAAATATTACTACATGGAGTACTGGTGATTATGAATTGGCCATGGCTGCTGAAATCTAATCTTTGTGAATTGTGAGAGTGGAAATTGAAGGATGTACTTTCTTAGGAGGTAAGTTTGTTGGATTTATAGTATTTATGGTTAGGCTTTGAATATATAATTCAGAATTCAAAATGTGAAATCATGTTATTATATGGAATAAATGAAATTAGTTAACCTTTGGATGCAGCTCTCACCAGATTAGCCTACACTATTTATCATTTCTACTCAAATAATTAGCATACATTCAACCTTAATAGATCTCTTTCTTTAAGATAAGGCAGTTTCGACTGGAACTATATCAGTTGTGCGCGTGGGTTTATCTCATTCTATTTATTTGTAGGCACGCGATGTTGTGCATGTTGGTTTATCCCATGTTTGTGCATGTTGTGTTTATCCCATTTTGTACATTTGTCCACCCACGGCGTTGTGCACATGTGCACATAGGTTTATCCTCTTTTGTTTATTTGTAAGCTCATGGTGTTGCACGCATGGGTTTTTCCCTTCTTATATATTTGTGGGCCCGTAACGTTATCCGTGTGGGTTTATCCCTTTTTATATATTTGTGGGCCTACGGCGTTATGCATGTGGGTTTATCCCCTTTTGATATTTGTGGACCCGCAACATTGTGCATTGGGTTATCCCCTTTTATTTATTTATGGGCCCGTGGTATTATGCACGTGAGTTTATCCCTTTTTGTATATTTGCGAACCCATGGCGTTATGCGCGTGAGTTTATCCCTTTTTGTATATTTGAGGGCCCGCGGCGTTGTACGTTGTACGTGGGGTTTATCCCATTTTGTTTATTTGTAGGCTTGCGACGTTTGTTCACGTGGGTTTATCCCCTTTTGTTTATTTGTGAGCCCTCGGCGTTTGTACGCATAGGTTTTCTCCTTTTATATATTTGTAGGCTCACGGAGTTGTGTGCATGAGTTTTTCCCCTATAAGAATATTTGTTTATTTGTGTGTCTCTATAGCAAAATATTGAAATCAAAAGAATATTGAGAGTTTTTCTTTTTTAAATAGATACCCAAATAATGTCTATTATTTCAATAGTTTATGAATGTATTTATGAGATAAATATTTGTATGATAAGCGGCATTTATAATTTTAGCATAATCATATAAGAGTTGCACATGTTTTGAGAGTCACCAAAAATATATTCAAGTAAATGAAGTTTTGTTTATAGTTTTTCTATGAGTAGGAACTCTGAAAAATATTTTATATTGTAAGAGCTTATAAATGTATTTGTGGGATAAATATTTGTATGGTGAGTGACACTTATAATTTTGGCATAATCATAAAGAGTTGCACATGTTCTATGAGCCACAAAGAAATATAGTTTGCATATGTTCATGGAATATTTCTAGAAATATAGTTGTCACATTTTTCAAATAAATGTACACAGAAATATTATCCAAAATATAGTTTGTATATATTCGCATTCATGTAGTTTTTCTTGTAAATTTTTTTATTCTACATAGAATATCTTCAAAAATATAATTTCTTTATTTATTTTTTAAATAAACGTTGTTTTTCCATGTAGAATATTAATTCTACATAAAATATTTCAAAATTTTAATTCATGTGAATGTAATCTTCTTGTAGAGTATTGAGTCTATATATATTGTCAATTCTACATAGAAATATTTTCAAAAATATAATTTGTAGTTTTCTTTGTTAAAACTTGATTCTACATAGAATATCGTCAATTTATATAGATTTATAGAATAGTTTCATAAATATGAAATATTTTCATAAATTTATTTGTAATATTTCTCGTAGAATATTTGATTCCATATAGAATATTTTCAAAATTTACAATGTACCCAGCCAATATTAATACATCAATATGTGTTTCTAGACTTAGAAATGAAAAATAGTTTAATTTGTATGTATTCAAATGAATGTTGTCTTTCTTGTAGAATGATTGATTCTACATTAGAATATTGTTCATTAAATTTATAGAATATTATCAAAATTTTTACAATGTACCTAGCCAATATTAATACATCAATATGTGTTTCTAGACTTAGAAATAAAAAAAAAAAAAAAAATAAAAAATAATTAAACTATTGTTTTCGTCCTTAAACTTTGCATGAAGTTCGTTTTTCCCTGTCTTTGAACTTTGAAAAGTTCGTTTTTCGTTTACACCCTGAATTTTGAAAAAGTTTGTTTATACACATGGATTTCGCCCTTGAATTCTTTTTTCAAAATGACGAAATTCATGTGTAAAAACAAATTTCTTGAAAGTTCAGGAATGAAAAATGAATTTTTCAAAGTTCAGGGACAAAAACCGAATTTCATGCAAAGTTTAGAGAAGAAAACAATAGTTTACCCTATTTTTTATTTCTTAGTCTAGAAACACATATTGATGTATTAATATTGGCTAGGTACATTGTAAATTTTGGAAAAAGAAAAAAAAAATAGCAAGTTTTGTATTTTTTTTATACTTAAGCAAATCAAGATTTTTTTCAGTGCACTTCCTCAATTTCATAAAAAAAAAAAATTGTATTTTTTTCAGAATTTTTTAATACTAAAAACCACACAAAAAAAAAAGGGTAAAAAAAAATGTCTTTTTTTTTATTTTTTATTTTTATTATTTTTTTAAGAGCATTAGAGAGTGGAACTTGGATAGAGGGTGCGAATAACAAATTGAAAGTTAGAGGAAACAGTAAAAAATTAGAGGATCAAATTGAAATTTGACCAAAGTTTTAAGATGTAATTTAGTCCTTATTTTAAAACTAATAATATTGAACTATGATATACAACTTTGCTAGAATGTTTATGATGTATATCTTTTTTATATACAAATCTAATATTTAAATTGTTATAGAAAATAAAAAGGAAAAATTTAAAAAGAAAATCCTACAATTTAATTCTTACAAAAAAATTAAACCACATACTTTCAAATATACCATTTCAAACTACCACATTTTCATTATTGTGCCAAACAAAATCTCATCTCTTACTTTGTTAGAATGTTTAAGTCGTATATCTTTTTTATATAATAATTCAATATTTAAATTGTTATAATAAATAAAAAGGGAAAAGTAAAAAAAAAATAAAAAATTAATCCTATAGTTTTGTCCTTGCAAAAAAATAAACCACATACTTTCAAATATACCACTTCAAAACCCCACACTTTCATTATTGTGCCAAACAAAATCTCATCTCTTACTTTGTTAGTTATGTCTTAATCGTCTCTACCAAAAAGATGGTTAATTCGTGTTATGTTTCTCTTTCTCTCTCTCCAATGAAAGATGGTGGTCTTTCTGTTTGTCTCTCTATCTCTTTGTCTCTCACACACACAGAGTTCAACAGAGTTCAATGGGGATCTTTAGAAAAAGGGTTGTACAACTAGAGATTTATAGTGGCACATTAAAAAGTAATTATTAATCCTATAGTTTAATCCTTGCAAAAAACTAAACCACATACTTTCAAATATACCACTTCAAACCCCATGCTTTTATTATTGTGCCAAACTAAACCATATGCTTTCAAATCGTTGTCATGTTTTTCTATCTTAGAATATCAACTAAAGATCCTATTGTAGTGCAATTTTATCTTGTGTTTTGGTTCCACAGTTAAAGCATAATTAACAGAGTAATGGGTGAGGTTAATCTTGTTTGGCATAATAATGAAAGTGAGTAATGGGTGAGGTTAATCTTGTTTGGCATAATAATGAAAGTGTGAGACTTATAGTGGCACATTTAAAAGTATGAGTTTAATTTGGCACAATGATAAAACTATTGTTCTTTGCTCTCTACTTTTCGTCTGACTTTTTCTTTTATTTTTAATTGTTTTAATCAAAATCATGTGACTTCGGATTTCTTTTTATATTTGATTTTTTTAAATCTTTTTATATGTAAAATTAAATTATATAACTACTTTTTGTTTTCAAAATTTACATGTGATCATGTGCTAAAAAATATAGGTCATGTGAATATTATATAAAACAATTTCTTTAACATTGTAAATAAAGACTGTTATTAAATTAATCCTTAATCATAGAGACATAATCAAAATAATTGAAAACTAAATGTCATAATAAAAAAGGAATTAAAGTTAGAGAGACATTATTATATTTTACACAAAGCAATTTTATGTCTTCTCCTTGAACTTGAACACGAAAATTCCTAAAGGACAAGAACTATGGATAAATTAAGATGAGTAAGAAAAAGGCAGATGTCGTTGTGTTGTACATATTACCCCCCGAGCCACATGGGGTTACTTAGATTTGCTTTAATATCATTTGTAATGATTAAGGAAAGGTCAAGCCATATCATCGCTTATATCTCAAAATGGCTAATCAAGTTACAATTGGGATTTTCCGTAATCACTTATAAACCCAAGATCCAACTAGTAAACACTCGATATGAGACTCGACACAGTACTCCTACATAACATATACTCATACAATCTAATCCAATTAAGTTCACACAATTTTGAGTCTCACAAAAGAAGTTTCACAATTAAAGATAAAAGGAGAGGATTATATTATACAATAAACATTCAAAATATTATACATGTATCCTTTTAATCATATGAACCACTCGATGGTGACAAGATCTATTTATTACCCAAACTTTCATTCTAAAGAAAACCAAACTAAGTTAGAATAGAAATTTGAGACAATTTTTAACCAAAACTCACATAAAAGATTTTATTGAAGTACTATTCATACTAGATCGAAAGTACAACAATGAAACCACAAACACAACAAATTTCTAAACAACTATCACTACTAATTGATGTGGTATGTTATGATTAGAATAACATTACTTTCACTATAACTACAACTAACATTATTTTTATTTTACACAAATCATAATCAACTACCACAATCGTTATGAAAAAGGTTTTGAAATTTGTTGTTTCTTTAAACTTACTTAAATTAAAGAGGTTTTGATCGCATATTTTTATTGCTGAGTCGCTCAATGAGCTCGTCCAATTTCTTACGGGACCCTCCTTCTTCCACTGCATGCCTTGCCATTTTCCCAATTGCTTGTGCCCTCTCCTTAACCTTCTTTCCCTTTTCACCTCCCATCAACTCCTTCACTCTCTCACAAATCACACCACGGTTAACATTCATGATTTTCTCTCCCCCAACACCTCTTTGTGGGACCATTAGCCCTGCTCCCAATCCCAATACTACAACCTTAGCATTCAATGCTTGCTCCGAAATACCAAGCATGGGCCATGTCAAAAGTGGGACCCCCATTCCCAAGCCTTCCAACACCGAGTTCCAACCACAATGACTCAAAAACCCACCAATCGCAGGGTGTGCTAGTATGCTTCGCTGCTCCACCCAATCATACACAACCAACCCCTTATCCTTCACCCTCTCATTCCATCCGTTAGGTGGGGCCCAAGTCCTTGATCTCACGACCCAAATGAATGGATGGCCTGCCTTCTCCAGCCCAAAAGCAATCTCGTCCATTTGATCATTAGACAAGTGAGTTTGTGTACCAAATGAAACATAAATCACACTTCCAGACCCAACTTGATTATCAAGCCACTTGATGTATGAATAGCTTTGATGATCTTCAGCATCAACTTGATCATCATAAAGGAGAGCTGGTCCCACACAATAAGCTTTGGCCTCGTTGCAATAGAAAGATTCAAGTGCTGCCACGTAGTCACCTTCAATCTCTTCAAAGCTGTTAACAATAACACCCCAACTATTCACATCAGCTTCTCCAAGCTCCAACAGAATACCCAAAGTAGGGTCATTCGGATCACTATCTAAGAGCCCTTCAGGAATGTCACATTTGTTCAACGTGAATGGAACATTTGCCAACTCTGGAAACTCTATAGGATCCAAAAGCAACAAATCCTTAACACTCGGATCTTGCAGAGTAGGAGATTTACAAACAACCATAGAAATCACGCCCATTCCATGAGAAACAATGCGTGGAATGTCAAAAGAACGACATGACTCAAGTGTCCAACCTAAGAAAAAGTCAGAGATTACACAAATAGGAGGACACCCATCATGAATCATGTGTCTAAGAACACCCTCAAAACTTTGTTTCATTTTTTTGGTGGTTTCTATAAAAGTAGTCAATAGAGCCATTGAAGGAAGGTCAGCAGTGTTCTCACATCCATGGGGCAATTCTTGAACCTTTGGAAATGGGATTATTGACAAAAAGATATTTGGGTGCTTATTGGTTTTGGAAGAGATGAATGGAGCATTTGATGGGGTGGTGATGATTGTGACTTTTAGGCCACGGTTTGCGAAGGCTCTTGATATGTCTAGTAAAGGGATGGTGTGGCCTTGAGCCATATAAGGAAAAATTACTACATGGAGTACTAGGGATTGAGAATTGGCCATGACTACTGAAATCTAATCTTTGTGAATTGTGAGATTTGAACTTGAAGCATGTTATGAGGTTTATTGGTTGTGTTTATAGTATATAGGGTCTGGCTTTGAATATTTAATTCAGGATTCAAAATGTGAAATCATGTTATATTATATGGAATAAATGAAATTAGCTCTCATCTAACGCCGGCTTTCACTGCTACTAATAAGTTTATTTCATTAAGATCAGGCGGTTGCGACATGAACTAGATTTGTTCCACCGACTTTTATCAAATTAAATTATGTATATTTGTAAGATACAAGCCAAGTGGGCACGTTTACTGCTTTACTTAAGAGTTAGTTTGACCATCTCCCACGTGAAATAGTAGACGGCACAGTTTTTTATTTCTTTTTGGCTAGAGATGGAAACGGGGCTAAAAACAAATTTAATTGAATTAATAATTCAGACTCGTGTATGTTTTGTTTTTAACTGAATTAATAATTATTCAGCCAAAAAAAAAAAAACTGAATTAATAATTCACACACATGAAGAGTAGTCACGTGTTAAATAGTGGAGGGCACCGTTAGAGACGGGTTAAAAACAAAATTAACTGAATTTAAATTCTGCCTCGTGTATTTTATTTTATTTTTTTAATAATTTGATATTTAGGGAAGGGAGATTTGAACCTTAATTCTACTCATAAATTAGAAAAGTCAATACCACATAAGTTACAAAACTCTGGACCCATTCATATGCTTTTCTTAATTTATTTTCGGTAAATTTAAAAATAACTTTAAGTAAATAACCAAACTTTAACCCACACTAGATAAAAAAAATAAAATAAAATAAAAAATTAATGCTTGTTTATTTTGGTTTGTTATAATAAGCCAAACTAAAATCTAATTTTGTTGTTTGTTTCGTAATTGAGTGAACTTCAAAACATTACTTTTGAGACAATACCATGATCATTACATCTTTTGGACTGGTTGAACTTTTTTTTTTTTTTTTTTTTTGATGAATAAACAAAAGCTTCATTGAAAATCAACACGATGGTAAACTTCCACTCACCCGAGATGGAAGAGAACCATGGTGATTATACAACAAAGCCCATAACAACCCTACATAGAGGGGGGCAAAGATGACATACGTCATGGTACATAACCCTACGATGAGGGGAGCAACAACAACAACAACAACAACAAAAGAAATAACAACAACAAAAAAATAAAAACAACAAGAAGAAAAACAACAGAAAACACAAGGCTTAATCACAATCCGGTAGATCGCAAGAGCAGCAGCTGTTGGGGATGTCCAAAAAGACAAAAAGCTTGAAACCAAATTCCCATACGAGCAACCACTAAGGAAGTCGAATCGGATGGTCCATGGCATCAGATGCCATGCGATTCGAGTTTTGGGGCTCTCAACAAGGAGGAGCTTTGATAAATTGATAAAAGCTCGATATGGAAGAAAATCCCAAACCCGTTGTCTTCTGATCATCCACGACCTCTGGAGATCACACCACCTACAATAAGACTTAATCTCGCCGTCAAAAAAGAGGTATCCCATTAGAATCACGAGCCACCTCTGGGCTCCGGCGAAGGCCACCTGTACATGGCCGGAGCAGAGAAGAAAGGGGGAAGGCAGAAACAAAGAGAACAAAAGGGTGGAGGTGTAGGCTCGGTGGTTTCCAATCAGGACCGTACAGAAGAAGAAGAAAAGGGAAAAAGAGGAGAGCAGTGGGCCACACGGCAAGATCTGACCATTCCGGCCACGATCTCCCTCACACGGAGGTGAGGGTGTGCCGCGCGGCCCCAAGCAAAAGGAGGGAAGGGTCAGAGGAGGAAGGGGAGGCTGCGCTGGGGTGAGGAGAGAGGTGGCGGTACAGTTTCTCACTCTTACAATTATATTTTAATCTGAAGAGTTCTGACTCACGGTTTCACTCTCCCGGTTGAAACTTACTCATTAAGGAATTTTCTTATCTTAGGGCCATTATAGTCAAGGCCGCCGTTCACCGAGGTTTTGGTTGTCGGCTCACGTGTATTCGATAACCAGCTTCTTTGATTATTTGACACTAGGCAAGTGTCAGTCCCTCATATATGTTTTATTCATGAACAAACTCACAACAACTCGTAAGCATAGTGCTCGATGATAAATAAGTGTGCTTGATTTAAGCTCATCAACAAGGCTTGTTATGGGTTTCACATAAACTTATAAAATAGGTAAGTATATTGCTTGGCTCAATTCATTTACAGTTTTATATTTATGTGGAAATTGATGATGCGTGAATTTTCATCGTCAGTTGCACAGCCAAGTTGAGTCGTCAATACCTGCAAAGAAGAAAACCATTATCGAAGACCCTATCGGGGTGGGCCCCGGAGGGGAGGCTCCGATGCTTAAGTTAGCAAAGAAACTTTATATTTCTCAAATTGAGAGAGACTTCTCATAGGTTTTTTGTCCGTACCTGGTTCAGGTGACTTGGTTGGCCTTATATAGGCTAAGAGTCATATAACTAATGAATGTCCAATATAAATGGCGTAACGGCAGTATTTAAGGGAGTTTATGTGTGTGTAATGGTCACATTAGTGAGGAAATTAAGGGAGTTTTATGGGTGTGTAACGGTCGTCCATTTAAGACATACTTTGGTATGTCGTATCTGGACGACTCATTTTTCTATACTGATCAAAAGCCCCCCATTCCAAGGTCGTTTATCTGCTCTAGGTTGGACGGCCTTTGGAATGTCAGGTGCCCCAAGTACTTTGGAAATGACCTTATTTTCCTTGCATGGTGGGTATGTTGTTCCCTTTTCCGTATTAGGGACTTTGAAACATTTGGCTCTCTTGACGAGGTATCTCTAGATGAGATGAGGTGCATGGTTTTTGGGTGAGCGAATGCCTCTTAGGCGGAGAATGAGACGCTTTTGTCGTCCGTACATATGCTTAGGGACATGGACACTTGTTTTTGGTGCAAGTGTGTAAGGTCGTCCATGGACTCTACACTTGTTGTTTGTTCAAGTGTTTAAGGTCGTCCATGGACTTTACACTTGTTGTCTGTTCAAGCGCTTAACGTCGTCCATCGTACACATGCGTTTGTACATATGCTTAGGGACATGGACATTTGTTGTTTGTTCAAGTGCTTGAGGTCGTCCATCGTACACATGCGTTTGTACATATGCTTAGGGACATGGACACTTGTTGTTTGTTCAAGTGCTTGAGGTCGTCCATGGACTCTACACTTGTTGTTTGTTCAAGTGGTTAAGGTCGTCTGTGAACCTTACACTTGTTGTTTTGTTCAAGTGGCTAAGGTCGTCTGTGAACCTTACACTTGTTGTTTTGTTCAAGTGGTTCACGTCGTCTGTGAACCTTACACTTGTTGTTTTGTTCAAGTGGTTAAGGTCGTCTGTGAACCTTACGCTTGTTGTTTTGTTCAAGCGGGTAAGGTCGTCTGTGAACCTTACGCTTGTTGTTTTGTTCAAGCGGGTGAGGTCGTTTGTGAACCTTACGCTTGTTGTTTTGTTCAAGCGATTAAGGTCGTCTGTGAACCTTACGCTTGTTGTTTTGTTCAAGCGATTAAGGTCGTCTGTGAACCTTACGCTTGTTGTTTTGTTCAAGCGGTTAAGGTCGTCTGTGAACCTTACGCTTGTTGTTTTGTTCAAGGGGTTAAGGTCGTCTGGGAACCTTACGCTTGTTGTTTTGCTCAAGCGGTTAAGGTCGTCTGGGAACCTTACGCTTGTTGTTTTGTTCAAGCGTTTGAGGTCGTGATTGGGTCGTTGAGACCAATAGAGGCCGTGATTGGGTCGTCGAGACCAAAGGAGGCCAAGATTGGGTCGTTGAGACCGAAGGTTGGGTCGTCAAGATCGAAGGAGACCGTGGAGGCCAAGATTGGGTCGTTGAGACCAATGGAGGCCGTGATTGGGTCGTTGAGACCAAAGGAGGCCAGGATTGGGTTGTTGAGGCTATATTGCTTTGGGCCTCATTAGGGCTATGTTGCTTTGAGGGGCCATTATCTGCATCGAGTAACATATATACTTGCAAAACTCTGGTTAAGCATGAATTTTAGAACAAATCATTTATGAGTAATAGCTTATAATAGAGTTATTAATGTGCTTTTGACCTAGTGATCTTATCAGACTTATCTTGTGATATTTTCCTCATTGAGCCAACATTCTGGTTGGACCAATTTGTTTTTCGTGCTCATCTTGGACTAATCAGCCTTGAACATTATTTATCTTGCAAATTACCTTAAGTAACACATATATGTTTATATATTTGCAAGAAATTTAACTAACTGTAGATTTTCATAGCTGTTTATTCGTGAAAAACAGCTTGTGACATAATAATGCTACTAATAATATTTAATGAGGGTACTTAGCTGAAACTTGGCTTTCTTTCTCTCCCTTTTATTTGTTATTTGGAAATCATTAGATCTTATGAGATGCTAATCTTATAAAAGGATAAAGGCATAATAATGTGATACTAGGTGAAATAAAACTCACATGTTTGAAAAATCACCTCATGCCCCTCTATAAGATTGTTTTTCTCAAGTGTGTAGTATATGGAATAGTTTCCAAGTTGTTCATGCCCAATATCATGGCAACATATATTCTTACAAGGGAAAGTTTTGAACACTGAACAATGTTTGTTATTTCCGATGTAGTATTTTTATTTCCGAAGTAATACTTTTTAAGAGGTGAAATTTCATAATGAACATATTTCGTTTCAAAGGAAATATGTTGATACTAACTTAGAGCAGAATTAATGATCTAAAATAAATAAATAACTTTTCAAAGTTGCATTCCTTTTGTATGTGATTTTGATAATCATGTCATTGACCTCTAAACTATGTCATTGACCTAACATATGAGATATGTACAAATTTTTAATCAGAAGAAGATAAATATCCTACACATATAGCTAATTAGCTGTGCATGTGGTAAGATTTAGGAAAGTAGTCAAGCATATGAATATTGTCTACGGGACCAATATCCACAATTCTTGCTTATTTCGAATCTGCATTAAACATAGTGCACACGTGTGTGGGATCGGCACGATGTGCAATTCATCAACCTAATGGATCAAAAGTCCAACCATAGAGGGCTTAGAGTTGAGATTATTACTTCAAAACCCAGGGGTAAGATTATTTCTTTAAAACCCGGGTGTATTCAAATCATTTTGAATTATATATATATACATATATATATTTTGAAATTTTACTGTAACGCCTCTCTTGGTTAGATTTCATATAGGACATACACACTTATTAAATTTTCAAATGAATTTAAATGTGTGGTGTTTGTTTCAACTATATCTATAGTTGACTTCCTTAATAGACACTATTATTTTAGCAATATTTTAGGAAATTTAATTCATTATTTCCTTTATTTATGCCACATCTATGTGAAATAAATTGTTTGCATGCAATTATTCATGCTCATGTTGGAGAGTTTCAAAATTCTAAATATAGGATTAAGCTTTGAAGGAAAATGAAAAGGCTATGTGATTCAATTTTAGGCTATATAATTCACGCCCACAATTAATGCATATAAATAGAATGAAAGAGAGAGAGAGGTTACTCGACATTAATGGCGTATTGATAAATGCTGCCAGCTGCATTGTGGTGGTCTTGAAAGAGTAATTAACTTCATTGGCTAGAATTACTCGCCATTAGTGGGACCATAATCACCACTTTATTTTTCTGCACAACTTTTTGCAAATTCATATATAACACATGACATGTATGCGCATATTGACATTTTCCAATGGGCACAACCTGTAATTCACTTATTCACCAAGGTTAAGGCAAAACAAAAGAATTCAAGAGTGATAATAATAATGGTGGTGTGACTGTAAATTCCGAAATGATTGGAGTTCAACCACACTAGAATTTTTCAGATAGAGCCATATAGATGTAGGAGATCCATCGTTAATTAATTTGGCTGCAATTCTTTTTTATTTTACATTTTTCCCTTGTCAACTCTCTTGGTTGATAAAAAGGGTAAGAAACAAAAAAAAAAAAAATCTTTGTATATAGTTTGTTGCCCTTCATATATAGTAGGTCATAACAACATATATAGACATAAATATTTTCTATTTGCTTAAGGTAACATATACAACAAATATGATTAAGTCAGCCCCTTTGAGCAATTGATTAACCATTCGTCATTTTGAGAATAATTATGTTCTCCTTCTAAATTTTAGATGTGTTATTTTCATGTTTTTTGCTAACCGCGTGCTTACCAAATTTGCGCCATGAAATAAGGTACATCAAAATTTTTCCTAATTGGCGTTACAGCTAGAGGCATTAATGCTCTTTTTTAGTATTTTATGTAAATGGTCACCATGGGGACATATGTGGGTATGTGCCTATATATATATGAATGACCTTTAGCAGTTCCTCTTTAATCACGGAATGCCTAAGAATGGCAGGTTTGGTATTAAAATAAAGACTCGATTTATGAAAATATACCGCTAAAATTTCCATTTAAATAATATGGAGGATTCTATGTATTATTCCCAAAAATATGTTAGTGGAGTTTTTCTCAAACCGCTTAGTGACATTATTCGAAGTGGTCAACTTGGGGCACTAATTGTGAAATTATGATATCACAATAATTTAGGCATGCAAGAGGCAAATGAGTGATATACGTATAAAATAGGCACTGGCGGTAGTTATGAAATTAAGATAGAATATTTAGATATTTACCTTGTGTGAAGGGAGAGGCTATCACATTCATTTGATGAGGGCCTTACTCCATATATAGCTTATCTACTCGATCCTTTCCGTCATTGATTTTCTTTTTTAAGAAAAAATCTTCATTGCTTAGAAGGAGTAATGCTTCGGGCGTTATACGGCATTGAATGGGACCATATTTACTACTTTCATGGTCAATTGCCCGAAAATAATGGGATGACTTGTGAGCCAATTACCAAAGTGGGCCATTGCTTGTTAATATACCGTGTTCTAATCCCATGGCCGTAGATAAGCATATGTGTTTCTATTTCTCATGCAATGAATACATCTTAACAAATGTTCCTAGCTACAATATGCTGATCTTGAAAAGGCAGTTGACTCCAACATGGAGATTACTCAAACAATATTCCAAATTTTTTTTTTTTTAAGGATGGGCCAAGCCAAAATTGGCACGTGTTTAATTTATGACATATATGATATATGCAAGCTTGACATATGCTAAATAAGGCAATTTCAACATATGTGGCTAATTAATATTGCGTATATTTATATGTAGGAGAGTATTTAAGCATGATATTATTTAAGAAAAAAGTAGGTAGGCATGATATCACTGATATTTGCTTTGGTATTAGAAAGGAAAGTAAGTCATGTACCATTGATTTTCCATATTTCGGCTTCTTTTCATCTTCCTGGGCGTGGTGCTTGGATTCAATTTGCCCATGTGATGACGGCTAAGGCATGCATAGGACCCTTTGAGATATTTGCAAATTGCAGAGAAGTAATATGGCAATATTTGATACCGACTGAAGTCACACCTTTCTTTAGTATTCCCTTCTTTCTTCTCTCCGGTAATTTTATTCTTCCCTTCAAGAAGAAGGAATGTCGTTTTTATAGTGCATACAACCTATTTCGCGTCTTCCTCGCACCAAATTACTAGTGCAATAGTGATATTTATCTAGAAAGATACAAGGTAGTCACTGCCAAGCCGCTTCCATTGGATGGACCGGCCGATCGACGACGATTGGGGTTTGGATGTGTCATTCTCGAAGGAGACGTAGGCAATGGTTTTTCTTTTTGGTAGGTGTGCTCGTCTTTGCTGTGCAATTTTTATTTGGAGAACTCTCGTTCCCACAGACGGCGCCAACTGATGATGCGTGAATTTTCATCGTCAGTTGCACAGCCAAGTCGAGTCGTCAATACCTGCAAAGAAGAAAACCATAATCGAAGACCCTATCCGGGGTGGGCCCCGGAGGGGAGGCTCCGATGCTTAAGTTAGCAAAGAATCTTTATATTTCTCCAAATTGAGAGAGACTTTCTCATAGGTTTTTTGTGCGTACCTGGTTCAGGTGACTTGGTTGGCCTTATATAGGCTAAGAGTCATATAACTGAATGAATGTCCGGTATAAATGGCGTAACGGTCAGTATTTAAGGGAGTTTATGTGTGTGTAATGGTCACATTAGTGAGGAAATTAAGGGAGTTTTATGGGTGTGTAACGGTCGTCCATTTAAGACATACTTTGGTACGTCGTATCTGGACGACTCATTTTTCTATACTGATCATAAATTACTACTTTAACATCCTATATTATTTCGATACAATTTATTATATTTTTTCTATTAACTTGATTGTTTTTTTTTACATAAACAAAACCTTTTTGCTGGATATTTGAGCTTGTGCATGACTTGACGCCTGAGCTAGCTAGTGAAGGGAGCCGAACAAGTGTAGCTTAAGCTAATAAATTTTTAACAAACATGAGTTCAAAAATTATAAGTGAGCTCAAGACAAGCTTGAGCCTAGGTTAAGCACCTTGTTAAGCAAAGTTCCATCATTCAATACTCAGCTTGATTATAGCCCTATTATTGGAGGAATACATGTCAACTACTCATGCGTGTGCTAAAATTTGCACTTACTCACAAAAAACAAAACGAAAAATGCAAAAAAAAATTTAAAAAAAAAATCCAACCTTTGAGTCTATGACATGCAGAGCACATTATTGATTTTAATAAAATTCTTTTTAAGCAAAGATTAATTAAAAAAATATTTGTTTTCACTAGCTAAAAACAAAATTTAATAATAAATAAATAAAGTAAAATGTGATGGTTCTTGATGATTCCGTGTACCCGATGGTATCAAAAAGAAAAGGACAAGGAAAACAAATGTATCCTATCAAGAGCTTCATAATTGCTGCTTTGGTTAGCGAGAAAACAAAGAAATTAAGGTGTAACGGCCAAAAGTAAATTTCATTTTCTATATGATACCAAAAGAATTTCTTGTATCTATGAAATCTTGGAGTCTAGTAACAGAGAGAGATAGAGCTAATGAGGTTGATGTCAATTTGTGTAGACTAGGTATAAGTCGTTTGCGGCTAAAATATTAAGCCTGTGTTTGGATCCTCTACTTAAAAGTGATTTCACAGATTTTTATGCATAGAATGTATTCTGTAAAAAATCTGAGATGTTTGGTTGGGATTTTAGAAAATGTAAAATGCATTCTAGGCAGAATGCATTTTGCAAATTCTTATTTCTAGAGTAGAAGTCAGAATCCAAAATATTTTGGATTCTGATTCTAGTTTCTACTTTTAATTTTTGCTAAAGTAAATGGGACCCACTAACAACAGTTTATTACTCGAACAACTCTTTTTTCCCTGCTTAATTTTTCTCTTTCTTTCTTTTATTTTCCTTCCCTCTCTTTTGTTCCCTACTTTTTCTCTTTTTTTTATGTGTTCCCTATTTTTTCTCTTTCTTTCTTTTATCTTTGAAAAAGTATTCTCATTTTGTATCAAAGAACCAGGAATGATTTAGAATGATCATTTGTAATGTTTTTTTCTTTGTTTGATGTAAACTTGTTATAATGTGCTTTTTCAGCACTTTATTTGTAATGTTTGGATTTTATGTCACATTATGTTTTTTTTTTAATTTCTTTTTCTTTTATTTGTAATGTTTGTAATGTTTGGATGTTATATAAGAGAGAGAGAGAGAGAGAGAGAGAGAGAGAGAGAGAGAGCTGAGAAATGGGGGAGGGGTGTGAACTGTGAGAAGGAAAGGAGAGAAAAAAATGAGATGGGTGGAGAGATGTATGTGTGTGGTGAGCGAGAAGAAAAAAGAAAGGTAGGGGATATATGGGTGGTGGGAAAAAAAAATAAAAAGAAATGGGAAGTGGGGTTTACGTGTTTGGTGAGAAAAAATGGGGAGTGGAAAAGAAAGAAGAAAAAAATTTTGAAAGGGAAAAAACTAAATTGGTTTTATTTGTATGTTCACTTTGTTTGGTGCAAAGTGTAGAATTGTGAAAATTTATTTATAGGATGTCTATAATATTTTTTTTATCATAAATGGTTTGTGTATATCTCTATTGCACACACAATATACATTTCTCTATATTTTTTTATTACATTATTCAAATTTTATAAAAATGTGTGCAAGGAGATGTGCACAAATCATGACCTATTTTTTTTTATTATTATTAGTAGACATTAATTTAAATCACAACGTAATACTTTATTTCTTTATTACATTGTTAATTTTGTATTGGTAGTAAATGTATTTTTAGCCTTGTATTGAGATATTTAAAAAAAAAATGTTAATTACATAATGTATACTAATAATATATTATTTAATAGGAAGAATGCATTTTTTAAAATACCAACCAAATACAATTCCTTTCAGCATAATCACTTCTTATAAATAATTTCAATATTTTACCAAACGCACTATTTTCAGTAAAATGCATTCTAGAGAATGTATTTTCGATAATGCATTCGTATTCTCTAGAATACATTCCCAAAATAGAGGATCCAAACACAAACTAAATTTTGGGTTGGAACTTAGTGGATGGCAAAGTAAACGAAAGAAAATTAAGAGAAATAAAAGCATCAATATCGTGACAATGAATGGTTGGCTGCTACTTGCGGATTCAATTCAAGAGATAAGAAAAATTTGTTAATTTGAGATTTTTCCTAATGCCTACATGTTTTTTAAGGCCAAATCACATCAATTTTCAATGTACTTTGTATTTCTTTTTTTTCTCTCCTATTACAAATCTCAACAACATTTACATCACACTAAATTTCTATAGTCAGCATGGTTAAATTGTAGGATACTGGGTCTAGCGGTTTTGAATATTTAATTCAGAATTCAAATTGTGAAATCATGTTATTATATGGAGTAAATGAAATAAGATAAACTTTGAATGCAGCTCTCATTGGATTAGCCAACGCTATCTTTCAGACTTTCAGTACTACTTGATAGATTTCTTTCATTAATTAAGATAAGGCGGTTGTGACAGGTATTAGATTTTCTTTACCGACTTATTTGAAAATTAAATTATGCATATTAGTAAGCTACAAGCCAAGTGGGCACGTCACTTAAAGAGTTAGTTTGACCATCACTCCACGTGATCAAGAGCAAGAGCGTAGGCGAGGTGCTAAAATAGTGGAGGGCACCATTCAGCAGCTCTCACCTGATTAGCCTACACCATCTTTCATTACTACTCATTAAGATAAGGCGGTTGCGCGCGACTGGAACTATAATCAGTTTTACCGATTCCCGATCAACGACAAAAAGCAGTCTTTAATCATCGACGCTGTCCGAAAATTATGCAATTTTTGTCAATCAAAGACCACCTGCTACCTTTCTCAATCTTTTGGCTAAGATCAAGTCTCTTTGACAAATTCATTTGTCCCCCCCTCTTATGAAATTGACAAAATAGAGAGACATCTTGACTTCAGAAGCTGCCACCGACAGAGGCAGATTTTTTTGAACTCTTTCAATGTCTTAATGAAAGACTGACACGTGCAGAAGTTGAGATATGATCTGTCACTGTGTGGGCCATCTGGCATGCTCGTAATAAGTTTATGCATGAGAACGTGCTTATGTGTCCTCAATCAGTTCTGGAGATGGGGATGAGGCTCCTTAATAATTTCCAGCGGGTCACAGCGCAGCAATCTTCTAGTGGGGCTTGATGTGGTTTTGATTATGTGCTGTGCGACTTATTTATGATCTTTGTATCAGGATTGTTTGTCCCTTTCATAGGCATCAATGCAATGTTGGCTATTGAAGTTTGGACCCTTTGATGTATCTCTTTTTGGACTTTTATGTCATCAATAAATCTTTCTATCGATTACCAAAAAAAAAAATCTTGGAGTATAGTAACAGAGAGAGAGATAGAGCTAATGAGGTTGATGTCAATTTGTGTAGACTAGGTATAAGTCGTTTGCGGCTAAAATATTAAATTTTGGGGCTGGAACTTAGTGGACGGCAAAGTAAACGAAAGAAAATTAAGAGAAATAAAAGCATCATTATCGTGACAATGAATGGTTGGTTGCTACTTGCGGATTCAATTCAAGAGCTAAGTTAAATTTGTTAATTTTAGATTTTTCCTAATACCTACATGTTTTTTTTTAAGGCCAAATCACATTAATTTTCAATGTACTTTGTATTTCTTTCTTTTCTTTTTTTCTTTTTTCTATCCTATTACAAATCTCAACAACATTTACATCACACTAAATTTCTATAGTCAGCATAGTTAAATTGTAAATATAAATGCTATACAGATTCTAAAATAAACATCTTGATTAATTAGTAATTAATATACATGCATGATTGATGATAATGTACGTATATATTATACAGATTCTAAATAATTGAACATCTTGATTGACAAACAAATGTATTTTATTCAGGATATTTTCGAAAAAAAAAATATATATCTATTCAGGATATTCTAAATAGTGGAAGTCTTCTTTCATATTAGCTTTGAAACGTGCGTGGCTGAGTAAGGGGTCTGAAAGCAGTATCTCTTTTTTTTGATAAACTGAAAGCAATTCACTCAATTGGTATTCTTTAAATATTATTGCTTCTCTTTCTATGGTCAGAGTGATGAATTTTTGGATCAAATAGAAGAATTCAAGCACAACCCTCCATGAATTCAATCAATTTTTCAAGATTCATGGTGATGTAAGTTGTAATCCAATCCTTGAACAAGAGAAGTCAAGATATCATATCACGTAGCCTTCTTAGGCCATTTCTAAAGGATTGGCTGTACTCACAAGTCACAATGACGTACAAGGCATGTTACTTTCATAACAGGGAGACAAATGAATTTAATTAGTGACGCAGTGTGTGCTACAATTTACCATTGCCTCATTTTCGGGTTAAGGTTGTTTTTATAATATCTTTTCCAAAATCTATAAAATTACACAAATATTATATCTACTTAATTTATTATGTTTACTTGTTTTTATCGGTAAAGAAAATATCTTAATATATTAACTTTGTTAAATTAAGACCGCCATGATCAATTCTTCAAATTTCTCCCTCTCTCTTCCGTTTTTTCTTTCTTTTCTTTTTTATTTCCGTTTTTTGTCAACGCCTACAATTGCAAGAAGAAAATAAATAAGGCAAATCTCTCTTTCTATCTCATGTCACTTAGCCAATTTTTTTTTTGATGATTCACTCTTATACGCATCTTAATCAATAATCATATTAGTATAAATATGAGATAAGTTTCTGTTGTAAATTTATTACTTGTGATATAGAAGTGGGTTGAAGGTTTGTAAATTTGTCTCACATTAAAAACATACAAAGTCTGAACCCTGACGGATAGCTCAACTGGTCCAATAATGGGTGTGCTCCTCCAATGGTCACTAGTTCGAATCTCCTTAGGACCACCTACATAAGGCAAAGCCTTGCACCTATCGTGGTATACGTGCTAGTAGGATGTTGCGTGTCCCCCTAGAATTAGTCGAAGTATGTGTATCTACAAAACGCTGGTCCGGACACTCAAGGCTATCAAAAAAAAAAAAAGAAAACATACAAAGTCTTATGTGGGTTTATATATAAGGTGGCACAAACATCAACTATTAATTCAATTAAGTGGTACATGTGCTAATTGGGTGTTGCGTGTC
>OU015767.1:17747356-17764701 GCA_907173295.1 Fagus sylvatica
GGAGAAATCGAGGGGAAAAGAACAAATCTGACCGGTAGACCCATGAATCTGTTTCTTGGTTTATTCATGGGCCTACAAACCGAATGTTCTTCCCCTATAGACTCTCATAGATATTGCCACTTTTTCCTTTCCTTTTTGGTGGTTTTGCCATGAAATACAACCTTATATATAGGGATGCTATAAGTGACTGCTGGAATTTCAAATTTTGGGGTTAAAGATAAGCAGTTATTACCCATTATAGAGCTGTTTCAAAAAATAAATGTGGTTCGACTATTAACTATAGTTAGCTGTTTAAGGGAGACGAAGAGCTGAGCGGAAGAGAGAGTGGGAAATGAAGAGGTTAAGGAGATGAATAGGCAATGGGGAAAGCATTAAGAGATGAAACGTAAGAGAGAGAGTGAAAGATGAGATTGAAGTGGAATTGTGTGGGAAGAGGAAATCTGATGTGGCAGTGTTTGGAAGAGGGAAAAAAATTTCTCTCTGCTTCGAGTTTTAATTTATATTATAGATTTCTCCATAATAAGATGCTATCTCCCTAACATCATATGGCATCACTAATGCAATATGTAACTATGTTGTTTGGTAGAAATTCAAAAGTGTCTAGAGTCTAGTATCTAATTTACTCCTCTAGAAAAGCGTTTTATCCTTGCTGTTTTTGCTGGGCTAATTGAGAGGCTAACATGCATGGTTGCCTATGAGGCTATGAGGTTGCTAAGTTTTCATCCCTGCCACCTTCATTTGGGAAGCTTGTAACAGTTAGGAGGAGTTATTGTTCGGTGGTTTACGACTATAAATAATATGTAGTTTCTCTTACACATGAATGGTAGATCTTACTAATTAAATTTATGATAAGACCCATCACTCTGTGAGAGGTGAACTAATTTTCCTAGATAGAAATCAAGTGATTATTCTATAGTTGAGAACTACAAATAAATGCATAATCCCCCTTTCACATGAATGATGAGTCTCACTAATTAAATTCATGGTAGGACCCATCACTCTGTGAGAGTATGCATTTATTTATAGTTTGAGACTACTAAGTCTGTGTTTGGATCCTCTACTTAAAAGTGATTTCACGGATTTTTATACATAAAATGCATTCTGCAAAAAATCTAAGATGTTTGGTTGGGATTTTGGAAAATGCAAAATGCATTCTAGGCAGAATGCATTTTACAAATTCTTATTTCTAGAGCAGAAGTCAGAATCCAAAATATTTTGAATTCTGATTCTAGCTTCTACTTTTAATTTTTGCTAAATAAATGGGACCCACTTACAACAATTTATTACTCAAACAACTCTTTTTTCCCTGCTTAATTTTTATCTTTCTTTCTTTTATTTCCTTCCCTCTCTTTTGTTCCTTACTTTTTCTCTTTTTTTATGTGTTCCCTATTTTTTTCTTTTTCTTTCTTTTATCTTTGAAAAAGTATTATCATTTTCTCATTTTGTATCAAAGAACCAGGGATGATTTGAATGATCATATGTTTTTTTTTCTTTGTTTGATGTAAACTTGTTATGATGTGCTTTTTCAGCACTTTATTTGTAATGTTTGGATTTTATGTCACATTGTGTCTTTTTCTTTTATTTGTAATGCCTCATAGGCAACCATGCATGTTAGCCTCTCAATTAACCCAGCAAAAACAGCAAGGATAAAACGCTTTTCTAGAGGAGTAAATTAGATACTAGACTCTAGACACTTTTGAATTTCTACCAAACAACATAGTTACATATTGCATTAGTGATACCATATGATGTTAGGGAGATAGCATCTTATTATGGAGAAATTATTATGATACTCCAAGCCCATCTGAACTAGTTGGATTGTGATTCATGAATCGTGAAGGCAGCATCTGATCATCTCGAGTTCTGTTCTTAATAAAATATTGTCGGTTCTCTTTCCGTGGTCTGAGTCAAGCGTTTTTGGTTCAAAATAATAGAATTTGAGCGCATACTAACGATACCTACATTGAATTCAATAAACTTATCAAGATGTCACGCTGACATACTTGGGACAAGAGAAGTCAAGATGTCTCTCTATATGGTCAGTTCCAGGCTTTGCTCAACTCCCTACGCATTTCACTTTCATAAGAGGGGGGGACAAATGAATTTGTCAAACAGACTTGGTCTTAGCCAAAAGATTGAGAAAGGTAGCAGGTGGTCTTTGATTGGCAAAATTTGCATAACTTTTGGCTCAGGTTGTTCTTCGATTGATAGCGTCGATGATAAAACACAGCTTTTTGTCGTTGATTGGGAATCGGCAAAACTGATAGTAGTTCCAGTCGCGCGCAACCGCCTTATCTTAATGAGTAGTAATGAAAGATGGTGTAGGCTAATCAGGTGAGAGCTGCTGAATGGTGCCCTCCACTATTTTAGCACCCGGCTACGCTCTTGGTCACGTGGGTAACGTGCCCACAAGCACGTGGGTAACGTGCCCACTTGGCTTGTAAGCTTACTAATATGCATAATTTAATTTCAAATAAGTCGGTAAAGAAAATCTAATGTCTGTCACAACCGCCTTATCTTAATTAATGAAAGAAATCTATCACGTGGTACTGAAAGTCTGAAAGATAGCGTTGGCTAATCCAATCCAGTGAGAGCTGCATTCAAAGTTTATCTTATTTCATTTATGACCTAGGGAACTCTACGTCATCTTATTTCATTTACTCCATATAATAACATGATTTCACAATTTGAATTCTGAATTAAATATTCAAAAGCCGCCAGACCCAGTATGCTATAAACCCAACCAACACACCTCCCGTGAAAGTACATGCTTCAAGTTCAAGTCTCACTATTCACAAAGAATACATTTCAGTAGCCATGGCCAATTCACAATCACCAGTACTCCATGTAGTAATATTTCCTTTTATGGCTCAGGGCCACACCATCCCTTTACTAGACATATCAAGAGCCTTCGCAAACCGTGGCCTAAAAGTCACAATCATCACCACCCAAGCAAATGCTCCATTCATCTCTTCCAAAACCAATAAGCACCCAAATATCTCTTTGTCAATAATCCCATTTCCAAAAGTTCAAGAATTGCCCCATGGATGTGAGAACACTGCTGACCTTCCTTCAATGGCTCTATGGACTACTTTTATAGAAGCCACCAAAAAAATGAAACAAAGTTTTGAGGATGTTCTTAGACACATGATTCATGATGGGTTTCCTCCCATTTGTGTAATCTCTGACTTTTTTCTAGGTTGGACACTTGAGTCATGTCGTTGTTTTGACATTCCACGCATTGTTTCTCATGGAATGGGCGTGATTTCTATGGTTGTTTGTAAATCTCCAACTCTGCAAGATCCGAGTGTTAATGATTTGTTCGCTTTTGGATCCTATAGAGATTTCAGAGCTGACAAATATTCCATTCATGTTGAACAAATGTGACATCCCTGAAGGGCTCTTAGATAGTGATCCGAATGACCCTACTTTGGGTATTCTATTAGAGCTTGGAGAAGCGGATGTGAATAGCTGGGGTGTTATTGTTAACAGCTTTGAAGAGATTGAAGGTGACTACGTGGCAGCACTTGAATCTTTCTATTGCAACGAGGCCAAAGCTTATTGTGTGGGACCAGCTCTCCTTTATGATGATCAAGTTGATGCTGAAGATCATCGAAGCTATTCATACATCAAGTGGCTTGATAATCAAGTTGGGTCCTGGAAGTGTGATTTATGTTTCATTTGGTACACAAACTCACTTGTCTAATGATCAAATGGACGAGATTGCTTTTGGGTTGGAGAAGGCAGGCCATCCGTTCATTTGGGTTGTGAGATCAAGGACTTGGGCCCCACCTAACGGATGGAATGAGAGGGTGAAGAATAAGGGGTTGGTGTTGTATGATTGGGTGGAGCAAGCGAAGCATACTAGCACACCCTGCGATCGGTGGGTTTTTGAGTCATTGTGGTTGGAACTCGGTGTTGGAAGGCTTGGGAATGGGGGTTCCCACTTTTGACATGGCCCATGCTTGGTATTTCGGAGCAAGCATTGAATGCTAAGGTTGTAGTATTGGGATTGGGAGCAGGGCTAATGGTCCCACAAAGAGGTGTTGGGGGAGAGAAAATCATGAATGTTGACCGTGGTGTGATTTGTGAGAGAGTGAAGGAGTTGATGGGAGGTGAAAAGGGAAAGGAAGGTTAAGGAGAGGGCACAAGCAATTGGGAAAATGGCAAGGACATGCAGTGGAAGAAGGAGGGTCCACGTAAGAAATTGGACGAGCTCATTGAGCGACTCAGCAATAAAAATATGCGATCAAAACCTCTTTAATTTAAGTAAGTTCTTAAAGAAACAACAAATTTCAAAACCTTTTTCATAATTATTGTGGTAGTTGATTATGATTTAGTGTAATAATAAAAATAATGTTAGTTGTAGTTATAGTGAAAGTGATGTTATTCTAATCATAACATGACCACATCAATTAGTAGTGTTAGTTGTTTGAGAAAAAAAATGTATAATTTGTTGTGTTTGTGGTTTCATTGCTTGTAATTTCGATCTATGTATGAATAGTACTTCAATAAATCTTTTATGTGAGTTTTGGTTAAAAATTGTCTCAAATTTCCTATTCTAACTTAGTTTGGTTTTCTTAGAAGTGAAAGTTTGGGATTGAAAAATTATTCGTATTTATGTGTTGAGAGTTTGTTTGTGTTGTTAGTGTGTAAGACTTATTGAGTGTATTGGGATTTTGGGTTGTGAGTTTGTGTGTGTGAGATTTGTGAGTTAAATTATGTTTGTGAGGTTTGTGAGTGTTGTTTGTGAGAGCTTTTGAGTTTGGTTTTGTTGAGGTGTGATTGAGAGTGGTTGTAATCTTTATCGTTGATAGTGGATTTTGGTTGGTGTTGCCTGTAGATGTAGGCTTTGAGATTTCCGAAACACATTAAATATTGCTTTCTTTTGTAGATATTTTTTTGGTAGATGTTTTATTTTATTGTTCATAGATCTTGTCTCATGATCAAGTGGTTTTTATGATTAAAAGGATACATGTATAATCTTTTGAATTTTTATTATATAATATAGATTTCTCATTTGTTTTTAACTATGAAACTTCTTTTGTGATGCTCCAAATTAGGGGGAAAACGCACGATAAGCCGTTTTGAACAAGAAATTCGCGAAAAAACACTGTCGGGGAACTATTCAGGAAAACAGCCTCGTCTCTGGGAGAGACGAGTTCTACCCAAAAACTGCCCCGTGGCAGTTTCCTTCCCATTTCGTGGCATCCTGAGCTGGCATTAAATTGGACCGTGGAACTCGTCTCTTGTAGAGACGAGTTGCATGCTTGTGTTTCAATTCCCTCGTTTTGGCGCGAATACTGTTACCGTTACTGATATTGTGAGAAATTATTAAATGGAAAAAAAAAAAGTTTGGCTTGTAGGCGTTGACAAAAAACGGAAATAAAAAAGAAAAGAAAGAAAAAACGGAAGAGAGGGAGAAATTTGAAGAATTGATCATGGCGGTCTTAATTTAACAAAGTTAATATATTAAGATATTTTCTTTACCGATAAAAACAAGTAAACATAATAAATTAAGTAGATATAATATTTGTGTAATTTTATAGATTTTGGAAAAGATATTATAAAAACAACCTTAACCCGAAAATGAGGCAATTTTGGCCAATTGTAGCACACACTGCGTCACTAATTAAATTCATTTGTCTCCCTGTTATGAAAGTAACATGCCTTGTACGTCATTGTGACTTGTGAGTACAGCCAATCCTTTAGAAATGGCCTAAGAAGGCTACGTGATATGATATCTTGACTTCTCTTGTTCAAGGATTGGATTACAACTTACATCACCATGAATCTTGAAAAATTGATTGAATTCATGGAGGGTTGTGCTTGAATTCTTCTATTTGATCCAAAAATTCATCACTCTGACCATAGAAAGAGAAGCAATAATATTTAAAGAATACCAATTGAGTGAGATACTGCTTTCAGTTTATCAAAAAAAAGAGATACTGCTTTCAGACCCCTTACTCAACCACGCACGTTTCAAAGCTAATATGAAAGAAGACTTCCACTATTTAGAATATCCTGAATAGATATATATATATTTTTCGAAAATATCCTGAATAAAATACATTTGTTTGTCAATCAGGATGTTCAATTATTTAGAATCTGTTTAATATATACGTACATTATCATCAATCATGCATGTATATTAATTACTAATTAATCAAGATGTTTATTTTAGAATCTGTATAGCATGTATATTTACAATTTAACCATGCTGACTATAGAAATTTAGTGTGATGTAAATGTTGTTGAGATTTGTAATAGGAGAGAAAAAAGAAAAAAAGAAAAGAAAGAAATACAAAGTACATTGAAAATTAATGTGATTTGGCCTTAAAAAAAAACATGTAGGTATTAGGAAAAATCTAAAATTAACAAATTTAACTTAGCTCTTGAATTGAATCCGCAAGTAGCAACCAACCATTCATTGTCACGATAATGATGCTTTTATTTCTCTTAATTTTCTTTCGTTTACTTTGCCGTCCACTAAGTTCCAGCCCCAAAATTTAATATTTTAGCCGCAAACGACTTATACCTAGTCTACACAAATTGACATCAACCTCATTAGCTCTATCTCTCTCTCTGTTACTATACTCCAAGATTTTTTTTTTTGGTAATCGATAGAAAGATTTATTGATGACATAAAAGTCCAAAAAGAGATACATCAAAGGGTCCAAACTTCAATAGCCAACATTGCATTGATGCCTATGAAAGGGACAAACAATCCTGATACAAAGATCATAAATAAGTCGCACAGCACATAATCAAAACCACATCAAGCCCCACTAGAAGATTGCTGCGCTGTGACCCGCTGGAAATTATTAAGGAGCCTCATCCCCATCTCCAGAACTGATTGAGGACACATAAGCACGTTCTCATGCATAAACTTATTACGAGCATGCCAGATGGCCCACACAGTGACAGATCATATCTCAACTTCTGCACGTGTCAGTCTTTCATTAAGACATTGAAAGAGTTCAAAAAAATCTGCCTCTGTCGGTGGCAGCTTCTGAAGTCAAGATGTCTCTCTATTTTGTCAATTTCATAAGAGGGGGGGACAAATGAATTTGTCAAAGAGACTTGATCTTAGCCAAGAGATTGAGAAAGGTATCAGGTGGTCTTTGATTGACAAAAATTGCATAATTTTCGGACAGCGTCGATGATAAAAGACTGCTTTTTGTCGTTGATAGGGAATCGGTAAAACTGATTATAGTTCCAGTCGCGCGCAACCGCCTTATCTTAATGAGTAGTAATGAAAGATGGTGTAGGCTAATCAGGTGAGAGCTGCTGAATGGTGCCCTCCACTATTTTAGCACCCGCCTACGCTCTTGCTCTTGATCACGTGGGTGATGGTCAAACTAACTCTTTAAGTGACGTGCCCACTTGGCTTGTAGCTTACTAATATGCATAATTTAATTTTAAATAAGTGGGTAAAGAAAATCTATTACCTGTCACAACCGCCTTATCTTAATTAATGAAAGAAATCTATCAAGTAGTACTGAAAGTCTGAAAGATAGCGTTGGCTAATCCAATGAGAGCTGCATTCAAAGTTTATCTTATTTCATTTACTCCATATAATAACATGATTTCACAATTTGAATTCTGAATTAAATATTCAAAACCGCTAGACCCAGTATCCTACAATTTAACCATGCTGACTATAGAAATTTAGTGTGATGTAAATGTTGTTGAGATTTGTAATAGGAGAGAAAAAAAAGAAATACAAAGTACATTGAAAATTGATGTGATTTGGCCTTAAAAAACATGTAGGCATTAGGAAAAATCTCAAATTACAAATTTTACTTATCTCTTGAATTGAATCCGCAAGTAGCAGCCAACCATTCATTGTCACGATATTGATGCTTTTATTTCTCTTAATTTTCTTTCGTTTACTTTGCCGTCCACTAAGTTCCAACCCAAAATTTAGCTTGTGTTTGGATCCTCTATTTTGGGAATGTATTCTAGAGAATACGAATGCATTCTCGAAAATACATTCTCTAGAATGCATTTTACCGAAAATAGTGCGTTTGGTAAAATATTGAAATTATTTATAAGAAGTGATTATGCTGAAAGGAATTGTATTTGGTTGGTATTTTAAAAAATGCATTCTTCCTATTAAATAATATATTATTAGTATACATTATGTAATTAACATTTTTTTTTAAATATCTCAATACAAGGCTAAAAATACATTTACTACCAATACAAAATTAACAATGTAATAAAGAAATAAAGTATTACGTTGTGATTTAAATTAATGTCTACTAATAAAAAAAAAAATAGGTCATGATTTGTGCACATCTCCTTGCACACATTTTTATAAAATTTGAATAATGTAATAAAAAAATATAGAGAAATGTATATTGTGTGTGCAATAGAGATATACACAAACCATTTATGATAAAAAAAATATTATAGACATCCTATAAATAAATTTTCACAATTCTACACTTTGCACCAAACAAAGTGAACATACAAATAAAACCAATTTAGTTTTTTCCCTTTCAAAATTTTTTTCTTCTTTCTTTTCCACTCCCCATTTTTTCTCACCAAACACGTAAACCCCACTTCCCATTTCTTTTTTCTTTTTATTTTTTTTTCCCACCACCCATATACCCCCTACCTTTCTTTTTTCTTCTCGCTCACCACACACATACATCTCTCCACCCATCTCATTTTTTTCTCTCCTTTCCTTCTCACAGTTCACACCCCTCCCCCATTTCTCAGTTCTCTCTCTCTCTCTCTCTCTCTCTCTCTCTCTCTCTTATATAACATCCAAACATTACAAACATTACAAATAAAAGAAAAAGAAATTAAAAAAAAAACATAATGTGACATAAAATCCAAACATTACAAATAAAGTGCTGAAAAAGCACATTATAACAAGTTTACATCAAACAAAGAAAAAAACATTACAAATGATCATTCTGAATCATTCCTGGTTCTTTGATACAAAATGAGAATACTTTTTCAAAGATAAAAGAAAAAGAAGAGAAAAAAAGTAGGGAACACATAAAAAAAAAGAGAAAAAGCAGGGAATAAAAGAGAGGGAAGGAAAATAAAGAAAGAAAGAGAAAAATTAAGCAGGGAAAAAAGAGTTGTTCGAGTAATAAACTGTTGTTAGTGGGTCCCATTTACTTTAGCAGAAATTAAAAGTAGAAACTAGAATCAGAATCCAAAATATTTTGGATTCTGACTTCTACTCTAGAAATAAGAATTTGCAAAATGCATTCTGCCTAGAATGCATTTTACATTTTCTAAAATCCCAACCAAACATCTCAGATTTTTTGCAGAATACATTCTATGCATAAAAATCTGTGAAATCACTTTTAAGTAGAGGATCCAAACACAGGCTTAATATTTTAGCCGCAAACGACTTATACCTAGTCTACACAAATTGACATCAACCTCATTAGCTCTATCTCTCTCTGTTACTAGACTCCAAGATTTCATAGATACAAGAAATTCTTTTGGTATCATATAGAAAATGAAATTTACTTTTGGCCGTTACACCTTAATTTCTTTGTTTTCTCGCTAACCAAAGCAGCAATTATGAAGCTCTTGATAGGATACATTTGTTTTCCTTGTCCTTTTCTTTTTGATACCATCGGGTACACGGAATCATCAAGAACCATCACATTTTACTTTATTTATTTATTATTAAATTTTGTTTTTAGCTAGTGAAAACAAATATTTTTTTAATTAATCTTTGCTTAAAAAGAATTTTATTAAAATCAATAATGTGCTCTGCATGTCATAGACTCAAAGGTTGGATTTTTTTTTTAAATTTTTTTTTGCATTTTTCGTTTTGTTTTTTGTGAGTAAGTGCAAATTTTAGCACACGCATGAGTAGTTGACATGTATTCCTCCAATAATAGGGCTATAATCAAGCTGAGTATTGAATGATGGAACTTTGCTTAACAAGGTGCTTAACCTAGGCTCAAGCTTGTCTTGAGCTCACTTATAATTTTTGAACTCATGTTTGTTAAAAATTTATTAGCTTAAGCTACACTTGATTCGGCTCCCTTCACTAGCTAGCTCAGGCGTCAAGTCATGCACAAGCTCAAATATCCAGCAAAAAGGTTTTGTTTAATTATGTAAAAAAAAACAATCAAGTTAATAGAAAAAATATAATAAATTGTATCGAAATAATATAGGATGTTAAAGTAGTAATTTATGATCAGTATAGAAAAATGAGTCGTCCAGATATGATGTACCAAAGTATGTCTTAAATGGACGACCGTTACACACCCATAAAACTCCCTTAATTTCCTCACTAATGTGACCATTACACACACATAAACTCCCTTAAATACTGCCGTTACGCCATTTATATCGGACATTCATCAGTTATATGACTCTTAGCCTATATAAGGCCAACCAAGTCACCTGAACCAGGTACGGACAAAAAACCTATGAGAAGTCTCTCTCAATTTGAGAAATATAAAGTTTCTTTGCTAACTTAAGCATCGGAGCCTCCCCTCCGGGGCCCACCCCGATAGGGTCTTCGATTATGGTTTTCTTCTTTGCAGGTATTGACGACTCAACTTGGCTGTGCAACTGACGATGAAAATTCACGCATCATCAGTTGGCGCCGTCTGTGGGAACGAGAGTTCTCCAAATAAAAATTGCACAGCAAAGACGAGCACACCTACCAAAAAGAAAAACCATTGCCTACGTCTCCTTCGAGAATGACACATCCAAACCCCAATCGTCGTCGATCGGCCGGTCCATCCAATGGAAGCGGCTTGGCAGTGACTACCTTGTATCTTTCTAGATAAATATCACTATTGCACTAGTAATTTGGTGCGAGGAAGACGCGAAATAGGTTGTATGCACTATAAAAACGACATTCCTTCTTCTTGAAGGGAAGAATAAAATTACCGGAGAGAAGAAAGAAGGGAATACTAAAGAAAGGTGTGACTTCAGTCGGTATCAAATATTGCCATATTACTTCTCTGCAATTTCGCAAATATCTCAAAGGGTCCTATGCATGCCTTAGCCGTCATCACATGGGCAAATTGAATCCAAGCACCACGCCCAGGAAGATGAAAAGAAGCCGAAATATGGAAAATCAATGGTACATGACTTACTTTCCTTTCTAATACCAAAGCAAATATCAGTGATATCATGCCTACCTACTTTTTTCTTAAATAATATCATGCTTAAATACTCTCCTACATATAAATATACGCAATATTAATTAGCCACATATGTTGAAATTGCCTTATTTAGCATATGTCAAGCTTGCATATATCATATATGTCATAAATTAAACACGTGCCAATTTTGGCTTGGCCCATCCTTAAAAAAAAAAAAATTTGGAATATTGTTTGAGTAATCTCCATGTTGGAGTCAACTGCCTTTTCAAGATCAGCATATTGTAGCTAGGAACATTTGTTAAGATGTATTCATTGCATGAGAAATAGAAACACATATGCTTATCTACGGCCATGGGATTAGAACACGGTATATTAACAAGCAATGCCCACTTTGGTAATTGGCTCACAAGTCATCCCATTATTTTCGGGCAATTGACCGTGAAAGTAGTAAATATGGTCCCATTCAATGCCGTATAACGCCCGAAGCATTACTCCTTCTAAGCAATGAAGATTTTTTCTTAAAAAAGAAAATCAATGACGGAAAGGATCGAGTAGATAAGCTATATATGGAGTAAGGCCCTCATCAAATGAATGTGATAGCCTCTCCCTTCACACAAGGTAAATATCTAAATATTCTATCTTAATTTCATAACTACCGCCAGTGCCTATTTTATACGTATATCACTCATTTGCCTCTTGCATGCCTAAATTATTGTGATATCATAATTTCACAATTAGTGCCCCAAGTTGACCACTTCGAATAATGTCACTAAGCGGTTTGAGAAAAACTCCACTAACATATTTTTGGGAATAATACATAGAATCCTCCATATTATTTAAATGGAAATTTTAGCGGTATATTTTCATAAATCGAGTCTTTATTTTAATACCAAACCTGCCATTCTTAGGCATTCCGTGATTAAAGAGGAACTGCTAAAGGTCATTCATATATATATAGGCACATACCCACATATGTCCCCATGGTGACCATTTACATAAAATACTAAAAAAGAGCATTAATGCCTCTAGCTGTAACGCCAATTAGGAAAAATTTTGATGTACCTTATTTCATGGCGCAAATTTGGTAAGCACGCGGTTAGCAAAAAACATGAAAATAACACATCTAAAATTTAGAAGGAGAACATAATTATTCTCAAAATGACGAATGGTTAATCAATTGCTCAAAGGGGCTGACTTAATCATATTTGTTGTATATGTTACCTTAAGCAAATAGAAAATATTTATGTCTATATATGTTGTTATGACCTACTATATATGAAGGGCAACAAACTATATACAAAGATTTTTTTATTTTTTTGTTTCTTACCCTTTTTATCAACCAAGAGAGTTGACAAGGGAAAAATGTAAAATAAAAAAGAATTGCAGCCAAATTAATTAACGATGGATCTCCTACATCTATATGGCTCTATCTGAAAAATTCTAGTGTGGTTGAACTCCAATCATTTCGGAATTTACAGTCACACCACCATTATTATTATCACTCTTGAATTCTTTTGTTTTGCCTTAACCTTGGTGAATAAGTGAATTACAGGTTGTGCCCATTGGAAAATGTCAATATGCGCATACATGTCATGTGTTATATATGAATTTGCAAAAAGTTGTGCAGAAAAATAAAGTGGTGATTATGGTCCCACTAATGGCGAGTAATTCTAGCCAACGAAGTTAATTACTCTTTCAAGACCACCACAATGCAGCTGGCAGCATTTATCAATACGCCATTAATGTCGAGTAACCTCTCTCTCTCTTTCATTCTATTTATATGCATTAATTGTGGGCGTGAATTATATAGCCTAAAATTGAATCACATAGCCTTTTCATTTTCCTTCAAAGCTTAATCCTATATTTAGAATTTTGAAACTCTCCAACCTGAGCATGAATAATTGCATGCAAACAATTTATTTCACATAGATGTGGCATAAATAAAGGAAATAATGAATTAAATTTCCTAAAATATTGCTAAAATAATAGTGTCTATTAAGGAAGTCAACTATAGATATAGTTGAAACAAACACCACACATTTAAATTCATTTGAAAATTTAATAAGTGTGTATGTCCTATATGAAATCTAACCAAGAGAGGCGTTACAGTAAAATTTCAAAATATATATATGTATATATATATAATTCAAAATGATTCGAATACACCCGGGTTTTAAAGAAATAATCTTACCCCTGGGTTTTGAAGTAATAATCTCAACTCTAAGCTCTCTATGGTTGGACTTTTGATCCATTAGGTTGATGAATTGCACATCGTGCCGATCCCACACACGTGTGCACTATGTTTAATGCAGATTTGTAATGAGCAAGAATTGTGGATATTGGTCCCGTAGACAATATTCATATGCTTGACTACTTTCCTAAATCTTACCACATGCACAGCTAATTAGCTATATGTGTAGGATATTTATCTTCTTCTGATTAAAAATTTGTACATATCTCATATGTTAGGTCAATGACATAGTTTAGAGGTCAATGACATGATTATCAAAATCACATACAAAAGGAATGCAACTTTGAAAAGTTATTTATTTATTTTAGATCATTAATTCTGCTCTAAGTTAGTATCAACATATTTCCTTTGAAACGAAATATGTTCATTATGAAATTTCAACTCTTAAAAGTATTACTTCGGAAATAAAAATACTACATCGGAAATAACAAACATTGTTCAGTGTTCAAAACTTTCCCTTGTAAGAATATATGTTGCCATGATATTGGGCATGAACAACTTGGAAACTATTCCATATACTACACACTTGAGAAAAACAATCTTATAGAGGGGCATGAGGTGATTTTTCAAACATGTGAGTTTTATTTCACCTAGTATCACATTATTATGCCTTTATCCTTTTATAAGATTAGCATCTCATAAGATCTAATGATTTCCAAATAACAAATAAAAGGGAGAGAAAGAAAGCCAAGTTTCAGCTAAGTACCCTCATTAAATATTATTAGTAGCATTATTATGTCACAAGCTGTTTTTCACGAATAAACAGCTATGAAAATCTACAGTTAGTTAAATTTCTTGCAAATATATAAACATATATGTGTTACTTAAGGTAATTTGCAAGATAAATAATGTTCAAGGCTGATTAGTCCAAGATGAGCACGAAAAACAAATTGGTCCAACCAGAATGTTGGCTCAATGAGGAAAATATCACAAGATAAGTCTGATAAGATCACTAGGTCAAAAGCACATTAATAACTCTATTATAAGCTATTACTCATAAATGAATTTGTTCTAAAATTCATGCTTAACCAGAGTTTTGCAAGTATATATGTTACTCGATGCAGATAATGGCCCCTCAAAGCAACATAGCCCTAATGAGGCCCAAAGCAATATAGCCTCAACAACCCAATCCTGGCCTCCTTTGGTCTCAACGACCCAATCACGGCCTCCATTGGTCTCAACGACCCAATCTTGGCCTCCACGGTCTCCTTCGATCTTGACGACCCAACCTTCGGTCTCAACGACCCAATCTTGGCCTCCTTTGGTCTCGACGACCCAATCACGGCCTCTATTGGTCTCAACGACCCAATCACGACCTCAAACGCTTGAACAAAACAACAAGCGTAAGGTTCCCAGACGACCTTAACCGCTTGAGCAAAACAACAAGCGTAAGGTTCCCAGACGACCTTAACCCCTTGAACAAAACAACAAGCGTAAGGTTCACAGACGACCTTAACCGCTTGAACAAAACAACAAGCGTAAGGTTCACAGACGACCTTAATCGCTTGAACAAAACAACAAGCGTAAGGTTCACAGACGACCTTAATCGCTTGAACAAAACAACAAGCGTAAGGTTCACAAACGACCTCACCCGCTTGAACAAAACAACAAGCGTAAGGTTCACAGACGACCTTACCCGCTTGAACAAAACAACAAGCGTAAGGTTCACAGACGACCTTAACCACTTGAACAAAACAACAAGTGTAAGGTTCACAGACGACGTGAACCACTTGAACAAAACAACAAGTGTAAGGTTCACAGACGACCTTAGCCACTTGAACAAAACAACAAGTGTAAGGTTCACAGACGACCTTAACCACTTGAACAAACAACAAGTGTAGAGTCCATGGACGACCTCAAGCACTTGAACAAACAACAAGTGTCCATGTCCCTAAGCATATGTACAAACGCATGTGTACGATGGACGACCTCAAGCACTTGAACAAACAACAAATGTCCATGTCCCTAAGCATATGTACAAACGCATGTGTACGATGGACGACGTTAAGCGCTTGAACAGACAACAAGTGTAAAGTCCATGGACGACCTTAAACACTTGAACAAACAACAAGTGTAGAGTCCATGGACGACCTTACACACTTGCACCAAAAACAAGTGTCCATGTCCCTAAGCATATGTACGGACGACAAAAGCGTCTCATTCTCCGCCTAAGAGGCATTCGCTCACCCAAAAACCATGCACCTCATCTCATCTAGAGATACCTCGTCAAGAGAGCCAAATGTTTCAAAGTCCCTAATACGGAAAAGGGAACAACATACCCACCATGCAAGGAAAATAAGGTCATTTCCAAAGTACTTGGGGCACCTGACATTCCAAAGGCCGTCCAACCTAGAGCAGATAAACGACCTTGGAATGGGGGGCTTTTGATCAGTATAGAAAAATGAGTCGTCCAGATACGACATACCAAAGTATGTCTTAAATGGACGACCGTTACACACCCATAAAACTCCCTTAATTTCCTCACTAATGTGACCATTACACACACATAAACTCCCTTAAATACTGCCGTTACGCCATTTATATTGGACATTCATTAGTTATATGACTCTTAGCCTATATAAGGCCAACCAAGTCACCTGAACCAGGTACGGACAAAAAACCTATGAGAAGTCTCTCTCAATTTGAGAAATATAAAGTTTCTTTGCTAACTTAAGCATCGGAGCCTCCCCTCCGGGGCCCACCCCGATAGGGTCTTCGATAATGGTTTTCTTCTTTGCAGGTATTGACGACTCAACTTGGCTGTGCAACTGACGATGAAAATTCACGCATCATCAATTTCCACATAAATATAAAACTGTAAATGAATTGAGCCAAGCAATATACTTACCTATTTTATAAGTTTATGTGAAACCCATAACAAGCCTTGTTGATGAGCTTAAATCAAGCACACTTATTTATCATCGAGCACTATGCTTACGAGTTGTTGTGAGTTTGTTCATGAATAAAACATATATGAGGGACTGACACTTGCCTAGTGTCAAATAATCAAAGAAGCTGGTTATCGAATACACGTGAGCCGACAACCAAAACCTCGGTGAACGGCGGCCTTGACTATAATGGCCCTAAGATAAGAAAATTCCTTAATGAGTAAGTTTCAACCGGGAGAGTGAAACCGTGAGTCAGAACTCTTCAGATTAAAATATAATTGTAAGAGTGAGAAACTGTACCGCCACCTCTCTCCTCACCCCAGCGCAGCCTCCCCTTCCTCCTCTGACCCTTCCCTCCTTTTGCTTGGGGCCGCGCGGCACACCCTCACCTCCGTGTGAGGGAGATCGTGGCCGGAATGGTCAGATCTTGCCGTGTGGCCCACTGCTCTCCTCTTTTTCCCTTTTCTTCTTCTTCTGTACGGTCCTGATTGGAAACCACCGAGCCTACACCTCCACCCTTTTGTTCTCTTTGTTTCTGCCTTCCCCCTTTCTTCTCTGCTCCGGCCATGTACAGGTGGCCTTCGCCGGAGCCCAGAGGTGGCTCGTGATTCTGATGGGATACCTCTTTTTTGACGGCGAGATTAAGTCTTATTGTAGGTGGTGTGATCTCCAGAGGTCGTGGATGATCAGAAGACAACGGGTTTGGGATTTTCTTCCATATCGAGCTTTTATCAATTTATCAAAGCTCCTCCTTGTTGAGAGCCCCAAAACTCGAATCGCATGGCATCTGATGCCATGGACCATCCGATTCGACTTCCTTAGTGGTTGCTCGTATGGGAATTTGGTTTCAAGCTTTTTGTCTTTTTGGACATCCCCAACAGCTGCTGCTCTTGCGATCTACCGGATTGTGATTAAGCCTTGTGTTTTCTGTTGTTTTTCTTCTTGTTGTTTTTATTTTTTTGTTGTTGTTATTTCTTTTGTTGTTGTTGTTGTTGTTGTTGCTCCCCTCATCGTAGGGTTATGTACCATGACGTATGTCATCTTTGCCCCCCTCTATGTAGGGTTGTTATGGGCTTTGTTGTATAATCACCATGGTTCTCT
>OU015767.1:17764801-17828378 GCA_907173295.1 Fagus sylvatica
CAAAGTGGGCCATTGCTTGTTAATATACCGTGTTCTAATCCCATGGCCGTAGATAAGCATATGTGTTTCTATTTCTCATGCAATGAATACATCTTAACAAATGTTCCTAGCTACAATATGCTGATCTTGAAAAGGCAGTTGACTCCAACATGGAGATTACTCAAACAATATTCCAAATTTTTTTTTTTTTAAGGATGGGCCAAGCCAAAATTGGCACGTGTTTAATTTATGACATATATGATATATGCAAGCTTGACATATGCTAAATAAGGCAATTTCAACATATGTGGCTAATTAATATTGCGTATATTTATATGTAGGAGAGTATTTAAGCATGATATTATTTAAGAAAAAAGTAGGTAGGCATGATATCACTGATATTTGCTTTGGTATTAGAAAGGAAAGTAAGTCATGTACCATTGATTTTCCATATTTCGGCTTCTTTTCATCTTCCTGGGCGTGGTGCTTGGATTCAATTTGCCCATGTGATGACGGCTAAGGCATGCATAGGACCCTTTGAGATATTTGCAAATTGCAGAGAAGTAATATGGCAATATTTGATACCGACTGAAGTCACACCTTTCTTTAGTATTCCCTTCTTTCTTCTCTCCGGTAATTTTATTCTTCCCTTCAAGAAGAAGGAATGTCATTTTTATAGTGCATACAACCTATTTCGCGTCTTCCTCGCACCAAATTACTAGTGCAATAGTGATATTTATCTAGAAAGATACAAGGTAGTCACTGCCAAGCCGCTTCCATTGGATGGACCGGCTGATCGACGACGATTGGGGTTTGGATGTGTCATTCTCGAAGGAGACGTAGGCAATGGTTTTTCTTTTTGGTAGGTGTGCTCGTCTTTGCTGTGCAATTTTTATTTGGAGAACTCTCGTTCCCACAGACGGCGCCAACTGATGATGCGTGAATTTTCATCGTCAGTTGCACAGCCAAGTTGAGTCGTCAATACCTGCAAAGAAGAAAACCATAATCGAAGACCCTATCGGGGTGGGCCCCGGAGGGGAGGCTCCGATGCTTAAGTTAGCAAAGAAACTTTATATTTCTCAAATTGAGAGAGACTTCTCATAGGTTTTTTGTCCGTACCTGGTTCAGGTGACTTGGTTGGCCTTATATAGGCTAAGAGTCATATAACTGATGAATGTCCGATATAAATGGCGTAACGGCTGTATTTAAGGGAGTTTATGTGTGTGTAATGGTCACATTAGTGAGGAAATTAAGGGAGTTTTATGGGTGTGTAACGGTCGTCCATTTAAGACATACTTTGGTACGTCGTATCTGGACGACTCATTTTTCTATACTGATCATAAATTACTACTTTAACATCCTATATTATTTCGATACAATTTATTATATTTTTTCTATTAACTTGATTTTTTTTTTTTACATAATTAAACAAAACCTTTTTGCTGGATATTTGAGCTTGTGCATGACTTGACGCCTGAGCTAGCTAGTGAAGGGAGCCGAACCAAGTGTAGCTTAAGCTAATAAATTTTTAACAAGCATGAGTTCAAAAATTATAAGTGAGCTCAAGACAAGCTTGAGCCTAGGTTAAGCACCTTGTTAAGCAAAGTTCCATCATTCAATACTCAGCTTGATTATAGCCCTATTATTGGAGGAATACATGTCAACTACTCATGCGTGTGCTAAAATTTGCACTTACTCACAAAAAAACAAAACGAAAAATGCAAAAAAAAATTTAAAAAAAAAATCCAACCTTTGAGTCTATGACATGCAGAGCACATTATTGATTTTAATAAAATTCTTTTTAAGCAAAGATTAATTAAAAAAATATTTGTTTTCACTAGCTAAAAACAAAATTTAATAATAAATAAATAAAGTAAAATGTGATGGTTCTTGATGATTCCGTGTACCCGATGGTATCAAAAAGAAAAGGACAAGGAAAACAAATGTATCCTATCAAGAGCTTCATAATTGCTGCTTTGGTTAGCGAGAAAACAAAGAAATTAAGGTGTAACGGCCAAAAGTAAATTTCATTTTCTATATGATACCAAAAGAATTTCTTGTATCTATGAAATCTTGGAGTCTAGTAACAGAGAGAGATAGAGCTAATGAGGTTGATGTCAATTTGTGTAGACTAGGTATAAGTCGTTTGCGGCTAAAATATTAAGCCTGTGTTTGGATCCTCTACTTAAAAGTGATTTCACAGATTTTTATGCATAGAATGTATTCTGTAAAAAATCTGAGATGTTTGGTTGGGATTTTAGAAAATGTAAAATGCATTCTAGGCAGAATGCATTTTGCAAATTCTTATTTCTAGAGTAGAAGTCAGAATCCAAAATATTTTGGATTCTGATTCTAGTTTCCACTTTTAATTTCTGCTAAAGTAAATGGGACCCACTAACAACAGTTTATTACTCGAACAACTCTTTTTTCCCTGCTTAATTTTTCTCTTTCTTTCTTTTATTTTCCTTCCCTCTCTTTTTTTCCCTGCTTTTTCTCTTTTTTTTTATGTGTTCCCTATTTTTTTTTCTTTTTTTTTTTTATCTTTGAAAAAGTATTCTCATTTTGTATCAAAGAACCAGGAATGATTTAGAATGATCATTTGTAATGTTTTTTTCTTTGTTTGATGTAAACTTGTTATGATGTGCTTTTTCAGCACTTTATTTGTAATGTTTGGATTTTATGTCACATTATGTTTTTTTTTTAATTTCTTTTTCTTTTATTTGTAATGTTTGTAATGTTTGGATGTTATATAAGAGAGAGAGAGAGAGAGAGAGAGAGAGAGAGAGAGAGAGAGAAAAGAACTGAGAAATGGGGGAGGGGTGTGAACTGTGAGAAGGAAAGGAGAGAAAAAAATGAGATGGGTGGAGAGATGTATGTGTGTGGTGAGCGAGAAGAAAAAAGAAAGGTAGGGGATATATGGGTGGTGGGAAAAAAAAATAAAAAGAAATGGGAAGTGGGGTTTACGTGTTTGGTGAGAAAAAATGGGGAATGGAAAAGAAAGAAGAAAAAAATTTTGAAAGGGAAAAAACTAAATTGGTTTTATTTGTATGTTCACTTTGTTTGGTGCAAAGTGTAGAATTGTGAAAATTTATTTATAGGATGTCTATAATATTTTTTTTATCATAAATGGTTTGTGTATATCTCTATTGCACACACCATATACATTTCTCTATATTTTTTTATTATATTATTCAAATTTTATAAAAATGTGTGCAAGGAGATATGTACAAATCATGACTTATTTTTTTTTATTATTATTAGTAGACATTAATTTAAATTACAACGTAATACTTTATTTCTTTATTACATTGTTAATTTTGTATTGGTAGTAAATGTATTTTTAGCCTTGTATTGAGATATTTAAAAAAAAATGTTAATTACATAATGTATACTAATAATATATTATTTAATAGGAAGAATGCATTTTTTAAAATACCAACCAAATACAATTCCTTTCAGCATAATCACTTCTTATAAATAATTTCAATATTTTACCAAACGCACTATTTTCAGTAAAATGCATTCTAGAGAATGTATTTTCGATAATGCATTCGTATTCTCTAGAATACATTCCCAAAATAGAGGATCCAAACACAAACTAAATTTTGGGTTGGAACTTAGTGGATGGCAAAGTAAACGAAAGAAAATTAAGAGAAATAAAAGCATCAATATCGTGACAATGAATGGTTGGCTGCTACTTGCGGATTCAATTCAAGAGATAAGAAAAATTTGTTAATTTGAGATTTTTCCTAATGCCTACATGTTTTTTAAGGCCAAATCACATCAATTTTCAATGTACTTTGTATTTCTTTTTTTTCTCTCCTATTACAAATCTCAACAACATTTACATCACACTAAATTTCTATAGTCAGCATGGTTAAATTGTAGGATACTGGGTCTAGCGGTTTTGAATATTTAATTCAGAATTCAAATTGTGAAATCATGTTATTATATGGAGTAAATGAAATAAGATAAACTTTGAATGCAGCTCTCATTGGATTAGCCAACGCTATCTTTCAGACTTTCAGTACTACTTGATAGATTTCTTTCATTAATTAAGATAAGGCGGTTGTGACAGGTATTAGATTTTCTTTACCGACTTATTTGAAATTAAATTATGCATATTAGTAAGCTACAAGCCAAGTGGGCACGTCACTTAAAGAGTTAGTTTGACCATCACTCCACGTGATCAAGAGCAAGAGCGTAGCCGAGGTGCTAAAATAGTGGAGGGCACCATTCAGCAGCTCTCACCTGATTAGCCTACACCATCTTTCATTACTACTCATTAAGATAAGGCGGTTGCGCGCGACTGGAACTATAATCAGTTTTACCGATTCCCGATCAACGACAAAAAGCAGTCTTTAATCATCGACGCTGTCCGAAAATTATGCAATTTTTGTCAATCAAAGACCACCTGCTACCTTTCTCAATCTTTTGGCTAAGATCAAGTCTCTTTGACAAATTCATTTGTCCCCCCCTCTTATGAAATTGACAAAATAGAGAGACATCTTGACTTCAGAAGCTGCCACCGACAGAGGCAGATTTTTTTGAACTCTTTCAATGTCTTAATGAAAGACTGACACGTGCAGAAGTTGAGATATGATCTGTCACTGTGTGGGCCATCTGGCATGCTCGTAATAAGTTTATGCATGAGAACGTGCTTATGTGTCCTCAATCAGTTCTGGAGATGGGGATGAGGCTCCTTAATAATTTCCAGCGGGTCACAGCGCAGCAATCTTCTAGTGGGGCTTGATGTGGTTTTGATTATGTGCTGTGCGACTTATTTATGATCTTTGTATCAGGATTGTTTGTCCCTTTCATAGGCATCAATGCAATGTTGGCTATTGAAGTTTGGACCCTTTGATGTATCTCTTTTTGGACTTTTATGTCATCAATAAATCTTTCTATCGATTACCAAAAAAAAAAATCTTGGAGTATAGTAACAGAGAGAGAGATAGAGCTAATGAGGTTGATGTCAATTTGTGTAGACTAGGTATAAGTCGTTTGCGGCTAAAATATTAAATTTTGGGGCTGGAACTTAGTGGACGGCAAAGTAAACGAAAGAAAATTAAGAGAAATAAAAGCATCATTATCGTGACAATGAATGGTTGGTTGCTACTTGCGGATTCAATTCAAGAGCTAAGTTAAATTTGTTAATTTTAGATTTTTCCTAATACCTACATGTTTTTTTTTAAGGCCAAATCACATTAATTTTCAATGTACTTTGTATTTCTTTCTTTTCTTTTTTTCTTTTTTCTATCCTATTACAAATCTCAACAACATTTACATCACACTAAATTTCTATAGTCAGCATAGTTAAATTGTAAATATAAATGCTATACAGATTCTAAAATAAACATCTTGATTAATTAGTAATTAATATACATGCATGATTGATGATAATGTACGTATATATTATACAGATTCTAAATAATTGAACATCTTGATTGACAAACAAATGTATTTTATTCAGGATATTTTCGAAAAAAAAAATATATATCTATTCAGGATATTCTAAATAGTGGAAGTCTTCTTTCATATTAGCTTTGAAACGTGCGTGGCTGAGTAAGGGGTCTGAAAGCAGTATCTCACTCAATTGGTATTCTTTAAATATTATTGCTTCTCTTTCTATGGTCAGAGTGATGAATTTTTGGATCAAATAGAAGAATTCAAGCACAACCCTCCATGAATTCAATCAATTTTTCAAGATTCATGGTGATGTAAGTTGTAATCCAATCCTTGAACAAGAGAAGTCAAGATATCATATCACGTAGCCTTCTTAGGCCATTTCTAAAGGATTGGCTGTACTCACAAGTCACAATGACGTACAAGGCATGTTACTTTCATAACAGGGAGACAAATGAATTTAATTAGTGACGCAGTGTGTGCTACAATTTACCATTGCCTCATTTTCGGGTTAAGGTTGTTTTTATAATATCTTTTCCAAAATCTATAAAATTACACAAATATTATATCTACTTAATTTATTATGTTTACTTGTTTTTATCGGTAAAGAAAATATCTTAATATATTAACTTTGTTAAATTAAGACCGCCATGATCAATTCTTCAAATTTCTCCCTCTCTCTTCCGTTTTTTCTTTCTTTTCTTTTTTATTTCCGTTTTTTGTCAACGCCTACAATTGCAAGAAGAAAATAAATAAGGCAAATCTCTCTTTCTATCTCATGTCACTTAGCCAATTTTTTTTTTGATGATTCACTCTTATACGCATCTTAATCAATAATCATATTAGTATAAATATGAGATAAGTTTCTGTTGTAAATTTATTACTTGTGATATAGAAGTGGGTTGAAGGTTTGTAAATTTGTCTCACATTAAAAACATACAAAGTCTGAACCCTGACGGATAGCTCAACTGGTCCGATAATGGGTGTGCTCCCCAATGGTCACTAGTTCGAATCTCCTTAGGACCACCTACATAAGGCAAACCTTGCACCTATCGTGGTACACGTGCTAGTAGGATGTTGCGTGTCCCCCTAAAATTAGTCGAGATGTGTGTATGTACAGAACGCTGGTCCGGACACTCAAGGCTATCAAAAAAAAAAAAAAAACATACAAAGTCTTATGTGGGTTTATATATAAGGTGGCACAAACATCAACTATTAATTCAATTAAGTGGTACATGTGCTAATATGGTGTTGCATGTCCCCCTGAGATTAGTTGAGGTGCACGTATCTACGAAACGCTGGCTGAGACACCCAATGTTAAAAAAAAAAAAAAAAAAAACATTTAAGTGGTCCTATGGACATGTGGCTCTAGTATGCGTGCATGTGACGTTTTAGTGGTGACTTAGAAAATTCTGTAATTTGGTGACTTTATTGTATCATGATGAATTACCTTATCCCTGCAACAAACTCTTTTGAGTGGGACAATTATCACCTTAAAAAAAATGTTATTCACGCCTCAAAGTCGCAGTTTCTTTTATAGCACAACAATTTCTCTTTTATGCTCATTGTGTAAACATGTAGATCTATCAATTATTTAAACGTGCAAGAAAAAAAGAAAAGGGGCGGGGTGAGGGATGGATTGCACGTTCTCACCCTAGATTATAGGATCATTTGTACTATCCCCGGTAAACTTTATACACATTGCATGAGTCATGACTATAGAAAGAACAAAAGAAAAATAAGCAGGTGGGTATGCAATAATATAGGGGTAAAATGCATTAAGACCCTCATAAATTTTATATTGTTGCAGAATGTTGCTAGCATTGATAAGGGGTGAAGGGAAAACTACTCTTGGAGCCACTAGCAATAAGCTTTTTAAGTTGCTATTTTTTTAGGTGAAATATTTTTTGTTTATATATATAAGTTAACTTTGTACGTTACCATAAATTATATATTATATTAAGTTAACTTTGTACGTTAACATAAAAATAAAAAGCTATGTATAAGTTGTATTGTGTACACTGAATATTCAGGTTTTGGGTAATTTATGGGAAAACGATTCACAATAAATGCATATTTTAAGGGAAAAAAATGTTCAAAATTGAGATGATACATATTTTAAGAGAAAAATGTGCAAGATTGGAAGGCCAATGCTTAATTCTCTATCCCAAATGTTGAAACTTTAGTTATTAAACCCTCTTGGATAGTTCAAAGATGTGAACCTAAAGAAATATATATTACTTGCTTAGAAAGTTTAGTATTGTTTAGTATATTATCTCACTAGTAAGCCAACATGAGATATAAATTCATTTGATGTTTGCTTAAGAATTAGAGGAAAGTTTTTATTTTTTATTTTTATATTCAACTACAACCCCCTTGAAATAATTTTCTGGCTTCACCACTAAGTCGAGCTAACATGTTCGCTCAGTGAGTACTTGTCTTGAAATTTTGCTTTGAGAGTAAGGAGCTAGGTGGGTACCAATGAAGCTTGTAGCAGTGCTCCATAGTGTGTCTGTCTCAAACACAATGATTGCATTTGGAACATTCTTTTTTTAAGGCTTTGTCTAACACTCTGCTTGGGAGAGGGGAAAAAAAAAATAAAAATAAGTGAATCTACTTCTTTTAAAATGAGTTTATTTTAAATATATATTCTCACGTAATACTTGGGCACAACTAGTTTCCTTAATAGTGGAGAATTTTTCCTTGAGAGAGAGAGAATTAATAGTTTGGTTTAGCTTCATGTGAACTTGGGATTAGGTAATCGCAGATATGGGATTGCTATAAGTTTTAGAAAAAAAAATACAAATTGCATCCTTTAAATTTAGTGAACAGTTATTTTGGTCGATAAAATTTGATTTCTGTCATTTTCATCTATGAAGTTTACATATGTTACTAACATTGGTCGTTCCGTCATAAACCATCGTGAATTGTTATTTTGGTCCACAAAGTTTCATTTTTGTCATTTTCATCTATGAAGTTTACATATGTTACCGACGTTGATCCGTTAACTAACGTTAACCATAAACAAATTCTTTTTTAATACTAAAATATAGATATTAAAATTTATTTAAAAAAACAAAAAAAACAAAAAAAAAAACAAAACAAAAACAGCCAAACGTAATAGAAGAAAAGAACTGTGTTACACAGAGAAACCACATATTATGTAGTGAAGAAAGAAGAAAAGAAGCTATACAACCATGTTTTAGAGTAATAGATTCTTGGTTGTGATTTTTGTTTTTGCTTGTGAATCGAGAATTTTGAAATGGCTTTTGTCTCTCGATTTGTTTTCTTTGTTCTCTCACTTCTCTCACACCTGGTATTGCTTCACTCAACTGAGAAGAAAAGAGAAAACACCTATGAAGCACGGGTACTCCAAAAATGGAGTCATATCCGTACCGGATACTTTTTGGGTACTTGTACTCTTGGGGTACTTCTGCATGCGTACCCCAGGCGTACCCAAATTTTTCAAAAAAAAAATTTATTTTCTTTCATTTTTTCTTTTAGATATGTCACAAAAATAGATAAAAGTAGTGAAAGTGGTGAAAACATAAACTTTAAGTGTAACTATATGGATGTACACTTCTTTTATTTACTCTTTTGGATCTTGATTTGTAATTTAAAGACCATTTAATGGTAATGGATATGTTTTATTATCCATAATTGCTCTTAAATTCACATATGCTTATCAATATATGAAAAATATATGCATAATAATATATAAAAAAATTTAATAAAACATATATCTCCGCCGTACCCGTACCTTACTTTTCTAAGAATTGTCGTACCGCCGTATCATACCGGTACCCTAAAACGTACCGGTGCTTCTTATGAAAACACCCAAATTGTTTGCCTTTCAAGTTGGAAAATTTGGTATCATCTACTTGGGTTTTTAAAAACCAATTGCACAATTAGATCCATTTAACAAAGTATGTATTGCCCATACCCAACCCAGCCCAGTAAAACCCAACTCATCCATTTACCCAATTATTTTATATATGTAAATGATCAAAATATCCTAAAACTTCTAAAATGATAAAAACACCTATAAAAATGACAAAAATACTTCCAAATGATCAATAGGTGAGTTTTGATAAATTTGTTAGATGTTCAATAAGCAACACAGTTAAAACCGAATTAAACCCAATTTAGTTGGGCCTAATTTGGTCAGCACTCATTTACCCATTTATTAAATAAGTGGGTTTGGATAGGGTAATTAGTGAGTGGGTCTGCGCAGGTTAATGAGTTTGGGCATATTTTGCTCACCCCTAGTACGATACCTTTAATGGATAAAATCGCACATTAATACTAATTGAATAGGTATCATACCCACAAAAAGAGTGCATAAAACGACCCCAACAGTAGCACACATCCACGTTGCCGTTTATATTGCCAGTAAATTGTGACAAAACACCTCTGATGTTCCGCCTGAGTTGGGATAGAAGACCATTTGAAGTTATGAACATTTCTTACACCAACACTACACAATCCACACATATCAAGGACGTTGTACTTTCAGATTGCTTGAAAAATGCCAAAAATGAAAAGTAAATATATTAGAATACAAAAATAATAATAAGAAGAAAAGAAGCTAAAACTGTGTCCTTTTAAAGGGGTTTAAGGACATTTTTTTCACGGGATGGACGGAAAGACCACCTTTGACAATCAATGTGTATTTTTGCCATAGTTTTATGTTGAAATTTTGCCAGTTAAAGAAAAAAAAAAAAAAAAAAGGTAAATAACTAAAAAATTGAGGAACAGTGTTATGGAATAGTAGGGTTATTTCTTTTTCTTTTTCTTTTTTGTGGAAATTGCAGCTAATAGTATCAGTTTTGGCGATGTGGTATTGATAAGACCTGGATTTTAACATCAAGAGTGACAAATTGATAATGACTCTCACTCAGTCCCATCCTAATATGGTGGTTTTGGTAGCTCACATATAATGTAACTCTGATCTAACCAATGAACAGTATCTTGATGCACTTAGGGTTCTAAGACAAATAAAATCTGCCCCAAGATGTTGAAGTTTCAAAAATAATATAGCAAACGCAAACTCTAACAGCATATAATTAGGTACATCTATAACTATAAAGCTCCTTAACATACATATGCTTAAAGTCTATGATTTTACCAGTAAAGCTTTATGTATAAGTTATAACTAACTTATTAAAAAAACTTTATGCCATGGTAATTTACAGCACTGTTTACCTAAAAACAAAAACAAAAAAGCGAAATCGCAGTATCATTAGCAAAGACATGTGCCTTCAGCTTATGAACATGCAAATCTAGTTGCAAAGACATAGGCAACATGTTCAGTGTACAGGGAATGTGCCACTTACAAAATATACACAATTTAGAAGGCTACAAGAAAACCATGACTGCAGAAGGTATCTTATAAACATCAAATTGAAAAGAAATAAATTAGCGTTTCTTGCAAATTTTTTATACAACTGTCCTTTTCCTACACAGTGTTTCTATGCAGTGAGCATAAGGCAATCTGTTCTTTTGCCTCTTGACAATGGCATACTGTCAAATAGGGGTAAGAGTCATGCGGAATTGGTTGGTAACAAAAAATTTTATTTTACCAATCCAATGTGCTTTTTTGATGCTGCCAAGCCTCCTCAGTTTTTGCTGGAACAGAGAGCTGAGCTTATTCTCCATACCCCATCCAGTGTATTTCACACTGACAAGCACGTGTCCGTGTTTGGTAATGCCATTACTCGTTAGCTTTGGCTGGAACAGAGAGCTGAGCATTTTCTCCAAATTTTGCACGCTGTATTTCAAATACTTGCCTGCGGTAGCATCTTGTTCAACCAAAAGCATGTAGTCTTGCAGGTAACTCCTGTAAACTGGTAGAATAGCTTGCACTAGATATTGGCACACTTTCTCCCTCAAGCATTCTTCGCAGATGATCCAGCTGGATTGCTTCTTATACGTTTCATCAAAAGCCTCATTGAATGCGTTTAGCCTCTCAACCAAATCTTCACCACACAATGAAGTTAGACCCTTTTGGCTTATAAGTGCCAGAATCCTTCCCCAGCTTTTCTTCAAGTAGAGTGCTGCATAAAAGTCTCTATATTGCTCATGTGATGTTAACCAAGAATCTCCCATCAAATCCCCAAGCTTTGTGCCTTCCAGATTGCAGAAATGGAAGTGATTATTCATCATGAAGAGGCAGGATAAGGAGATATCCTCATAGGCGTTTGTCCATCCATCTAAATTTAGCCCAATTTCTTTCATTATTTCATAAATCTGGTTGGGAATAAGACCCTCTTGGTACTTCTCTTTTTTCCAGCTCTGATGGATTACAAGAATCTCAGTCAAGATTGGCCTATAATCATCACTAAGCAGCTGATTGCAGTAGCAAGTTACGAAGCTTACCAGCTTTGGAACACTGCCATCTGAAGGAGGAGAACTTCGCCGCTGCAATTCCACTTGAAGAGGAAGTTGCCAGAAAATCTCACAGGCGCCATTAACAATCTTTTTGATGAGATCTCTTGTCTGATTTTGGATTTCAATGCAGTCTTCTCCACCAAAAAGCCGATTGAAATCCATTCTTAGATTGTTCAAAGAAGCAAACATGTCCAACAGCTTCAAGAGCTTGATAGGATCCTTCTTACTTTCAGTCACATGTTTCCCAAATTGGAGAAAAGCAAGGATTCCGGAATGAGAAGCGATCTTTGAGAAGCATCCCATTGCAGCATCTGATCCTATCTTCTTGAAGACTTCATTGCAGAGTCTATACTCAAGCTCGAATAGGTGCTTCATTGCCAACACCAAATGCTTACTCCATTGATCTATGTATCCCTCTACAGTCTGCACATCATCAAATTTTGCGATTGACATCTCAAGGTAATCCAAACCAAGAGCGTGTAAACTTTGTTTAGCATTTGAACTCCGAACATCAACATATACAGACATGCACATCTCGAGTTGGTTATCAGAATTTAATTTTTCAACAATAGCCTGCAACTTCTGTATGACAGGCACAGTCAAAGAGGATGAAGCAATGATGGAAGCTTGCTCTGCAGCAGAGGTTGCTAGGGAATCCAAAGCAAGAGGAACATTGTTTTCTGTCAAAAGTCGCTTGAATTCAATTTCTAGATTTTCAAATGCAGCACTGAGAGGCCCTCCATCAAGACGAGCACGTTCCTCATAGACTTGCAGCTCTTGTAGAATCCTCAAAGATTTCTTCACATTCAAGAGGTACCAATCATTGGTGACTGCATTGTCCTCCACCTGTTCAAAGACGCCCTCCAACCACTTAATTGCTAGCTCACAATTGTCAGCAAGAAATCTCAATGCTTCTTCAAACCGTTTCATTATTGAAAGGTAATTGAAGAGATCAGAACATGGGTCAGACAAGAGTGATTTCTCAAGCTCACGAGCAGTATCAAAGACCTTCAGAACCGCGGCAGCAGGTCCTATAGCACAATCAATATGGCCTCTGATTCCAGCAAATGCACACTGTTGCATTGAGATGGATCTTGCTGTAGCTTCCAAAGATGGCAATCTTTGGTTAATCTTTTCCAATCTTGGCCCCATTTTGTCTAGGGCAGAAGCAAGAGCTCTTGATTTCTCTAAGCTAGTCTGCAACAACTGCCTAGCAAGTACTAGATTCTCAATGCTCTCCACCTCAGCCATGGCCATTGTTGGAATGCATCAACCAAGTACTACAAATTAAGCTTTTAATCTGTGCTGAGATTATGGTCAAGGAATCTTTCATGGTTTCCATTTTAACACCCATTTTACTTTTCTTCACCAACCTCACCAAATAAAGTAAAAAGAAGAAGACTACCATATTCACACCAAACCTCACTTGCAAGACAAACATCTCAGAAACCGCAACCACCAAGCGAGTGAATATATTGAACAAGAAAGAAAAATGTGATCTTGTATTAAATTTTATGGTTTGGGTTTTACTTCTTGAACTGCAAACTCAACTATTTTTTTTTTTTTTTTTAATGAAGCTCTAAGTATTTTCATCCAATTTGAATGTGCTAAACTCAATGGCTCCTCTAACCAGGTCATATCTCCTCCATATATTGGAGAAATAATCGCAATACACATAAGAGAGTTCGAATTAAATGAATCATAGATGAAAGATCAAGAAGTAAGATTTCTTCAACAGTTCCTAAACAAAAAGTAAATTAAAAAAAAAAAAGTTTAAACTCTCAAAAGTTGATATTCCAGGGATGGTTTAACAAACCACAAAACTAATTTGAGTAGTACTATAGACATAACATTTTTATGAAAAATTAAGTTGACAACTTTTTATTAGTTTATCTGGATGAATCATTGACATCACTTTATTATCTACTATTCACAAACATCTCAACAATTGTGAAATATTTATGAAAATTATTATGCCTCAAGACTTAATTGATATTCTAATTTTTAATACAAAAATGACAAACTAACTTCGTATTTAATAATATTATCCACTAATACCCCCCATTTTGTGATCTTCCTAGAGTCGTTGAGAAACTGTTATCTACTATTTTACAATTAGAAAGCTATTATCTACACTACAAGGCGATCGACTGTTAGATTGCGTTGGTGCAACTCCACATTCAGCTCAACTTGGGCTGTTAAAACTAAGAAGGAAAATTCCCACTGACGGTAGGTATAGTTGGGTGGACAACACGTCACCAAGCAATAAGAGCCACCAAAGCATCAACGGCAATTGAACCACGGGGCACCAACTTTAGCAGGCCTTTAAGGAAACAAAATGAGAGGAAGGGCCATAGTTTGATGCAACAACCACGCAATCAATGTTTTTAAAGCAATGCCACTTGAGTATTCGGCCAAATGGTAATCCCCTCCCCAAAAAGCCTCCCTCTATGAGGGTGTGGATTCGATCCCCGGAATCTTCAAAATATACGTGTGTGTAAATTTATATTAGAATTTCTATCATATCTCAAAAAAAAAAAAAAAAAAAAAAAATGTTTTTAAAGCAGTGAGGTGAACAGGTTATGAGATTGAGAATACCACTTGAACCTTGCACCCTTGAGAGCAAAGTTGTGTGCACCAATATTCATTTGTGCACAGTACTTCTCCACAGAGCATCAATGAATAATTATTTTTACGGGATAATTTTCACTTCTCCACGCAATCAAAGTTGTCTACGATACCATTTAGATGTTGTGATCTAAAATAGAAGAGAACTCACGGGATCTCATGCCAAGATCTACTAGCAGCTTTCTCCATGAAATTTTTTCGTTTTATTGGTAGCAAAAGTAAAAGTCAACAAAACAGATGGGCGCACACACACACACATGGAGAGAGAGAGAGAGAGAGAGAGAGAGAGAGAGAGAGAGAGAGAGAGAGAGAGAGAGAGAGTTCTGATATTCATCTAAAAAATCAACTACAAGTTTAACATAACAATATAAGGCCACAGCACAAAACTGTCATCACATCAATGTATGCCAATAAATTGTATCTATCCCTACTTGTAAAAGAGCAAACGACTGATGTAAAATTCAAAGATAGAACGACAAATTTGGATCTCCAAGTTTATATATATAATAAGAAGCGAAACAAAGATACATAAAAATAATGCTGCCACCAAAGTGACACAAATAAGGTTGAAACAGAAAGAGGGTAAGAGCTTCAAAAAAATAGGCAGAAATCTGGTCCAGTCAAGTGCCTCCCTTTTGTTTCAAAGTGATCTTGTCCCCAAGACTGAGGGCAATACCTTGAGTTTTACTTCTTATCCTGATGTATCCACCCAGCTTACCATCTGCTTGTTTCTCGATGCTCACATTCACCAGAGCATCCTCCCCAAAAACACTCTTTGCATACAGGTTAGCAGCGAGGAACCCACACTCCCCTTCTAGAGCCGATCTGATTTCCAATCAAGGAATGATCAGAACAAGCACAGATGAACATCAGTCAGTCACCAAGCATTTCTCCCCAAAAAGTAACACAAAAAGATGTAAATAAGGTTAAATGTAACTGGTTAAATGAGTTAGGATCATGAATTTAAAAAGAAGATTTAGCCTTTGAGCACCTCATACATCAGACAGAGATAGTAACAAATTCAGAGGATCTGAGCTTTATATTCCCATCACGCATAATAAGTTGTTGGAAAATAATTGTTGCACGTGTCAGAACTTAGAAGACACCCTTTATATTGGCAAATAAAGATCTATAGAAATAAATTCAACTACTGCTGTCATCCATATATAGCTGCTCAATAATAGTCGTCTAATAGTCAGTCATATTGGCAGTGTCTAAGAATTTGGATCAAACACTAACTTGAGAATTATAAAAATTGAGATGATTCTGTTGAGATTTTTTATTTTATTTTTTGATCAGTAAAGAGATGATTCTGTAGGGCTTCATCCTTCTTTTTGGCTGGATAATTTGACTCATGTACCTCACAGGATTAGAACTCGCAACCTCTCCTGTTTTTAAGTGGGGTGAAATTCCCATTTGGGGTACAAGTACAACCCATTGGCTGCAGGGTTTTTCATTCCTTATCAGTCTAAACTCAAAACCTAGATCTGCAAACATTGTACAGTAATCCAAAACCAAGCCTCCGAATCTACAAAGCTTATGGATTTCTATTCCAGGAAATGGACAACTTGGAAGCTATAAAAGCATATCAATTACTTTGTTCCAAAAGCTTGAAATACCTACCAATTGGGGTTTTCCAATATTATCGAAATTTGGTGTAGAGTACATCGGGAATTTTTTTTAGTGCTCTAATACTACATCACTTTCCATTTCAGAAAATTTAGAAATATAATACAAAAATTTAATATAAATCATAACCATATAATTCTTACATAAGATTGCAATATCACAACATTTAAATAGTATCATAAAAAAAAGGTCACGATCAAACAATCATCATATTCCCCAAAAGACTAACATAAGAACCATTTTTCTTGTCAGCTTATCCTTTGTGTACTCTTCCAGTGTACTAGGGTTGCACCGCTTTTTGTGCTTTTTTTATATATATATATATATATATAGAATTTACTAATAAAAAATAACAAAGAATGGGCTACAAAAGATAAATTATGTATACTGATAGAATTCATGTTGGATTCATTTAAAAAACAACTAGTCAAAAAGTGATGTCAATACATTTAAGCTACACTTTTTTAGGGAATGGTAACCCAAAATTAAAAGCCTTGACATTGCATCATCCCATTACTACTAACACATGAAGACTGACAAGCTAATTTGCATTAGTTCAGAAAATAAAGCTCTAGTCAAACCACAGTAATTGATTTTTTTCTTCTTTTTTAATATAAGAATTCATATCAAGGTTGCCTAAAAACTAAGTTCCAACCCCCTAAAAATTATATGAATATCATGTTGACTTGGCAATTATTTTACTTTCTATTTATAATTACTAATGGTTTTGGGAAAAGTGGAACCCAAAAGGAAAAGGGATGCAGGTTGCTTGCATCGTATTGCAAAAGAAAAATCATGTCATGTGCATTTTACATGAAAAGTTTGGTATAATAAGGCAATTTTCATAGGAATCATCATCGGTTTCTTTCCCAAACTATGCTGCACCATTTACATATCATCTTTGTGAATCCCATAACCCAAAATTAACAATGGAATCCACGTCCCTCTCACCCAAAACAAAAGAGAAAACAAACACTGTATATAACATGAAATATATAACGTATAGAAGGGTGAATGCAGAGTTATAGAACTTACGGTGGAGTGAGGCACTTCATGTTGGTTGACTTGATGATATGGTCAAGAAATTCCTTCTCATCTTGTAGGACAGTATTTACGGCAACCTGAAAAAAAGCCATTATATTTATATAAAAGTAGAAGGATAAGGTTTGCTACAAACTGGTTTGTAGTCCGTTTGCTACAACCAACAATGTGGCAACTTATAAGACCATCCACATGTATTATTTAAAGAAGTCACATGACTCATTAAATAGGTCATGTGACTTAAAGTACATGTGGATGATTTTATTAGGTAACACGTAGTGGGTTGTAGCGAGCTGGCTACAAACCAGTTTGTAGCCAAACTTTGTCCAAAGTAGAATGCAGACCAATCATCCAAAAATGCTAAGATACTACAAACACAAGATTTTGCAAGAGATTCTAAAACTAAAGACAAGAGATAGACATTGTCTGTTGGATCATTGGATGTGAAGAAAAACACATGCCACAGGAGCTTAGATGTTGAACCTAAACACACAAACCTAAGCTATATAGATGAGGAATTAATCAAAAGCAAATCCAAGCATAATGTCACAAACATCACAGATCACTAGCAAAGGTAACTGATTAGACACTAAACATCCTAAAAGCATCACATATGAAGATCTATGAATGAAGCAAGTCCCCTGGCCTAAAATACAAAAGCACCCACTTCCATTCGGTAAGTTAGCTAGTGAAAAGAGAGCTCAAATGCAGCACCATCAAAATGAGCCTCAATTTCTCCAAATAAAATGTGAGTGCAAGTTTTGTATCCGATAAGAAATGATAACAGATTTTAAATGACGTGACACCATATACACCCTTAGATTCTTGAAAAGTAAATCTTGATGATGAAATGGACCCTCTCCATTTTAAAGACAAATGTAGAGGATCATTTTCCTAAGAAATCCATGGATGCAACAAACTAAAAATAAAAACTAACTCATTCTTTTTTTTGATAAATAAAAAGAGGAATAAAAACTAACTCATATTCAGTGTTGTTAAAACTTAAAACGAACCTTAGGCAGAATCATCAAGTTCACAATCTACCATAATCAGTTTTAAACATATTTAAAAAGGTTTTATTTAAGGTTTTTGACACATAAATCTAACTCATGCACTGGTACAGGATTTAACCAATGAAACTCACTCTCCACCCCTTGTTATGGGGGGAGAAGATGTCATTTGGTCCAAAAACAATTGGCCTGAAGAGGTTCAAATTTCGGAAAGCAAGTATCTCAAATCCTATCTCAGCATTGACAGCTCTTAACTTTAACATTCCATGTTTGAATGAAATGATGTCAAACAATTACCAGGCACTGAAGTTAACAAAATCCTTCAGGATCATTTTAAATATGTTCTAAATGCAGTGTGTATGATTAATTTCATAAAAATGAAAAAGAAAACACAAAAGCCTTACCAATAAGGTTCGGATTAGTGAAACAAATACATAATCAATAAATACACGGTTGAAAAATAACAGTAATGATTAAAAGATGTACCTTGTTTTCCCATTCAAACTCAGCCCACATTGTTCTAAATGCCACATCAGCACATGAGGCAGGGGAGATGTAATCCATTATATCAATATGTATGTCATTGAGGACAATAACATTTCTCTCGAGAAGATTTGAGGAAGTCTCATATACAATATTACCAAATATGACTCCTGTTTCGGTTGAAGAGACCTTAATATTTGCCTTAATTTGCTTGCTTGACTCTGGAGCTAGTGTGTAGTTTTGTGGTCGCTCAACAAGTTTGAGATCGCCCATGGTTGCCAACTCCAAGCATAAATTCTGGAGAGTCTCCTTGGTTCGGTTGATGACAGTAACATCAAGGACTATGTCATAATGATGAACCGTTACATATGCTTCAGCATAGACAGGATCACTGAAACCTGTAAGCTGAAGAATCCGATTGAGCTTATTTGCATCATCTCCGTCCTTTGTGAACTCTCCAGTGGCACGCTTAAGATCATCTTGGACCTCATCTTCCAACTCAAGTTGGCTCATACCCTAAAATATGTGCATATCAAAAAGCATATCAAACTCAAATATTTGAAACAAGGAATAAGGAATAAGGACAGAGAGATGAAGCCGAACCATGATCAACAGAGAAAAAAAAAATGTTCACAAGCTCCGTATACATCACCACAATAAGATTTTCTTCTTTAAATGTTTAAGGGTCCCATGTGACCTAGGAAGCACAGATACTCCCAGATACAACAGGATACTTATTTAATTTTATATATTTCATCTCCCTCTCATTAAACAAATGCATGATATTGTACCCAAAAGTTCCTAGTACAAATTACAAATACAAAGAGTCTATGAAACAGATAACTTTGGAGGTCTGAGGGCATCCAATAATACAACCCTATAATTGAGATTTAAAACTCCACGGACAACTCTTGATCATCAAATATCCTCCTATTCCTCTCTCTCCATAAATGCCACTTCAAACAAGATGAGGCAGCATTCCAAACTCTAGTTCCAAAAGACTTTGAGTTTCATTGCCAGCATTGATGCAAACCTTTCACCATCTTTATGCATCACCCACTTCACTCCAAAGACTACAAAAATAAATTTCATAAATCCATAGCAACTGGGCAATGCAATAACAAATGATCCACATTTTCTGCATTACTCTTACACATAACGCACCTAGGCCAGCACTATGCATGTCCTGATAAGAATTCTCCATAATAAGTACTTCTCCCCCACCCCCCCCCCCCCCCCCCCCCCCCCCCCCCCCCAAAAAAAAAAAAAAAAAAGATATTGCCATCCATGCAAAAACTGAAATGTTCATAGAATATGAACATTGGCCCTACAAACTGCCTTCCAAGGAAAATCTGAGTGAACACAACCTCTTAATGCCCCCATAAAATGACCAAACAGTAAATACCCCATTTTTACTCAGTCTCCACTGCATCTTGTCCTCCATACAGGAGATTAAATTTCTTTGCAAACATTTCCAGCTCCCTAGTCTTGGGCTGACCTCAAAAAATTGGATTCCAATGCACTCCCATTGTTTAGCTCCATGTAGTCCAAGACCATAGCTTTTTTGTTAACAGCCAAGTGATATAAAACAAGATATAAGGATGCAGGTCCTCATCATCACACCAAGCATCATGCCAGAACCTTACTCATCTACCACTGCCAACACTATATTTAGCAAATCTACTAAAAGACTCCCAACCCTTCCTAATTGCTTTCCATTGTATGACTTAGACGTTTTGTATTTCTCGTAACCCCAAATCCATGATAGTGATAGCCAAGATCTGAGGACCAATTCCTCATACCATCCCCATATTTAATCCCCCACCAACCTGCTCCATAAATAATCACTCTCTTAAGCGAAACTTCAAAGCCACTTTCCCAATAATTCCTGATTGATAGTAGTCAACTTCCTTATACCCAACACTCTTATATATAATATTGTACTTACAATTTCCAATCTACAAAATAGAATTCTTCTCCTCCCCTATACCTCCCAAAAGAAACTCCCGTTGAAGTTTTTCCAATCAGTTGGCTACATTTACAGGCATAGTCAAAAGAGTCATTAAATTCTCTCTCTCTCTCTCTCTCTCTCTCTAAAAATAATAACTTCTCAATTAGTCTTACACTTTTACTCTTTCCAAATAATTTGTTATTTATGTTTTAAACTAAAAATGTGCTTACTGTCTTTCAAAATATTTATTCAAATACTAATGCATTAAGGTATCCCTATCATATCATATACTAGATTTTCAAAAATTGATGTATCACCATGTCCATTATGAGTCATATGCATATCCCATATCAGTATACTATGAGAGAGAGTCCAATAATAAATTCAGTTTGTAGCAATTAGCATGAAAGATGTCATGAGAGAATTTTAGTTTTTTTCTTTTTCAAATCTTGAACTATCCTTATATTCAGGAAATATCAATAAGTACTGGTCATAATCTTTTCTTTCTCCAAAACATTGAGTGATATAAATCCAATTATTGGCTAGAATATCAGGCTATCACAATTTCATCCATTCACTACTGAGACCATATTGTAGATACTGTGTGAGTCGCAACTGACATTGTTACTTCAACATGTGCTTCTTAATACTTCCAAATTTTATAAGCTTGGTGTCTCACAGCACACACCAGATATTGAGTAAAATCTTGCCAAATAAACATCTTCAATATGAAGTTGATCTATGATGGCTATTTGCTCTGTTTCCAGACCTTCTCTCTTCTATTCCTTTACTCTAGTTCTTGATATTCACAATTATGTAACTATCATATAAAGCCTGAGATTTCTACATCCTATGAATGAGCTCCACCTAGGTATTATCTCCATATAAATTCATATCATTTACTCCCTTTCATATATAAGTTTTACCTATTGATAAAAGGGGTTTAGGAAAAGAGGTGTACAACTAGCAGTAAGACTGAAAATTTTATGGAAAGGCTGCTTCAGAATAATGGTAAATTAAATCCTAGGCCTACTTAGCAACACCAGCTAACAGTTAAAGATTGGTTACAGCTTTTTACCCGACTTGATTCGTGAGCAAGGTTCTACACCTCAAAGTTCATTTCAATCACAACGATCTGAACTTCAAAGTCAAAGATTTAATTCTGTCTCTTGAGACTAGAATTTATTGCAAAAGTTTGAGTTTTAAAGAAGAATAAATATGATTTCTATTCCAAGATGGGCCAGTCCTAGCCCACTATAGCCTCACGTATAAGATAAACTGGAAAACAGAACAATTGGTTTATAGTAAAAATAAAAAACGCAAATTGTTCTCTCACAACAGATGGATGATTGAAAAATAGAAACTAAAAAGAAACAGAATTTCTTAAAGAATATAAGATGAGAACAGTAAGATATCAAATAAAACAGAAACAGGGGCAGGATAACCAAACGAAATTCCGTTTCAGAGGAAACTGTAAGAAATGAAATACCATTATTTACCTAAATAAGCACTAAATCAAATATATATATAATTTCATGAATTATTATCAGCATAATCTATCAAACATCAAATCTGAAAGGAATGATAAAACATTTCATGCTACAATGTAATTTTAAGGTTTGCAAGAGATAACATATGATGCCTTACCTTCCTACTCTTCAAATGGTAGAAATCAATAAGATCATCTGGTTGTGCATTAGATATCTGGGCCTTAGCTTTGCTTTCCAGTGTCTCCCTGCACTGCTTATCGTCAAGCATTTTGACAAAGCTCTCTCTGCAAGACTGCAGCCATATCTTCCTTATCTCATCACCGGTATTGCACAACAATCGAATGCAGAGAATGATCCTATCGCGAGAATCGTTATCAATTGGCTGTGGAAGAACCGATGATTCACCCAATTGGAGCATAGAGACCATGATCAGTAAGGCCTGAATAGATGCTTTGTTCACTTCAACTTTCAATGGCTGAACCTCTTCTAATCTCAAAACAAGCTTTGTCAATGTGCACGCCACAACTGCCCCGAGGAAAAAGTCACCAGATAGAATCAGTGATCTCAAGTTTCCTGTCGAAGACAAGGATCCTTGAACAAATGTCGGAGGTGACATGGCAGTTTCTAGTGCAGCACTTTGAGTCGCATAAGTGCCATCTGCGAGAATCGCAGGCCGTCTAGAAGAAACCGTGGTAGAATTCACCTGCTGAACTTTCTTCAAACCACTATCTTGCACCTCCCCTTCCTCAGTAACCGTAAAAAACGGGAGCTCCCCAAGACACTGCTTAATCGTTGAGATCCCACTCTCCACTTCCGAAAGCGAGAGGCAATACTCGCCAATGATCCAAAGTGCACACGAGCACACCCTCGCGGCACGAATCTGGTAAAACGTATCCAAAAGCCTAGTAATGATCGAAACCCGTAACTTCGGATTGGTCTCGATGATCTCCCTCACGAAAACCACCACATCAATAGCCGAAGCCACATTAGTATCACCCAAGAAATCCATCAACAAATGCACCACCGTGCTTGCCACCTCCGGGAACTTAATCGCGCAAGAATGAATCGCTTGCACCAACATTTGCCTGTACTCCCCATTCTTCTCGTGCTCCAAATTCTGTGTCTTCACAACCTCCTTCTTCAACGTCATCACGACCTCGTCCACATTCCTCGGCGTGATCAGGTCCAACACAATATCAAGAGTCTTCCTCCTAATATCCACATTGGGAGTCGAAAGCGCTCTCAACACATCCATCACCAACTCCACCATAATCTCCCTATGCGAAATCCTCAGCTCATTCAACCTATCCAAAACAATCAGCTTCACATTGTTATCGCTCTGGGACAACAACAGCTGGCAATAAGTATTCGCCGCGGCACGAATCGCCGTCGGCGCCGACGACAGCGACACGAGCGTGCTCGCGCACTCGTAAATCACCGCGGTGGAAGGCACATTCAACAACGAGATAATAATCTTAATGTACTTCCCCTTCTGCGCCTTATTCGTGCGACAAACCTTCCTGATCAACTCCAAAACCACCATCTGGAGCTGCTCACCCCAATCGTTGATCCTCTCGATGTGATTAAACAGGTAATTCACCGCACGATCTTGCGCACAAGTGAACAGCATGAGAAACGCATTTCTCTTACTGGAATGGTCTTGTTCAGAAATCAAGAACTTCTCAACGATTTCCGGAGCTGAATCGAGTAATTGCTCGCCCTGAGGGAGTTTATAGACCGACATGATCGCCAAAACGGCGTTTCGGCGAACAAAAGGGTGCCGGTGCTCGAGATTTGAGAGAATTGACGGAATCAGAGGCTCAATGATCTCGGTCTCGTTCAATCGGCAGAGAAATCGAAGAGTGACGCCGCGGATGTACTCGTTTGGATGCTGGAGATTGTTGCGGAGGTTCTGGCAAATGAGGATCATTTCCGGGAGGACCTTGCCGCGAGAATCGGTCTTGTCGATGATCTCGAGATAGAGGAGGAGGAGTTTTTGGATGGTGTGATCTTCGGAAGGGAGAACGTAGCGAATGATTGTAATGAAGAGTTGAGGAATGGTTTCGCCATTGAGGAGGAGCATGATTGCTTTCTTTAGAGCTTCGATCTTGAGTTCGACGTCGTTTCCTTCCAAGGATTCTTTGATCTCGTTGGCGAGAGCTGGGGTTGCTTTGTCGAAGTAGACGAGGAGAGTGCAGGATTTCTCCATTTTCTTAGATCTGTGAATGGAAATGAGAAATAGATCTGAGAATTTTTGTGTTCGTTTGGAGTTTGGAGTTTGGAGTTTGGAGTTTGGATGAGTGATTGTGTAGTTGTAGTTAGTATTACATACCGAGGAAGAATAAGTGGGTGAGAGAGAGAGACAGAGAGAGAGACTAGTGAGAGGAGAGGAGGAAAATAGATCTGGATTCTGATGGATCGAATTCGAAGGATGGAAAGCGGGTGGGAATTGGGAATGGGTTGGGCTGGGATCAATAAACCGATTGGTCCTAATTCTATAGACTCCCTACTTGATTCATTAAACAGGCACTAACTATTATGGGGAAAATTTACAATTTTTTTAATTGGTAAAATTTTAGAGTTATTTAATAAAATTGTAATTTAGAAACACGATTTTAGGGAATCTCCAATTTCGGCCTTAATATAATATATAAGCATACTATTCAACCCAAAAGCTTAGGAAGCTAGTAAAACTTATATTTGGTCCAGGGAAAAAAAATCTCGAAACCTATACAAAGGCAATGACGTACACATGAACAGGAAATTGTTAAGGTATATATACACATGTGAGTAGAAGTCTCACATAGAGTAAAAGTAAAAATGTTAATGAATTAATATAATATAACTAGATCCAAACATATGGATTTCAGCTCTTAGGTTAAGTGGTGTTCTTATATATTATATTAAGGCCTAAATTGAAGGCTCTCCAAAGTATTGTCTCCCCAACAAAGAATTGATAATATATTGATTCAATCTATCTATGTTTTTGCTAGTTCAATGGATAATGATGTTTTTAAAATTTCCAGTGGATAATTGGCTATTTTTGTATCATGTCTTTTCATAGATGTGTATTGTATTAGGATTTGAGCTAAATATTTGTGTAAAATCCCTAGCTTGTTCTTTGATTGATGCCATTTCATATGCCACTATGCTTTCTTGTGGACTACTTATGTTGTCTGATGTTTATGTGTCACTTGCAAAGGAACTTGTCCCATATGCCGTCATTACAAAGAAAATTTTGAACACAAATTGTCTTTGTCATGCAAACTTGGAACAATGTTGTGGTACACCCTGTGATGCCCTAAATTCTGATAAGTGTATATACGCTGAGTCTCATATCGGCATATACTGGGTCGAACTGAGCTTTATTAACAATTGCAAGGAGCCCCAATTGTAACTTGACTAGTCCTTTTGGGGTATAAGTGCAGATGTGGCTAACGCTTTCCTTGGATTGTTACAAATGGTATCAGAGCTAACCCAGTAATCCCGTGTGGACTTGGATATATGGGCCCTAACGAGGATGTTAGGGATTTAAGTGGTGGAGATTGTGATGCCCCAAATTCTAATAAGTGTGTGTGTTTGCTGAGTCCCATATCGGGCAATTATTGGGTCGAACTGGGCTTTATTAACACTTGCAAGGAGCCCCAATTGTAACTTGACTAGTCCTTTTGGGGTATAAGCGCAGATGTGGCTAACGCTTTCCTTAGGTTGTTACAAAATATGGGACTCAGCGCACATACACTTATCAGAATTTGGGGCATCACACACCCCTTACATATAACATGGTGAAATGTAGGCGGACCCAATTAATTCACTTAGTTGGAAAACAAGATTCCACTTATATATTCTAGATGAGAACTTCCTTGTTACTTAGGCGACAAAATGAAGTAAACATATATATGATGCATCCGTTCATGCACTAATATATCTGTTATCAGATCTTATATGGTTTTTATTATTTTGTTATTTTTGGTCTAGCAAAAACACAAAAAATACCCAAATCTTCGGCTATGGGATATTGTATTTGATTGAATTATCCCTTTTGAGCAGTAATCCTAATTTTCAAGTTTTACATGTATTGTTTTTTAGATATGTCACTGTAGATTGAATTATCTCTTTTGAGTTTTAAGTTGGTTAGTGATATGAAACAATAATCCTATTTTTCATAAATGGATAGACAAGAGATTGAAAGGAGATGTATATTCTGGATTTGGGAATGGAGACTCCGAATGGCAGTTGCTTATGTTATTTGTCTTGTAGCCTATTGGTTAGTACTTTGCAAGAGGTCTCATAGGAGAAGAGTAACTCACTCAATTAGTAGTTCGAGTGAGAGACAAAGAGTATGAGATCAACTCATGAGACTAATAATTGTATTGGGAAAGTTTAACCCAGGTTTGTCCAATTTACTACTGAATCCGTAATTTGTGTTAGATAAATTGTATTGTGACAATGTTGCTTCTTTTCCTGCCATATAGTATTTTCTTTTCAATGTCACAATTTAACTTCCATAGCTGCAAGTCTTATTTTGTTATCCTCTTTATATAGGCCAAACCTGAAGCAAAGGATTGGATGAAGAAACCAATGCCAAATTATGACAAACTAGTTGAGATTTATGGAAATGATAGAGCAACCGGAGAGCATTTTGAAACTGCATCAGAGATGAGAAAGCAATGGGCGAATTCAACTAGGGAGGGCTCCATGGAAAACATTGAAGATATTGACCACTTAGTTAATTTGGAGAGCTTTGATACCATGGATGATGATAATGCTCAATCACATTCTCGAGTTGGCTCAAGGTGAAACCTCCTCAAAAGTCAAAAAGAGAAAAACATCAAAGGATGAGAAGGACATGGAGCAAGTTATGGTGGCAATTCAGAATGTGGCTTCAACAATGAGAAAAGGAAATTTAACTTTTGAAAGGACCTGCACACGCCTTCAAATTCTTGAAGAACAAGTGGTTTGTCTTGTAGATGACATAGGAATTACACCTAGATTGCAAACACTGGCTTATCTCTATTTGGTTAGGAACCCAAATATGTTAAGAGCTTTGATTGGTGTTCCAATGGAGGGGCGCAAGGAACTATTACTTGGAATGATGTCGGATCCTTAAATTCCTTCCACAATTTGATAACTTATTTACTATTTGGACTTCTATGTAAGCTTTGGAACTTTACTCAATACTTTCTTCTTCTTTTTTGGATTTTATATTTGTCATTGGTACTTTGGATGTTATGGATTTTGCTTTAATGGTGGAATTTAATCGATATTGTTTCTTTATTTGTGCAACAACTTGTAGTATCCAATTGATATATTTCCTATAGCATCGATGAATGTTATTTGAGAGTACTTTTATGCATCTATCATCAATGGTTAGCAATGGTAACGCCATTGTCTTAAAATATTTGCAAATGCTTGGGTAGAGATAACACTTGTGACCTAGGGGAGCCAATGGTTCAAGATTCGATTTTATGGATGTATGAATACTTTTTTTCTTTTTATAATTTGGATGTCTGCATACAGTGTTGTTTCTTTGTTTATCTTATCTTTTGCTATTTGGTCAACGTTCTTTTGCTATTTGGTCTACGTAGGTGGGGAAAAAAAATGTTCGTGGTGTAGACGGTAGAAAACATGTGTGCTAGATATTTAATAAAAAATGTTTGTAGCAATTTTTCTAAAAATCTTTTACAAACTTAATTTATAAAAAAAAAATTTGTTTAAAAAAAAAAAAAAAAAAATAAACCTTGTTAGAAAAAATGCAAAGAAAAAAAAAATTACAATTAAGTTAGGAAAAAGAAGAGAGAAGAGAGAGAGAGAGAAATTTAACACCACTGAATCATGTTAAAAAAAATAATAAATAAATAAAAATAAAAAAATTAGAAGAAAAAAAAACTTTTACAACATGTTAGAAGAAAAAAAAAAAGTTTTTTTAGATATGTAACAATGTGTTTTTATATTAACAAAACAAAGAGCTTTTTTTAAATTGAACACTATAAGAGTATAATTGTCAATTTAAATGATATCTTATCATTCATTTCCCTTCCATTTTAATTTTTATAACATCCAAACAAGGGGAAGGGATATCTACTCCCCTCCTCCCTTACTTAATTTTTAAAACATCCAAATAAGGGGAAGAGATAATCATTCCCCTCCCCTCTACTCTCCTTCCCCTCCTCATCTACACTCCTCTCCTTCCAAACTTCCAAACAAAGCATTAATTCTGTGAATCTAATAATTTCATTTTAGAAAATTTCGAACACTATATTAAACAAAAACCAATTTTCATTCACCACTAAAGTAAATCAAGTTTTTTTTTTTTTTTTTTTTTTTTTTTTTTTTTTTTATGCAGTTTGTAAAAAATTTTAGTTTCCAAAAATTTCCCTAATAATATAAGTGGTAATATAGAAACAAGAAATAGTTTTCTCACAAGAATCAATTTTAAGAGTTCCAAATTTTATTTATTTCCTAGGAAAGAGATATATATGATTCCAAGGGTATTTTGGAAGTATAGCCAAATTATTCTTCCTACCCAATTCACATGCTCATGCCAAAAAAAATAAAAATAAAACTCTAAATTACTATCAGGTCCCACATATTTCAAAAACCAACACTAAACAACCTTTATTCTTTGTACTCATATGAAATTTTTAATAGTTTTATGAATATGATAATAGATTTGCACACGTTGAACATGAGACTAAGTAAAGCAACAAAATGAGAGAAATCATGTGTGTTTCCAATATTATCATACATTTTTTCTTTACATTGCTCATGATTTTAAATAGTAAATTATAAATAGTATAAGAAAGGAAAAGGAAAAGCTAGAACAAAATGAGTTGGGTGGCAGATAAAAAATGAAGGGGAAGATAAAAAATATCAACACATGAGTTACCTAAGAGCAACTCCAACAACCTCTTTATTTTTTTCTCCACATGTGGAGATAAAAGCTACTCTCTACCTATTTAACTAGTTTCATCTCCCAGCAGACTCTTTATTTATTTCTCCACATTACTTTTATATTATTTTTTTCTCTCTCCAAAATTAATAGAATTATTATTTTTTTCTCACAGCAACCATCACCTACACAATCACCACCACAGTCCACAGCAACCACCACCCCACATAATCACCACCACAACTCCAACTCCGGCAACCATATCAAACCCACACAAACCCAAATCCACACAATAACACCACACACAAACCCAACTCCACAATTTCCACAGAAATAATCCCCACACAAACCCAATCCAACTTCGGCGCTTCACCCCAAGCCAAGATCGGCGCAAAAACAGGTCCACCCCAGGCCAAAATCGGCACAAAAATAGCTCCACCCTAGGCCGAAAACGGTGCTCTCAAAATGGGTACCGGTTGAGTTTTGATGAAATGGCCAAGAAATAGGTTTATGGAGATGGGTTTTTTTAAAGGGAGTTGAGAGAGGAAGCCAAGAGCAGCTGCTGAGAGGTTTAACAAGGGAGAGAGGAGAGAGGGCTGGAGAAAAGAGAAGGAAAAAAGAAAAGGGGAGAGAAAGACGATCGGTGGAAAAAGGAAGGAAAAAAGAAAGTAACAAAAATGGTCGGATAAGATTTTTTAAGTGAATGAAATGCTACAGTAACTCTTCATTTGAAGAGTAATTAGAGAGCCTGTTGGAACATCATATTTGTATTTTGGCTCTCCACATTCCCAATAAAGAGCCATGTGAAGAGCCTGTTAGAGCAGCTCTAAGAAATTGTCATTGACTAAGCATAAGCCATCCAGGGTCTCATGACATCTGACCCAAACTAATAGAAAAACCCTTACAATTTTACCTAGGACAAAGTTTAGCTACAACCCGGGTTGCAGTCATTCCTACAAACCATCCACTCAGTTAAGTTGCCTAACAGAACTATAACCCCGTTAAATTTTCTCCCTCTCTTACTCAGACTCACGATCTCCTCTCACATCCTACATTTTTCTCTCTCCCCCCACCGCTCCCTCTTCCCTTTCTCTCCTTCGCTTCCAGCCTCTTCCACCCCCATGTCTCCTCCGTTCCCAGCCTCTCCACCTCATCTTTCGACAAAGACGCGCTCAATCTTAGTCCAAGCGGCTCACTTTAGCTTTGTCCAGTTGTCAATGTTTGGGTTGGGGTTTCGCTATTGCTGTGATTGGATTTTGCTGTGGGTTGTGGATCTAGTCGTGGGTTTCTTACTCAACCGTTACTCTCTCTCCATCTCTGTGATTTTTTTATTTCTTTGTTGTGAAATAATTTTTAGGTTGATCTATTGGTTGGTGGTTGTTGCTGGGGAAAAAAAATTGATGGGATCAAAAGTGATTTTTGGCTAAAGGAAATTAAGGGTTTGGTTTGTGATGGGTTTGGATGTAGATGTAGCCACCATGTCGCCGGATCTGAGATTGGTTTGGATTTGGTGGTGGTAATCTAATGGATTTGGATGGTTTGGTCTAGTTTGATATGGAGGTCATATCCCAAGATCTAAAATTTTCTAAACCCAGAAGAAGGTTTATGGGTTTTGCCTCCAAAGAGGGGGCTGGGGAAGGGGAACCGATGGTGAAAATGAGAGAGAACAAAGGAGAGAGAAAATGAAGGGTAAGGTTAACGGGATTAAGCTATTAACTGAGGGTTAAGTTGGTCATGTGCATTACACATGACTAGACACTTGTTCAATTATGAATGAATGGTTTGTAGGAATAGCTGCAACCTGGGTTGCAGCTAAACTTTGTCATTTTACCTAATGCACCTTGCTTTTAGTATCAGCCCTCGAGTTCAACTATATTATACCCAAAAAGAATAATTCAATCCTAACATCTTCTAGAAACTAGCAAGCAAATCGAATTCAAATCTTAACCCAAAACCATGATTTAGTTCATCATGGCAAAACATGAGACATGTGGCCTTCTAAGGTTGAGAGTCACTAACACGTGACCTATTTAAAAGTTTGGCTTACAAGTCACATACATTTTCATATTAACCTTCCATTAATTCCACATTCACTAGTGAGTACAATATCATAATGAAAATGAATGAAAATAAATAATTGGTTAGAATATATTGTTGGTCCTAAAAATTTACCTATTTGGCGCTTTTAGTCTATGAAATTTCAAACGATTGTTTTTAGTCCAAAAGTTTTAAAAATAAGCACTTTGAATCCTTATGGTTAAAAAAATGAGTGCTTTTGATCCCTTTGACCAACAAAATGATGACATTTAAGCTTTTAGTTTGGTCACATTATCATTAAGTTTGAAAAAAATTAACAGAAGTGGACGGAGGACCAATAGCGCTCATTTTCAAAACTTCGGGGACTAAAACTGCTCATTTTAAATTTCGGGGACTTGAAACTCTAAACAGGTAAACTTCGGGGACCAACAATATATTTTGGCCTAAATAATTCATAATGAAACTTCTAGAGTTTCATGACATCCAACCCTATAGGGTGGGTTCATTATGATTTTAGCGACCAAAATTTCTGCGACGACCCAAATATCGTCGCCAATAAGTACCATCCACGGCGACATCTCATAGTCGTCGCTAAAGCCCCAAAACAAAATTACTATTGCGACGACACATACAGTCGTCACTATATGTCGCCGCAAATAGGAAGGAGGGAGAACTTTCCACGAGCGGGAAATGACGGGAATCCATTTGCGACAAGATGTTACTTTTTTGCGACGAGAATTCCGTCGCCATACAATTTTTCAATTAGCGGCGACTATCTTATTAGCGACGAAAGTTTGTGTTGTCGCTAATAGGTGGCAAAAATAATAATAATATATATCATTTCATATGAGCCACGACTTGAGTCGTCGCTAAGGAGACACATTGACGACGACATTGGGAGTCGTCGCGGATAAGTTGGCAAAATAATCATAAAATATGACTTTATAGACAGTTTGGTGTATTTTAATCATTTTAGATGTTTTTGGTGTATTTCGGTCATTTTAGAGGTTTTAAGGTATTTCGACTATTTTAGTGGTTTGTAGTTTGAAGGATATTTGGTCATTTTTGTGGTTTTAGAAGTTTTTCAATCATTTTATTGGTTTTGTGGTATTTCGGGGGTACTTTTGTCATTTTAGTGGTTCTTTTGATATTTTGGTCAATTTCAAAGTTTTAAGTGTATTATGGAGTTTTAGGTGTATTTTTGTCATTTTAGAGACTTATAGTTTTTTTGTTAATTTGGTGATTTTCAGTGTTGTTTTTTTCAACCACAAAACCTAAATTTATACCCATGAAAACACATGGGCTTGGGCCATGAATCAAAACTTGGCAAATCACTTTTGTTGGATGAGGGTGATGAGGTTTCTTTAGAAATTTATTGTCATGGATTTTTTTAGCATTGATCTTCTTGTATTTGACAAACTATTTTTTCTCTTTGGGTTGTTTTCTCAAGGAGGGAGAAGATTAATGAGTTGTCCAACCTCTTTTGATGTGAGTCATAATTTTGATAGTTAATGGATGTAAACACCTCATTTTGCAACTATTAATTTTCAATTTTTTACACTTTAATGAAAAAAATAGAATGATAATTTCACATAATCCAAAATCCAAGATTGATCCGTAAATTAAAAAAATCATGTTTTATTTTCTCAAGATTGAATTAAGGATGAGATGACATTTTTCTGATCTCAAATCAGTGTAAAAACCAAGATTTTATGAAGAAATCAATTTTGATTGGTTCAAAATTAAATTCATCATAGGCTCACATATGCAAGATTATATTAAATTTAATTTGATTAGTCTTTAAAAAGATGAAATTTAAATTAAATAAAAATTAATTCCTATCGATTGAAACATCATAATATGGTGAACACTAATGCATGAGATACTTTTCAAAAGAAATATGCAAAAATAATTGATTTTAAATAATGGATAATGTTCTAATTAATAAATATCCAATTATTTATGATTTAATTTATTGAGATGGTAGAATCATGGTTCCAAGTGATTAAAGAAGTCCTAAATCAATTAAAAAATAGAAATATCCAATTATTTTTAATTTAATTAATTAAGATGGTATAATCCTAGTTCTAATTTAGGTTTAATTACTATTTTGGTCCTCAACCTATGGGCTTTGAGTCAAAATGGTCCTCAACCTTTCAACTGTGTCAAATTGGTCCTCAACCTTTTATCATTGTATGATCCTTGCCGTTAAGTGATGGATAGAAAATTTTTGATGTGACTAACGGTTTGATTATAATAATTAAAAAAGTTGACATGGCATGCCAACTAAGAAAAAAAAAATCTGACTTAAACAGTGACAATATCCCCTCCCTTCAACTTGTTCATGGGTACCCACCCGAAGGCCCTAATCTCACAAACCCAACCCAAGTCGAGGCCCTTGCCGTCCCTCCTTGGTCGAAGATCCAACCCAATAAACTCACGTGCAAAGGCGGAGGCAGAAAAAAAAAATTTAGGGTCGGCTAATTGTGAAAAAAAAATTTTGACTAGGCTAATTGATGAGTTAGAATTAGGTTTTTATTTTATTTTATTTTTAATCTTAGTTGGCATTTTTTTTTTTAATTGGCATGCCACGTCAGATATTTTTTAAATTAAAAATAAACAGTTAACCATGTCAGCATTTTCCATCCAACACTTAACGACAAAGACCATTTTGACACAAGATTGAAAGATTGAAGACCAATTTGACACAGTTGAAAGGTTAGGGACCAATTTAACACAAAGGCCAAAGGTTGAGGACCAAAATGGTATTTAAACCTCTAATTTATTATAAATGTCCTAAATCAATTAGAAGTATAAATATCCAATTATTTTTAATTTAATTAATTGAGAAGATAGAATTCTACTTCGAATTGATTAAAGAAGTCCTAAGTCAATTAGAGGTGAAAAACAATCAAAACCAATCGAAATTATATAATTTCCAGCCAATCAGCACTCTAGTCAAAACCTCCATTAACGGAAGCCTCATAGGCCGGTGCAAAAAAATCCTAAAAAAGAAAAAGAAAAAATAAAGTTAATGGCAAATATCCATGTCGCCGGCCATCACCCCCTAATGCTGATATTCTAAAACAGTACACCGGTATTAACCAATACCGAAATATTTCATTTTCTTGAGCAAACTGAAACGGTCACCAGTATGGTATTGACAACCATGCCTGCAGTTCAATTGGTGTCCCACTGGTTGTCCCAAACTCCCAATGAGAGAAAAATATATATAAAAACTATATATTTTTTTGATTGAAATGCACTGTATACACTTTAAGTTTGGTCAGTTTTGATTTTGTTTCCTGATGTTTGAAAATTTTGATATGATCCCTCTTAGTTTAGTTTTGTTTGGATTTTGGCCCTCCCGTACAAAAAAAGTTAGCACCTAACCGTTATGTGCTACCTAAGACTGACACATGTGCTAGGTGGTCCAATCAGTTCATACTACGTATCATGTGTATTATAAAAAATAAAAAAATAATAATAAAAGAGTGGTGTTATTTCCACAGCACTTTATTATATTTCCACACTAATGGTGTGGAAATATAAAAAAGATGAAGTGATATTTCCCCCTATGTTTTGATATTTCCACACCATTATTGTGGAAATATAAAAGAATGGTATGAAAATATAATTTCCCTAATAAAATAATGTAATAAAAAATAGCATGAAATATAAAAATGACATAAAATAAAAAATAATCTAATTTAATTTATATATATATATATATATATATATATATATATATATATATATATATATATATATATATACAGCTATCATTTTGGCCATATTTGGTTTCCCGGTCTTTTTTTTTCCCAATTCCCCATGTCCTGCGTCTTTCTCCCTTCCCCCTCCCAAGTCTTTTAGTAAAGTCTTTCCCTGATTTGTTTTTTTATCTCTCTCACCAGCCCTAACTCTCATTGACCCTCACTTTCCCCAAACCAATTGTACTAAAAAAGAAGAATATTGTTGTTACTTTTACTGGTAAGCTTGTTTCTTACTTTACTCATTCTCATTTATGTTCTTGATTAAGTTTTTGGCTTTTAGTGGTTGTTACTTTTACTTGTGAGTTTGTTTCTTATTTTACCCATTCTCATTTATGTTCTTGATTAAGTTTTTGGCTTTTAGTGGTTGTTCTATTGTACATTTTCTTGTTTTTGCTCTTGTGAAAAATGTGCACTTTGTGCTATGTAATCTCAAGAATGACATTATATATATATATATATATATATATATATATATATATATATATATATATATATATATATATATATATATATATATATGTTTGGGCTTTAGGAGCTGATGATTTTAAGAGAGAGCCCCTATATAATTATTCTCTTGTCAAACTTTTTGTCTACAATTATTTTTGCTTAAGCACATGGCAGCCACTGGTATTATATTACATTGTAAAAACAAAAAGAAAAAAGTTTCCCCACAGTTTCGATTAATAGTACTATACAATATACATGTACATTCGAACGAAAATAAGCTAAAATGTAAAAACATAATAAAAAATGGACAGAGTTTGTTTGTAGCCAGCTCATTACAACCCACTATGTGTCACCTAATAAGATCATCCACATGTACTTTAAGTCACATGACCTATTTAATGAGTCATGTGACTTCTTTAAATAATATATGTGGATAGAGTCTTATAAGCTACCACATAGTGAGTTGTAGCAAACGGTTACAAACCAGTTTGTAGCCAAACCTTATCCATAAAAAATATGCTTAATATGCTATTTGCAAGGTCTTGCTCAATTTATTTTTTTATTCAATGGGAGAGTTGGACCATTTTATGGGAGTTGAATATTTGTTTTAGATTTAAAAATAAGGGAGAGATGGACCAAATAGGTCTTTAGGCAGATGGTGCTGAAATATTCTTATGTTAGTGACTTTTGGAGAAGTGTGAAAGATCTATATAATATATTAATGGTGCATGTATTAATTTATAAGACAATGGTTCACATTTTTGTAGGCCATGTTCCATAGTATTTAAAATAAGCAATGTGTACAACATATCTGGATTCTCTTTCTTGTCCATCTCAAGCATTTTATGATATTCCAATAGTATTAGAGGGGGAGAATGAAGAAGATGATGAAAACCATGGTGTTGGGAATAGTGCACCTATTCAACAAGCAATTAATGAAGACTCAACTTCTTTACACAGAGCTGATGTGCCTGCTGTAGAATTAGATGCTGAGGAATTGAGATCAATAGTTGTTGATGAAGTATATGCGGAACTTAAGGGAAGCATGTTCATTAACGATGACTTGGCTAATGGGGAATGAGATACAAACTCTGATCATGAAGAGGAAATACCTAGCAATGATGAGATAGAGTTAGACCAAGAAGAGGAGTCACCTAGCCACAATGATACAGACTCAGATAAAGAAGATGAGTCACCTAGCAATTATGAATTTGACTCGTTTGATGGTTATTTGTGATGTATACTTATTTAGTATTCGTGTTTACATTTGTTTACATCGTTAACAATATTTTAAATAGTCTTGTATTTCTAATTATTATTCTAAATGATATCGTTAAATGTTTAGTAATCATTTATTGACATCGTTAACATTATTTCGAATATTCTTGTATGTCTTCATTCAAGTTCTTATAATTATTTATATTCATATATTCTTACTCACTTGTTTGTTTTTGTGAAAAATAGTTATATTGTACAATGTGTAGGGGACGAGGACGAGGACGAGAATTAGGACAAGGACAAGGACGAGGATTAGGACAAGGAAGAGGACAAGAGCATATAGGGCAAGAAATGTTATTGCCTTTCACTGATCAAGAAGAAGACATAGAGTTAGGCTCAGATTTGCCTTCTCCACCTAATGGACAGCCACATGAAGTAATTGACTCAACACTTCATTCAGCTTCACCGGGAGCCCCTGGTGCATCTTGTAAGTACAAATATAGTTTATAAATTAATATATTTTATTGCATACACTATGAACATATTATTTTATCAAAGTGTTACTAACTAGGTTATCATATTTTGTTTAACAGCTACTACGTCCAGCAAATGAAAAAGAGGTAGGAATCAATGTAAAGACTTTGCACGGAAAAGAGCACTTGGGATCATTCCTATAACCATCCTTCCAAATACACAAGGAGTTGTAGGCTCCAATGCTACTACATTTACTACAAGGGTGGGCTACATACTTCGAAACTATGCCGAGTTCCATGACTTTTTGTGGACTAAAGTCCCAGAAGATCACATACAAATTTTAAAGAATCGTTTGGTGGTAAGTTGTCTTGTTTGAGGTTAAGTTATTTATTACATTGTCTATAAAAATGTTTGACTATATATTTTTTTAATTAATATGTTTCAGTGTGATTTCACCTTTGACTTAAATCGCAAAGAGGATTCCAAATGTTTGGAAAAGGCATCGTCATCTATCTTTAGTAATGCTTGTACTAAGTATAGTAAACATGTCAAGACATATGCCGAAAATGAGTTTGAGGTGGCAAAGGCTGATGTTCCAACAGACATAACAAATGAGAGATGGCATAAGTTGTGTGATTTATTTAAAGACCAAAAATGGAAGGTAAATCATCATTAACTAAATATGGCTTGATATGATTTGTTATTCCTCTAAGTGTTAATGAATACTTTTTTTAATGACATTTGTTAGGACAAGTCCAACAGAAATGCGAAGAACAGAAAGCAGTTGAAATGCAACCATACCTGCGGATCCAAATTATTTATTTCTACTTTAGAGCAGGTTGTAACAATTTAATATTACTTGTTTTGATTGTAATAATGATCCTAGTGTATGCATACTGATTATGTGTCTATTGATTGCAAAAGAAAAAAGGAAGAGAAGATTTTAACGGTCTTGAATGGTATAAGGCGGCTCACGTAAGAAAATATGGATCTTTTGTGACTCCTACCTATGAAGAGAACTATGTAAGTAATTTATTTTGATTTTTATTTGATAAGTTTTTAGATAATATATAAATAGTTGAATTATTTACATAAATAATTTAATTTAAGTTTATGTTACTTGTGCAGAATAAAATGCTACAACTTTTAGCTGATGAAAATATTGACCTTAGTGAGGATGCGATTGTTTCACAAGTGCTAGGAACAAGGTCTAGCTATGCTACAGGGCAGGGGAAATTTGTCATACCTACCACATTCTCTTCTCGTTCACATTATCAGAGAGAGGACGATAGTGAGTTAGCACTCTGCAAGCAAGAATTGGCTGAAACAAAGGAACGGGTGGTACATTTAGAGGACAAAATAGAGCAAAACCAAGTATAAACACAACATCAAATAGAGGAACTTAAAAGGTGTCTATTGGCTGCTCGACCATGATTTTTCAAGTAATTCACATTAAAATTTACTCTATTTGTGTGTGATAATTTTGTTTATTTGTGACAATTATAAAGAAATATGTGTAGCCTAAATCAGTGATAATTTTTAGAGGTTGTGATATCTATTATCTTATGAGTTATGAATAGATAAATTTTAGTAAATTAACAAACTTCACTTGTTAGTATCTATGTTTATATGTCTACAATTATGTTGATTTTTTTCATATTTTTTTGGTAAAGATTTGTCATAACATTACATTGGAAATTGAATTCTATTTCTTGGTTGGACCTTCAATTTTAGATAGCATTTCTTGTAAGTTGGTTGTGATTGGTGGAACTTGCACTTCATGAACTTTGAGAAAAAGACATGACTTTTGAATCCTAGTACTAAGAGAATCAGAATTAAATGAATAAATAATCACTTACTTTTTTTTTTCCTATTCTTTTCCAAGGATTTCTCATATGTGGTATCTTCAAGTCTTTATAATTGTTAATTACAAGGCACTAGAAATATTTTCATTTAAGTTTATTCATTAGGATTTTGGAATGTGAACTGAATGCTGAGGATACATTTATTCTTGTCATTAAGTATTATATTTTCTTTATTTGAAACGTTGATTTAAGACAACTAAGCCATTCATCGATTGGAATACAATTTTGTTTTGCAAAACTATGGTTAAAGAGAAACTCTTTGTATTATGTGTGTAGTTACTACTTGAAATTATGAGTGAAGTCTATGTCATGCTAATGTTTTTTGGTTTGCTTTTGTTGATTTGTTTACAAGCTTTGTGTGTGTGTGTTTTACTTTTTAGAAGCTATTTAGTAAGCCTTGTCATATATTTAATTAAGCATTTACTTTGGGTTTTGTTTTTTACTTCAGGGAAAAGAAACAATTTGTGTCTACATGGAAGATCTATCTCAATGAAACCTGCTATTTTGAGTTTGAATAGAAACTATATATCCTCATGAGGATGTTTTGATTAGTTTCTTGATGAGACAATATGTATGTTATTTTGGGTTTTGTTTTTGACTTAAAGGGAATGAAACGATTCGTGCTTACATAGAAGATCCATCGCAATGAAACATGCTATTTTGAGTTGGATTAGAAACTATATATCCTCATGAGGGTGTTTTGATTAGTTAGTTGATGGATTGTAATTGGGTATTGTCTTTCTTTTATTTTATGGAACTTAAACTATGTATGTGATGGATGGATTGTAAATGTATTTATCTTTCTTTTATTCTAAATATTTATTGAATAGTTAAATGATAATCTAGATTTAGTATTTTCTATTTCCATCAAGTACTCAAGTAAAAAGTTATTAGCGATGACACAATGTCGTCGCAAATATGTACCTATTAGCAACGATATTGTGTCATCGTTGATAAGAACCTAATAAAAAATTAGCACCTATTAGCGACGACATTACATCGTCGCTGACAAATACCTATTAGCGACATCATATGTGTCGTCGCTGATGATTATATATTTGCGACGATATTTGAGTCGCTGCAAATAATGACATATCAGCGGCCACTTATCGATCTATGTTCTTACATTATTCGCAACGACAATAGTCATCATTAGCGGCGAAATATGTCGTCGTTGATGGTATTGTATTAGCGTCTACAAATATCGTCGCTGAAAATCGAACAACCATGGGGCAGACGCAACCACTATTAGCAGCGACATGTTGCCGGAACTAATATTAGCGACGACTTTTAGAGCATTAGCAGCGACTTTGAGTCGTCGCTAAAGACCAAATTTCTTGTAGTGATATAAAAAGAAAATTCGTAAGTATTTATTACGTGTCGATATTGAAGACCTCTCATTTAATCATTTTACACTAGGACAAAGTTCTTTAGTTCTTGGTTCTGAACGACAATAAAAATATGATTTAACTAAACTATTATGCTTTTTGAGACATCCCACCAAGAATTTGATACAATTCACAGTCTTTTTTTTTTTTTACAAATGATCTCTAAGCACTATTTCAATGATAACAAAACACGGATAATTTTGATACTTGATGAGAGACTAATCATTCAAGGCCTCGAAACAAAGTAACATTTTTAGATTTATAATATGTGAGTCCTTTTAAAATTCGCAAAATTATGATATCAATGAGTAAGATCATATACATGGTTCTAAAAACTACTTACGTTGGCTAAAACGTTACGTATGCCATCTTAGTGGTCTCATACATGTATTTTGATATTATTTTCTTGATGTATGTCTGTTGGAAAGTTTAAATGTACAGATTGCTCAGATTAATTAATAAAGTAGTAAACAGTAGTTCAACCAAATATATCAAAGCAAACTAGAGAAATAGAAACTTATCAGTATGTTGAGCCGAGGCACGGAACTAAATCCGTTGTCCTTAAGAAGCGATTTCACCCCCACTAGGAATGACTCCTTCGGTACAAATGGCTCAGGCGGTCACTCTCCAGGATACAACGGCAGCCTATTGGTGTGTACTCACTAACAAGGCTTCGAACGCGTCGTTAGATGCTCAAGAACAATTTGACAGTGAAGAAAATAAGGAGAGAAGTGAGAGGTCATCTTCTTTGATCTTTGGGGCTGCTCTTATATAGAAAATTCTGAACACATATAATGAGAAAGAGCTAAACTTACGAAATATGCTGGCTTGATTCAAGATGTGTTGTCCATAGAAAAATCCCCAATTGTAACGGTAAAGTTTCAAATAGGTTTTGACTTTTCAATCTTCTCTAGAAGGAAAATCTAAATTGGAATGGAATTGGAAGGTGAGTGAGTATAAGGAAAAAGGAGCAGATTTGTGGTATTTTTTCCCTTTGACATCGCAGATTGCCAAGGAGCAATTTGCTAAGGAGATTGCAATATGGTAAAGGAGATAACAAAGGGATTTATCTCCCACTAGACTTCTCACGTGAGAAATAAAGAGTCAAACATGGGCTTGGGTTTTTCTAAAATAAACTTATGGGCTTGGGTTTACTAAAACTTAAAACATACCCAACAATGTCTCCATCCTTTTTGGGATCTTGTTATACTCCAAGCATTATTCCTTAAACTTTATTTAGTTATTTTTTGTCAAGCACCTTTTCATTTCCATCGTCTAGCTCAAACCCAACTTATATGATTATGGGTTAAACTTTAGTCTATAGGGCTCAAATTTGACTACTAGTCCACAAAACCAAGTGAAAATATTGTTCATGCCCTAATCTAATCTAGGAGGCTAATGTCAAAAACTTAAGCTTATGTTTGGGATGCAATTAATCTTAGTGACTTGGACATTTGAAATTGGTTCTCAAATGTATTTTGTTCATGCGTGTGTGCATCCTGGTCCATATATATATATATATATATATATATATATATATATATTTAAGAGAGAGAGAGAGAGAGAGAGAGAGGAACTAATTACCAGATCTAAAATTTGAGTTACGTTTTGAATTTAGCATAAAAACGGTGTCTCACTGCTTCTTGTTCTTCCATCCATAACAATTTAGTAAACAATCTCCGAAAGGGACAAAGTTGAATGGAGTTTTTATTTCGCCACATTTTTGCTTACATTTTAAAGACTCAAGATATGATGGGTCATTTTGATGCTTTCGGTTGCTAGTGCAATCTTCGAAACCCCTAATAACACAAAACTGACTTGATACTACTTCAAGATCTTCACAATGTTCAAGGTGTGTTTTCATGCACATATAAACTGATCTTTAAACGGAGGAGACTCGATTGGACTTGATTTCTCCTGTAAAGAGGTAGAGGTAATGCCATTAGCTTGCACTTCAACAAGAATAAAGATAACCAACCCCATCTTTGCCACCATATATTTTGTCCTAAATTTCTTAGCCATCGATTTCCCCTAATTTAGAAAATTTGTTATTTTGAAGTTAATTTCAGAGCTACAATCAAGGCTTAAACATGTATGCTTTATATACAAATGAATCGTTAGACACTTTTAATTAATGAAAATTGAATGTATAAATTGATTTATTCTTAATATATATATATATATATATATATATATATAAATATTATTTATATATATATATATATATATATATATATATAATAACTTGTATTAAGAATTGTGACTTCGAAAGGATGATAAATTATAAGATAAGTGTCGACTTCCAATTCAACAAATATATATATATATATATATATATATATATCTTGTTTAAGAATTGTGACTTTCGAAAGGATGATAAATTATAAGATAAGTGTCGACTTCCAATTCAACAAATATATATATATATATATCTTGTTTAAGAATTGTGACTTTCGAAAGGATGATAAATTATAAGATAAGTGTCGACTTCCAATTCAACAAATATATATATATATATATATCTTGTTTAAGAATTGTGACTTTCGAAAGGATGATAAATTATAAGATAAGTGTTGACTTCCAATTCAACAAATATATATATATATATATATATATATATATATATATATATATATATATATCTTGTTTAAGAATTGTGACTTTCGAAAGGATGATAAATTATAAGATAAGTGTCGACTTCCAATTCAACAAATATCTTTTCGCAAGGGTCACAAAATACCCACTAGGCACAATATATATATTTGATGAAACTTGTAACAGTGGCGGAAAATGCCAAAGGTTTTGATAGCTAGGGTGGGCTGTAGCCCAACAGCCTAGTTTTTCTAAATAAGTCATCTTAAAAAATTAGGATCAGCTATAAATTTTTTTTCCTTTAGTTTAATTTAGCCTAGCAAAAAATAAGACATTAGCCCACCTTTTATGCCCTCTAACCCAGCAATCTAACACAAAATCAGCATCAACCAATTATTATAAAATATAAACATAAAAGTTATATTCTATTGAATTGTTGTTGTAACTTTTTTTTGATTATTAAATAAAATTTTCTTCCTAGAGTCCTTGGAAAAACCCATTTACTTAACATAATTTACAGCCCCACCACAAAAAAAAATTCCTGGCTGACGAAATTAAGGTTATTGGGAAGGGAAATTGGCAAACACCAAAAAATATCTCCAGTAAGAAGGAAGTATAAAAGGAAAGGAGGATCAATGTTTTAAGGTACCCTCTTATGCTCTGAAAAATGAATCTTGTTGTTTTCAATGATCGCTTTTTTCCAGATTCAGGCATCGGAGAGCATAAGGCCAACCCCCACTGGTTGACCAAGGTTCTAACCAATTGTCTTGCTGTTCTTGATATTTAATAGTGCAGGTCCTAGGAAATCTGCTCGGATAACCTCAATGGCTCGGATCAATTTCCTGGTCAGCTCTTTCATTCGTCCTAATTTAAGTTCCTCCAATTGGCGCCGTCTGTGGGATTTCTTTAGAATTGAAGTCCGGATAGCGAGGTTCAGAATAAAAGGAGTTCAAACCATCCTACTATTCATTTGAGAAGAAGACAACATATACGGTCTCCTAAACTTGTATGCATAAGTTATCATTGCCTAAACAACTTGTAGTTTATGAAGAAGAATGCCTATAGGAAAATCATATATAAACCTATAGAAAAATTGTCAAATTCTTGCAAGTTATGATGAGACATTTAATTTCAAGCTAACTCTGGCAATAATAAATCAACTTGATCATATTAAAATAGATTGTAAATATCTGTTGAGTGGCCTTTATTTTTTTAAGTATACGAAAATAATAGATCTTCCGGATTTAAAAGGGTTTCAATTAGCATTCGCATGAACATGTGAAAAGCTGCTATTTAGAATTCATAATATATTAAATGAACCATTGGATTGAAAAATATGTATAAACCAAAATATTGTTAAAAATGATGTTTAGAAGATAACATATTGGGGATCCGCCTCCAATTAACGCCTTAATATAATATATAGGCAAACTACTCAACCAAAAAGTTTAAGCTTATAAACAATGGGGATCTAGTAGAACTTATCCTTGGCCCAAGAAGAAAAGTCTTGGCACCCACATAGAGGCAATCACTTACACATGAGGGGGAAATTATTGGGTATACATTTGTGAGTGGAGTCCTATATGGAGAAAAAGTAAACAAGTTAAGGAATTAATATAATATCACTGTGTCCAAACCCATGAGCTTAAGCTCTTGGGTTAAGTGATGTCCTATATGCTATATCTTACCTCAATTGGAGGCTTCCCAAAGTGTTATCTCCCTAACAAATGATTGATATATGTTGATACCATATTTTGTCTGCTTTCCAGCAAAATGATTATTTTACTTTGACATGAGAAAACTTTAAAGTGAGTGTTTGAACATAAACAAGTTTTTGTTAAGGTGGTCACCGTATGTATTAATGTAGGTGGTTTGAGGCCTTTTGCAAGTTTCGAATTAGATTATTCAGATGGTTCAAGGTTTTATAGAAGTTTTAAATTAAGAGATTTGACTTCATTGATTTATACACAATGAAAATTAATAACTATTAAGACTAAGTTCTAAGGTTTAAATTATCTATATAGCCATTGGATGACTAACTTAACCAATAATAACCAGCTCAAGGCACGTAACTAAAAAAATTGAAGTCTAAGTCATTGCACTAACATCAAATTAATTTGAAGCATTCATGTTCGTAGATCAAAACGAGAGAAACAACTAAATGGTAAATCTTGAAATGAACTTCATTAAATCTTCATAAGCAAGATTATAGAATCAAAAGGAGCACTTACAAGCATCAATCTTCTTCAAACTTAGCCCTATGAACTAAGAATATCTATCTCTAAATAAAGACTACAATGATCTCTCTTAAACAGAACAATTTAGATAGTTTTGTGCATGGTGAATGGTTTCCCGTACCTGTGGAAGGAACCCTTATTTATACTTGAGGGTCTGACAGTTATTGTTCAGTTTTCTTTATCCGCGTGTTGTCATCTGATCGGGTTTGGATGCACTTTTATTTCTTTCATATTAGCATTGTCTTTTTCAATTGTCATCTTTTCATATGGCCACTTGTCAAGCCATAAGTTAACTGGGAAATTTCAAATTAGTATCAACATATCTCCCCCTCGGTGCACATGTTTGGCAGTTTTGAAGCCAATCATGTGTTTAAGCTACCAAAGTGTTAAAACGTGATTATTGACTGTTTTGAGGATACGTTTAAGCATCCTTGAGCTTATTTGTGTTTACTTAACCAAAAAAATCCAATTGAACTCTTTCTATTTCCTTATGAATTGAACACCCTTATTTGTGCTTTCAAATCTTCAATTCTCTATGCTCTAACTGCTATAAATGGCTCGCACCAAAGAAGGTTCAAAATAAATTAGTGAGGCTTGTTAGAATATTTGTTAAATGATTAAATTCACCATATCCTAATAAGCTTAAGCTTTTGGAAGAATCGGTAATTTCTCATGGTATCAGAGCTTTATCTTTAACAAGGCTAAGGCAAAGTCAACCTCATCGAATGATCCTGAAGAGGTAACCAAAATTCTAGAAAGCTCAGATATTAAGTCTGCAACGCTCGACCCTTTGATTTGCGAGCGATATGGGACTGGGAGCTAAGAGAAAAAGGTGAAATGGTGGGCTGTGGAAGAAACGTGTTTGTGGGGCTCGATACTTTATGGAAGAAGAAGAAGTCCGATAAGGATCGCAAGAGCAGCAAAGGCTCCTTAAAATCCAAGGACAAGGCCCATCCCAAGGAGCCTGAGTCCGAAAACTCAAAGGATAAATCCAAAAAGAATTCAAAATAAAATTAAAAGATTCCAAATCCAATAAAATTTTTAAAAATGTTATGGGACCTTTGAATAATCCATATTTGGTTTTTATTAGTTTTTATATGAATTTCCTTCTTTTTTTTTCATTAATCGTTGACATGAATATTTTTTAATAAAAATTAAATATTTTATTATTATTCTATTGTTCATGTCATCTTTAAGTCTACCATGTTGGCATTCCGTTAGCCACATCGTTAAATTCCGTCACTAAGTTAACGACAATAATCAAAATAAAATCGAGTTGAAAACTCAAGTACCAAAATGAAACTTTTGAAAATACAAGAACCAAAATGAAAACACTCTTATAATATAAAGACTAAAAGTGCGTTTATCCCTAATAAGAATGATGGTTCTCGGGATCCTGAAGTAATCCATAGTCCTCATGTTCTACATCCATAGTATATTGGGCCAGTGGATTCACATCCGAAGATGCCAATGAAGGAGTGGATGAAGAAGCCATCAAGAAGCTGAAAAAATAAATTGAAACAACCCCCTCAAATAATGAAACATATAAACAAATCAATTCAAAGCTAACCAATGTGGACATCCTTCACGGCCGCCTCAATAAGATTGGAGGCCTAAGGCGACAATTTTAAGGATTTTAATTCTCTTATATTTAGATATTAATTAAATAATATTTATTTAAAAATGATGAAAGACTTTTTAAGTGAGATAGAGAAAAAATAATAATTGTATTATTGTATATGGGTATCTACAATTTTTAGTTAAGTATTGGCACTCTAAAAAACATGTAAATAGGCATGTGATATTTTTTTTAATTGTTAGATATAATATTATACTATATGATCAAAATTATGGGGCCCTTTTTTATTTGTAGTCTCAGGCAATTGCCTCAATTCTCAAAGGGTAGAGTCGGCCCTGACATCCTTTAATAAAATGATAAAATGCACCTATATCCCCTGAACTTTGAGAGTATTTCACTTAGATGATCTATACTTTTCTTTTAGCCAATTTAGTACCTAAACTTTAGTTTTGTTCAAATAACTACTTCCGTCTGTGTGTTGTCCAAATAATTAATGTTGTTTGTGAACACGACAAGCACATGGGACTGTAAATTGCACCAAACACATTAGAGAGTAACGAATGGAATGTTTAGAGAGAGAGGGGGAGCTAAGGATCGTGTGAGAACTGAGAACGGGGAAGAGAGAGAAAGAAATCAAGGGATTGTGCACGAATGCCACCATTGATCTACGCTACGAACGCCACCAATCTCCATCGCTGACCATGCTTCACTGGTACTCTTCGCTTCACTTCATTTCTTGTTTTTGTAGGATGTTAGGAGATTTTGAGAGTGGGCATGAAGCCTAGTTGAGTGTGCATGTATTGATGGCCGAGGACCAGCATGTGGCCAGCGGCATTGAGTGGTATCTAGGGGCAGAGGTAGAGGGGGTTAGGGGGAGCCATGGCTCCCCCTGGCTTTTACAATTTTACCCTTCCCTCTTGCATTTTTTTATAAAAAAATATTAATTTAGGTATAAAATTTAATTAATGCTCCCTTGGATTTTTATTTTTGTTTGTTAAATTGTATTACATTTATATAAATGATTGATACATCATTTTTTTTCTCCTTATATTACTCTTATACAATATGTAACTCATTAGATCAAAGTATATCTGAAGCATATTTTCTTAAAAATAAATAAGTTTATATAAATGATTAATGCATTATTATTTTTCCTTAATACACTTATTTCATACATAATTCATTAAATCAATACATATATTTAAAAATATGTTTGTAAAAAATTACAAATAAATAGATTTGTAAAAAATTAGCAATTTTTCTTATTTTCTTTTAAAAAATTACAATCCCAAAAAATATTGAACACTAAGACTTGGTTGTTGTTGTTGTGGAGAATAATATAAATATGATAGATTATTTTTTGGATTAATATATATATATTATATATATATATTTATATTTATTTGTCTTGACTCTCCTTGGAAAAAAATTCTCCACTATGGATGCATACAGCTGTCCAACTACACTTATTCTTACAATACACATAAACTTTGTTCTTCTCCTTTAGCTTGAAATTAAAGTCTACAGGTTTTCTCATCACATACTCTCTCAATGCCTGGAAACTTCATTCCATTTACTAACTCTCCCTACTTCTTGTCAGTTTGTTCACTAAATTTTGCATACCTTTTCGTAACATCATCCTCTGAGTCATACGCATTGTTAAAGTCAAAATCAAGAGGTTCTTCTGCCCCCCTCATTTAAAGGTGTTGTTTCCCCTAAATTATGTGCATTCTCATTGACATGTGCCGTCTCATTGACAGGTATATTCTCATTTGATGTAGACATGTCGAGTCATTTATAGGTACAGACTCATCAACATGTATTGACTCTCATTTCCAAAAGTATTATTAGTAAAATCTGGACCCTTCAACCCCTCATTCAACCAATCTGGATAAAAATTATTCTCATTTTCACCGCCTTACTCCACAAGATTCTCATCATCCATAAACTCCTATCATCATTAACACTAAATCCATTTTGTGGTACATATGTTATAACAACATCAAAAACCATTCGAAGTGGTATGTAATATCTATGGGAATTCCTCTACGGCAGTGGCGGCTTTAAGAAATTTTTTCAGGGTACATTAAAAAACTTGAATATTTTGACATCATAAAAATTAAAAAAAAAAAAAACAAAAGAATCATGCAATAATAAGTGATTTCCTTATAAAAAATTTGCCCATAGTAATACCAAAAGAAGTAAAGGATAAACTATAAAGTATTTGACATGTGATGTGAGTACAAATAGACAAAAAAAACTAAATTTAATTAAACTATGAATTTATAATTAATTAAATTAAATACACTAACCACTTAAACTATTAATTAACCACTCACAAAGATTATCCAAAGGAATAAGGTCTTACCTCACAACACATAAACAGTTATCAACAACAAAAATTTTTTAGAACATCAAATGCATAAACCAAAAACTACACATGTAATCTACTAATTCTTTCATTGACACATTTTGCTAAACAAATAAAGTGTAAATGAAAACGGATAAGATTGCAAAGTATACAACTATGGAGCCCAATTCATCCAATATAATGTGAGTATTTTTTAAGTATATTAGGCATATTTTAATTGAAATTGGGTTTTAGGTGCTTGTGAATACTCTAAGGTAAGTAAATTTTTTTTTTTTTTAATTTAATTAAATGAAATCTGATTAAGCTGACTAAAGAAATGAATTATTGATAACTGATTGTAATTATTTGGGCTATTTTTGTTATTGTTATTGTTATTTGACTTTTTTTAAGGGTTTAATGGGTTGAGTCTAATGAGGATTTCAAGTTAGGGGGTTCAATATTTTATTTCAGAAGTTTAGTACATATATAAATATTTAACAAAATAAAAAATTACCTATATAATTTTTTTTTTTTTTTTACCTATATGAAAAAATATCTAGGAACTCAGGGGTTCATTTGAATCCCTTAACCTCAACGTGGCCGCCACTAGCAAGATCCACCGTAAGACCCACTCCAAGACCCACCATGACCCACTGCAAAACAGCCTAAGGCTGATTCTAAAAATTGTGATTGCACAGTATTCATTTTTAAGAACAAAACCAAAAAACAAGCGGCCAAACAAAATTTGTTGTTGTGAGACCCATGTTTATTGTTTTACAAAATTGAAAACATATTTTGAAACACGGGTGCCAAATAAGCTCGGAGTGTTGTTGAAGTTGCTGGTATCCTGCCCTGTTAGACTGTCTTCATCAAGTGTTTAGATCAATAAAAATTACTTATTCATCAAAAAATACATATATATATTTGATGTACAATATATCAAAGAAAATGTGTATGGTAGAATTCTCCTAATTAAATTATGGAATGATTTGGATCCAATATCAATTTCCTTTGACTTCTAAAAAAAATAAAAACTTCTTCTCAAAGGACGCTCATATTTCCTAAATCTTAATATTCTTTGACTAGTAAAAGTAGTTCAAACCATTGTCTGGAGGAGGTTTAAGTAGTCTTGCTCTTTGATTCAACCCAATCTTTTTTTCCTTTTTTTAATCTTAAACAATAAACAATGACAATCATCACGGAAGTAATCGCTTAAATAAAGTTCCAATTTTTTTTTTGGCTACACGCTACACATATGACTTATCTAATTCTCTTTATTTTATATATAATGACTTATCTAAGTGTGGAGAAAGCAAAAGTCTCACATGACCTACCATCTTAATCAGTTGAATACTATTATGTATGAGTAGAGCCGCAGTCACCGGCGTGACAAAGACATAAATCTCGAGCTAATTGGTCTTGTTTGATAGCCACACCGGCCTAACAAAGACAATAAATCTCGAGCTAAATACGGGTCTTGTTAAATAAGGAGGTATAGATTTTTTTTTTTTTTTTTTTGGTGTTTATACAATAATGTATTTTTGGACTATTAACTAAAAGTAATACTAATTTATATAATTCTTTCTTCTTTTTTTGGGGAAGAAATCTCGATCCATTGGTTTAGAAGGAAACTGAAAATGACAGAATATCACACTTCTTATGACCCTTATTGTTTTGTTTTTGCTAAATGGCCCTTATTGAGTTATTGTTATTTTTCTGTAAATAATCCGAGTACTTTTATTTTTTAAACTAATCAAAGTCCCAGATATTTCATTTTTTTTTTTTTCTTTTCACGCCCCGTATGATTTGAGTCCCCCAGCACTGGGCTAAGCTAATGACTAATAAGCAAACAATTTGATTATATAAATGCACCATTGATGTTATTGGTAGTTACCAACGAAAATGGTTGAAGTGGTGGCGCCAACAATGATAATGAATAGTATTAAAAATTAAGACTTAGAATGATGGACATGATGATGATGATAGATAGATAGATAGATGTGATGATCACGGTTTCAGCAGTAAGAGTGATAATCATGATAACAGTGAGTAAATTGTTAAGATCACGTTTGATACGCTATAATAGTTATTACATTATAATAAGAATCAATATTACAAGGAATAAAAGAAGCTGTAATGTAATAACTATTACCATTCATTTGTTTGGTGACAATACATAAATAGAATCCTGAATATGTATTCTATATTTTACTACAACATGATTTATATACAAGTATTGCTTATTATACAACCGAAGCTTTTTTGACTTTTGATTGACCTTATAATATTGCACCACATAAGCTGGTCCTACAATTTTACACCTCATTATTTTAATATATATATTTTTAATTGAATTTAAATTTTATCCTATAATTAAACATCTCATTAGAATCTTGACACGTTATATTTTATTTAATAGATATTGTTCTATATATAACACAATCATAATAAATGCCTAATACTATAATATATTTTATATATAAACACAATAATAATAAATGTCTTTTAATAATTATCAATTTTCATATTTAGAAAAAATATAAAAGACAGAAATAATCATATTTAGACCAATAATTCTTTAGATTTCATTTTAAGTAATTTTTCTGTGCATTACACGGGTTTGCGACTAGTTTTAAAATATTTTGGAGACTTGTTATATATATATATGTGTGTGTGTGTGTGTGTAGAGAGAGAGACAATTTTTTTAAAAAATAAATGGAGACTTGTGTGTAGAGAAAGAAAGAGGGAGGCAATTTTTTTAAAAAAAGAAATAGAGACTTGAGTATATATATATATATATATATATATATATATATATATATATATATATATATATATATATAGAGAGAGAGAGAGAGAGAGAGAGAGAGAGAGAGAGAAAATTTTTAAAAAAAAGTTGTAGTTAACCATGGTTTTTCGAATTTTTAAATTTTTTTAAACTATTATGTGATCTAAGAAATAGCTATTACGCCCATTTTTGTAAGGAATAGTTATTCCCTATAATGAAAGCATAACCAAACAACCGAATAGTTATTCCTTAGGAATAGCTATTACATTACAAGACCTATTACAGTTTACCAAACGTATCCTAAAATTTTTATAATTTTTATTATACAAAATTTACAAACTGGCATGGTAATAATATTATTGATGTTACTTATATAATATGTCAAATAACAAATTATACTTTTTCCCTTTTAACTATTGAGTACAATTCAATTTTCACTTAATCTATAAAACTGACCAATGCCTTTACTTATGTGTTGGAAATATGCTAATAATCTCCGCCGTTTAATTTTCTGTTAAATCTAAAAAAATTTAAAAAAAAATAAAAAAAATCTATGCACTTATTGATTAATTTATTTACCTAAAAATCTCTCTCTCTCTCTCTCTCTCTCTCTAAGCCTCAGATTATCTGTTATCTCCTTGTTCTCTTTCCTCAACAACTTCCCCATTCTTCAATATCTCAATCCATATGGCTCTAACTCCACTGGATTCAAAGCCAAACAAATTTGGATCCAAAATGACCCAAGATCAAAGATGCTTTGTGGTAGCCATGGGCCACGAGTTCTAGGTCTACACTTGCGACCTGGTTAGGGAGAGGTTGACGACACATGTGGTGACATTGAATTCTTCGAGATGCTCTTTTGCTCATAGATCTCGAGCTCATCAAGCATTGCCTCACTGCCCCCACCTAGGTCATGATCTAGAGACCCACTACTCTCAATGCTTCGACTAGCATTCGTTATGATCTAAGTTCCTAGAGCATTAAACCACCACTCCTCCAAAGAAAAAGGTGAGGCTTCTAGGGTTTTCTTTTTGGCTAGATTTTGCTAAGTTAGTTTGATCTTTGTTTGTTGATTGATGGTGTAAGATTTGAGTTGATTGGTGATTGAATGTGAGGAATTGAAGGTTAAAGACAACAAGATCTATGTGATTGTCGGACCAATAGTTGCGAGGTAGCAAATGAAATTTATGTTTGGTTATCAAGAAATTGCAAGAAAGATTAAAAGAAGATAAAGAAAATGACATTTTTTGGGTAAAAATAAAAGAAAAATATTTGTGAATTCTGATGTGGCTTTTTTGCCATTTAAGCATTGACGTAGCACTTTCATATTATTTAAATATTTTTTAGGCTAAAATATTGTTTTTGTCCATAAACTATATATAAGTTTCGTTTTTCGTCCCTGAATTTTGAAAAAGTTCATTTTCACACATGAATTTTGTCATTTTATAAAAAAGTCCAGGGACGAAATTCATATGTAAAAATGAACTTTTTCAAAATTCAGGGACGAAAAACAAACTTTTCAAAGTTCAGGGACAAAAAATAAATTTCATGCAGAATTTAGGGACGAAAACAATAATTTAACCTATTTATTATTATAATTAAAAGACATGTATTCAATTTTATAGTCAATTAAGCATTTTCATTAGTTAAACGATGGTAATGAGGCATTTGAAACCAACAAATTAAAAAAAAAAAAAAAAAACAACCTTAAAAACTAAAATGAAAACACCCTATAATATAGTGACTGATAGTAAAATTTTGCTTTCGTGTGCACGTTTTTTGATGCTTTCGTGTGCACGTTTGTGTTGTGAAATGCTATTAATTGTATTAATTAGTACTTGATGTAGTAAATTAATCCTATAAATTAAAAATGATGTAATCTCTTGCTTGAAACTTATTATTTGCCTATGAGTGACACAAGTGGTAAGAAACATCAGTGGACACCACACCGTTAAATAAAAGTACAAATGTACAAGAGAGTCATAACAACAATAATGCTTATGAGTTAGGTTTTTTTTTTTTTTTTTTTGGCTGAGTATATATTTAGTTTTCATGTAAAATAAATAATTTTATATAATTTGGAGTGAATTGTTTGATATGTATACACATATAAAATTACTAGTTGTGATTTGACAATCTTGAATAAATATATCCCATGAAATGTACGGATAAACAATTAGTAATAAAAAAAAAAAAAAAATTGGCTCTTAGATGTCATGTCATGCTTTATCCATGTTACATATCGTATCACATATTTTTAGTATTTTTCTTGATAATGAGTTTTTCAGAATTATTTGGTCAGACATTACTATTTCAAAGTTATTTTTTTTTGTTAAAAACTCATCTCTTGAGAAAATGGATTTTTTTTTTTTTTTTTTTAACTCATATTTTGAAAAAAACGTGTTCCATATGTGTCGTGCTGATACACGCGAAACTCATCTCTTCAAGAGACAACATTTATGTGGAATTCGTTTTTTTCCAAATTCATTTTCTCAAATAACTTTGAAACAATGTTATTTGGCAAATTGATTCCAAAAAATATGTTATTCAGAAAACTAGCCACATTGTTCCATGCCTGTCTTACTACAAATATAACTTATTAAGGTACCATCAACTTAACATTCTTCTTTAATTGAAACTTTGTATATAGTAAGAAGTTTCAAGAAATTTTAAACGTACAATATTCCCACAAAACCATTCAAGCAACCTTAAGTTCTTCACAAACAAATTGGACTCAAAGTCTCAAACTCAAATTTTACTATCGATCCAAGTTTTGATGGATACGGCTTAGATATAGTTCTCTAGTGCACTAGACTCAATATGATACATCATGTGTCCATTCGTCATCCTATCACATAGTGCACTGGACCTAACCGTTTCCCGATTTTGACACACATTTCACCACTTGGGTGGTGTATTAATGTAGGTCTCGCAGATGCGCTGAGGGGGGCAAAGGAGAGGCGTTATGAGGGGGTCATGCCTGAGAAGATAAATAGTTAAAGAAAAGAATGAACTTGAAAAAAACATTAGTTTTAAAAAGGCCTAATCTAAAATCATGAGTTGAAAACTCATGATTTTACTTTTATGCTAAACTTATGATTTTTCTAAGAACAAAGATTGATGGATTAACTCATTATTTAAGCCCACTAGGCATTTGGCCAATAATGCACTCCATATTCTCCAATTAGTTGGGCATGGGTTTGATCCTCCACCCGTCTCAAATATATTATGTGTGTGGGATTAGAATACGATTTATGTCTTAGATATTAAAAAAAAAACTCATTATTTAAACACGACACCACAAATTAAACCCTAGAACTTAGGTTTGTCAAATCAGCCTATAATTGTGTGTTGAAATCACAAATTTAAGTAAATCGTAAATTCAAACCACAAGTTTGAATATAGAAATTGTGAGTTGAATGAAAATGAGATTTCAAAATCCTAGAATTGGTAAACCTTTTTTCAAATTCAAAAGAACTTTATTTTTATAAATATTAATTAGAAATAGCATTTTTAGCTAGTTCCGGATGATGGGTACACACGTCCTTGTTTAATCAATTACTAATATTACTAAGAGTATTGTAACTCAATTGACTTTGACTTGTCTCTTTAATCTTTGAGGGAAAAATCAAATTTCAGATCTCTAACCATAAAATAATAATAATAAATTTGATAACACTGGCCCACCCCTTATAGTTTGTGGCTGCTCCAACACTCTAACATGTGTCTCCTGGAAAACAACAAAAATCATTTTGGAACCATCGCATTCGTCATACTGTCCCTCACATGGTACAAGTTAATTAATTAGTTCATGTATTGTATGTTTATATGTAATTTTTAAAATAGTCTTGAATTTTTTTATTGTTAATATTTTTTTATCCACTACAACGTTAAAAAATGAAAAAGAAAAATTTAGCAAAAAAAAAAAAAAAGAAAGAAAAAAGAAAAAAAAAAAGAAAAAGAAGAAGAAAGTAAAGGCAAATAAATAATTTACCCATTTTTTTATCTTTACTTTTGTGTATTAGTGGTAGATACAAGTGAAGTGTTTTGTAAGAAGGGTGTGAGTGTGAGCCTAACATAACTAAAAAAAAAAAACAATAAGTGGGAAGGGCACAAATTGGATGTTAGGTTGGAATAATTTCTTTTTTTTTTTTTCTTTTTTTTTTTTTTTCTTCAATTGTTGGGTTGGAATAGCTTGAATTCCAAATCTAAAAATTAAAACTAATGAATTTTATTATTGTAATTCCAAATTCCTCATTGATTTTTATTAGTATTATTTTTTTAATGTGGGATCTTCCAGTGGAGCTATCGTGGATTCAACCATTGTTTTACACTAGTGAGAGATTTATCAATTTGTTAATTAATTGATACGCATTAATGAAATGTGATTTTAAATAATACACATTAATGCGATTTTAAATAATACACGCCAAATAAGTCAAATTCATGTAACTTAATCAACAAATGTTTTTGTATTAGTGGAATACATTTCTCATTTTTATGCAAATTAAAAAAAAAAAATGGGAAGGAGGATTTTAAAAAAAAAAAAAACATAGTTTAGCTACAACAACTATGTGGCAACTCATAAGATCATCCACATGTACTTTTAGTTACATGACTTATTTAATGAGTCATGCGACTTGTTTAAATAATACATGTGGATGTGTTGTCACATCTATCTATATCTATACTATAATGTAAAACTAAAGCGTTTTTGACTTTTGGTTGACCTCATAATATTGTGCCACATAAGCTTTTGAAATCTCACAATTTTACACCTCATTATTTTAATATATATTTTCTAATTGAATATAAATTTTATTCTATAATTAAACTTTCATTAGAATCTTGACACATCATATTTTTCTTTAATATAAAGAATATATTATTCCATATATACAACACAATCATAATAAATATCTAATACTAAAATATATTCCATATATAGACACAATATAAATATCTTTTAATAATAATCATAATTATCAATTTTTATCAAAAGTTCCTTTTTTTTCTTATGTATTTCATTTAATTTTTGTTGCTGGCAATGGAGAAAGGTGGATGGATTTGTTATAATGAAACCACGTGAGCTTGAAATGAGTAATGAAAATTATTTAGATTTGATCATTTAATCATGTGTCTATGTATTTATTTGTCATTCTTCTTATTTTAAGTATCCTTTATTTTATTTTTGGATGGAAACATGATCCATATGGTAAATATAAACATGAATCGTGTCTTATAAAAATTGGATTATATTCAAATTATGCAAAAAAAAATTACATTATATTAAATTTTAATTATCCTATGATAAATATACTTTCTTAGTTATTTTTTTAACCAAAAAGTAAGATCTATCCTAAATCTAATCCGTAAAATCTCATTTATCGATCTTGCCTACAACATTTCGAACTACGAAAAATAAAAAAATACATATTCAACAAAAAGAAGTAAAAGGAATCAAAATTAATTTAGATCTTATATTCAATTATTTTCCTATGCATCGCACAGGTTTGCGACTAGTTATAAATTAAAGCAGAAAACGTTGCCATCTTTCTACCACGTGGCATCTAAGGCAACGTCTTCTGCTTGACACATAGTATCTTAGATGACACATGAATTAAATAAACTAAATTAAATACCCACTACCCCCATAATAAAAACTACACCATTAATAAATTAAATACCCATTACTCAATTAAATAGTCTTATTAATTAATTCAGATATAAATAGATATATTCCAACCAAATCTGTTAAACACAATATATGTTATTTCAAATATGCATTTATATTACAACTTGGGCATTTGCCCCAATGGTCATTCCTCTCTCCAAAAAGTCTCAGCCCTTTGTGAGTGCTTGGGTTCGATCCTTGGGTTTGTATCAATTTATATTATATTTTATTTTTGTTTGCGTCTAATTTACTTACTATTGTATAATTATTTTCTAATATTTAATATTTAAGTGGAAATAAGAGCTTAGATAAGATAAAATTTACATAAGTATTACCTTCATTTTCGTCTTTTTTCAGGTTAAATTTCTATATGTTTGCAATGTTGATAATTGCATATTTGAAATTATATTTTCTTTATTTAAAGAGCAAAGATTTGTTTAGATTATAAACTGCTACAATTAGGTTGAGTTTTTTTCCAAGTTGAATGCTAAATAACTATTCGATCCTTGGGTGTGTATCAATTTATATTATATTTTATTTTTGTTTGCATCTAATTTACTTACTATTGTATAATTAGTTTCTAATATTTAATATTTAAGCGGAAATAAGAGCTTAGGAAAGATAAAGTTTACATAAGTATTACCTTCATTTTCGTCTTTTCTCATGTTAAGTTTCTATGTGTTTGCTATGTTGATAATTGCATATTTGAAAATTTTATTTTATTTATTTAAAGAGTAAAGATTTGTTTAGATTATAAACTGCTACAATTAGGTTGAGTTTTTTTTTCCAAGTTGAATGCTAAATAGCTATTCGATCCTTGGGTTTGTATCAATTTATATTATATTTTATTTTTGTTTGCGTCTAATTTACTTACTATTATATAATTATTTTCTAATATTTAATATTTAAGTGGAAATAAGAGTTTAGGAAAGATAAAGTTTACATAAGTATTACCTTCATTTTCGTCTTTTCTCAAGTTAAGTTTCTATGTGTTTGCTATGTTGATAATTGCATATTTGAAAATTATATTTTCTTTATTTAAAGAGCAAAGATTTGTTTAGATTATAAACTGCTACAATTAGGTTGAGTTTTTTTCCAAGTTGAATGCTAAATAGCTATTCGATCCTTGGGTTTGTATCAATTTATATTATATTTTATTTTTGTTTGCGACTAATTTACTTACTATTGTATAATTATTTTCTAATATTTAATATTTAAGTGGAAATAAGAGCTTAGGAAAGATAAAGTTTACATAAGTATTACCTTCATTTTTGTCTTTTCTCAGGTTAAGTTTCTATGTGTTTGCTATGTTGATAATTACATATTTGAAAATTATATTTTCTTTATTTAAAGAGCAAAGATTTGTTTAGATTATAAACTGCTACAATTAGGTTGAGCTTTTTTTCCAAGTTGAATGCTAAATAGCTATTCGATCCTTGGGTTTGTATCAATTTATATTATATTTTATTTTTGTTTGCGTCTAATTTACTTACTATTGTATAATTATTTTCTAATATTTAATATTTAAGTGGAAATAAGAGCTTAGGAAAGATAAAGTTTACATAAGTATTACCTTCATTTTCGTCTTTTCTCAGGTTAAGTTTCTATGTGTTTGCTATGTTGATAATTGCATATTTGAAAATTATATTTTCTTTATTTAAAGAGCAAAGATTTGTTTAGATTATAAACTGCTACAATTAGGTTGAGTTTTTTTCCAAGTTGAATGCTAAATAGCTATTCGATCCTTGGGTTTGTATCAATTTATATTATATTTTATTTTTGTTTGCGTCTAATTTACTTACTATTGTATAATTATTTTCTAATATTTAATATTTAAGTGGAAATAAGAGCTTAGGAAGATAAAGTTTACATAAGTATTACCTTCATTTTCGTCTTTTCTCAGGTTAAGTTTCTATGTGTTTGCTATGTTGATAATTGCATATTTGAAAATTATATTTTCTTTATTTAAAGAGTAAAGATTTGTTTAGATTATAAACTGCTACAATTAGGTTGAGTTTTTTTCCAAGTTGAATGCTAAATAGCTATTAATACTTGCAAATACGTCGAAAAATGATACTTTAACTATATATGTGGTTTGGCCATAAAAGTTTTGTTTCCTTTTTGCTTTAAAAGTTAAAGCAATGATGATAGTCATTGTATGACAATATATCTTCATGAAAACTGAAAAGGAGCATAAGGCAGAATTTCATGTTTTTAAAATATTCATTTGAATTATTATATGAAATTCTTTCGTGAGTTATATGACTCTAACTATAATTATGTAAAAGGATGTTCTTCTGTCATGAGATACCTTAATGAATTGATCTTAAAAGGTGGAGTAAAACGTGTCTCATTGTTATTAGCAATCTCAATTGATTCTGATCATATGGTTTTTTTTTTTTTTTTTTCATGCATGCAGATGCATTAGCCGAGTTGGTCTTGAAGAGAGTGGAGGATATAGTTAGAGATGAGTTTTTCTATGCAATATGCAATATGTATATTTTACATTTGAAGTATTTTTGCTTGGTTAAGTTGTAGTCCTCTATTTTTTGCAACCAAAAATGTTTTTTTTTTTTTTTTTTTTACAATTTCTGATACTATTTAATTATATAAAATTTAGTTTGACTTGATCTTTTTATTTTTATACAATTGGATATATTCAAAATATTTTTGCTTGGTTAAGTTGTAGTCCTCTATTTTTGCAACCAAAAATGCTTTTTTTTTTTTTTAATTTCTGATACTATCTAACTACATATAAAATATAGTTTGACTTGATCATTTTATTTTTATACAATTAGATATGCCAAATAACTTGACAACTATCTGTTTAATATATTTTTTGAGGGTAAGTGTTAAGTATAAATTATTTTCCAACACTCATATTAGAATTGATGAGGCAACATTCAAATTATCTGAGATTTAGGACATCAATGGACTATCATTTAGAGATAACTAAAAAAGGAAATTGTGTTGATTTATTTATTTATTTTTTTTAGGGGTAGAGGGAATAACATCTTAACATTTTTTTTTTCTATGTGTTAAATTTTCCTAAGAGATACGTGTTAGACTTAAGATGACATTGTCATTTTTATCTTCGTGGACCAATTTGTTATATGATGGACTTCTAAGGTCACAGATATTGTTTATGTGATTATTCATAAGTGATAAATTGCCCAAAAAAGGATGAAAAGAGAAACAAAAGAAAGTAAAAAAAGGTAAAGATGAGATACTTAAATATGTGACAAATTGTATTATTTATTTGTACTATCAAAGTGTTGTAAGTTAAACAAAAATGAGAAACCTCAGAACATTTAGAATCTATATGGAACAATTGAGGTTTACCAAAGTGATTGAAATTCATAAACGATGTGAAATGATTTTTTTTTATTTGCTAAGTGAATACAACCCCGGGATATAAACCCCAATTGAAAGGAATCGATGCAATTAGGCTAAAAAGTGATTGGTAGTTATCTTTATAGACTTAGTATAATACATTTGATGAAATATAATAAAAATGATCATTTCTATTTTTAAGCGCAAAGAAAAATTATTTACATTTTCTATTTTACATTTTATATATATATATTATATATATATATATATATACTTATATCATTATTGTTATTATTTTTTCCTTCTTCTTAGTTAAGTTGCTTTGTTAGAAATATATTTTTAGAAAAATAATGAAAAAGAGCCGCGCATTGCGTGGGTTATAGTCTAGTATTAGATTATAACAAGATGGTTTGTAGCCAAACTCTGTTATGCCGTTTTAACCAACTACTCATTTTTCAATTAATACATGTGAATGGTTTTATGTGTTATCACATAGTGGGTTATAACAAGTTTGTATCCAAACTATGTTATGTCGTTTTAACCTACTACCCATTCTCAATTCATAAATCAATATAGGTTTTTTCTTTGTGGCATTTAATGTAAGGTAATTTTCAAATATTACACGCCAAATTAGTCAAATCCATGTAAGTCAAACACGAAACATGTCTAACTAATAAGAAAAGTAAAACATGAACTTGGTAAGTATATGAGTAGGACTTAAAAAGTAATCAGAAAATCAATAATACTATCCAAATAAATTAATAGTGGCCCTTGTAATTAAAAAAAAAAAAAAAAAAAAAAAAAAAACCACCCCGAGGTTTGAGATAATGACAAAAATTAAAGAATCTACCAAGATTTTTCGAAATTATCCAATTTACACTTTAAGTGCAAACAACATTTAATACAATCTGTCATCTTAATAGTTGTGAATTTGACTAATAAAATGATTATTGTATAATAAAATGAGGTCAGTGTGTTGTATTTATCACAATCTGTCATCTTAATAATTGTGAATTTTGTTGTGCCGATAGCATTGTTGTAAAAATAAAAATTTATGTCTACGTTTTGAATTATTTTAGACCATAAATTAGGTTTTGGTAAAAAATACATAAATATTGTTAAGAGTTGTTTATATTTATGGGTAATTTGGATATTTTTTAAAAAATATTGATAGTTTTTGACATTAATTCAAACTTCGAAAATAATTTTTATATTTTACCCTTCTAAAAATTAAAGGTGACGTTTTACATATATATATAGATTTTAGTTCACGTTATATCTGTTTTATTGAAAAAAAAGGGCAAAAAGATTGACATCCTGACATTCTTTAACTTTAGAGAGGTTCTTTTTTTAGTTTGTGTTTTTTTTTTTTTTTTTTTTTTTTTTTTTTTTTTTTTTTAAGTTGTTTTTTTCATCCATCATTAATTCTTTTTTCAAAATGACCATTCTGTCTAACTTTATGATTAATCTAACTGTTAAAGGAGAAAAAAATGACAAAGGTTTTTTTAACTATATGATTTATAGGTTATTGCAATGATATAATTGAATTTAAATAAAGAAATTAAATTTAGATACTTTACTTAGAAATTATAGTAGAGTAATCCCAAAGAGTTGGATTCACAAGGTTTTGAATTCGAAATTTTTAGCCATCATCTTGAGGCCATCCACGAAAAATTCCTCTTTGTAATACCCAATAAATGCGGGATCAAAAAGAAAGAGGACAAGGTTTAACTATAAACCAGTTTGTAGTCGGTTTATTACAATAAACTATATGACAGCTTATAAGACCATCCACATGTATTATTTAAAGAAGTCATATAACTCATTAAATAGGTCATGTGACTAAAGTACACATGTATGATCTTATTAATTGCCACGTAGTGAGTTGTAGTAAGTTGGTTACAAAAAATAATTAAGAATTTGAAAAAAAGAAAAAAGAAAAAAACAACTGCAGCTAAAAAAAAGAAAAAAAGAAAAAAGAAAAGGATTTTATATAGTTAGGCAGTCCGTCAATTTCTGGGGAAATTGTCGGTGGTGTATTAAGAAACACAACATTAGATTAGCACATTATGCAGTATCTTCTCTGTGTCTCTGTGCAACGTGTCTTTAAAACTTTCCACTTTATAGACTTGAAGTACACACAAACAAACACACTCTCTCTCTTTAGTACCAACAAGTATCTTCTCTGTGTCTCTGTGCAACGTGTCCTAAATAAGCCTTAACCTTCAAGTTCAAGTTCAACCACTCTACTGACTCCCCTAGAGATAGAGAGAGAGAGAGAGAGAGAATGGGGGTGGACTTGAGACAAGTGGTTGCCGGGATACTGACGCTGACCATGTTTGTGATGCTGGGGAACATGATCAAGCGTGACCATTTTGATTCTGTTGAAGTAAGCAATCTCAACCACCAAACACACACACACACACACTGTCTTATCTGATCCAACCCTTTGTTTTGTTTTTTCATTATATGCTTTCTTTCTATCTGGATCTGCTTCACATTTCACTTCAAAGCTTGTTACTTTTTCTGTTTTTGGTTTATGGGATTTGTTGCATTTGATAATTGAGATCTTGACTCAAGTACAAAACCCATTTTTTATTATTTATTTTCCTTTGGAATCAGTTCATTTTGTGGAATTTGACAGAGTTTGGTGAGAAAAATAGAGGAGAATTCAATCAGGAAAAAGAAAAGATTTCTTTTTTCAGATTTCCAGATGAGTAAACGATGGTCAACTTAGTCAATTGTTGAGTTAAATTATTGTTTTTTTGAAGTTTAATATCTTTGTGAAATTTACTTATAGCAACAAGAGCAATTAAAGTATATATTTGATATATTTACTTTTTTTTTTCTTTTCTTTTAAACTTATAATATGCATATTTGCTGTTGCGAAGAGATGCAAATTCTGGTTGATTTCATGAAAAAC
>OU015767.1:17828478-17935198 GCA_907173295.1 Fagus sylvatica
TTCTCTCTCTGTGTTTCACGTCTCTCTCTCTCTCTCTCTCTCTCTGTTTCACCGTATGGAATTGAAAATTCTTGGTCAATTTGTGAACAAAGTTTATATTTTTTCTTTGTGAAATTGCTTTCTCCTTCTCTGATTTATTGCATTAATTATTTCAGAAAGGCTTCTCGCGGCATTCATATTCAGTTGCAAATTCTACAAAATTTAAAGAGATGATAACGTTTGCAAATCGAATGAGTGCGTTGACAGAAGGGCCAAGTTCAAGGTGGTTGTGTGGTTAACGCTTGGTGTGCGGCATTCATATTCAGTTGCAAATTCTACAAAATTTAAAGAGATGATAACGTTTGCAAATCGAATGAGTGCGTTGACAGAAGGGCCAAGTTCAAGGTGGTTGTGTGGTTAACGCTTGGTGGTTGCAGTCCCGGCGGCATCAACAAAATGAAAGCACCGCCATTATTGGACAGTAAGCCTTTTCTTTCTTTCTCTCTTTCTTTTTGTTTTTTGATTTTCTCTCTCACTTCCTCTGCAGTTTTGTTCGTCCCAATCATTTGGCTAATCACAATTAGCCATTTCACTAATCCTAAGAAAAATCTCTTTCGCACTCTTTCTCTGATTCTCTCTGTTTTTTGAAGTTCCTGTCCTCCTCCTCCGTGCTTTCGCGTCGTTTGTGGCGGCGGCGGCGGCGGTGTTAGTGCCGAGGGATCAAACTCGCACCACCACCACGTGGCGCGTGACGTCAGCTTCGTCCTCCACGACGCGCTCGAATCTTCTGGAATCCTCGCCTCCCACGCCAGAGTAAAACGAACATCTCCAATCTTCTTATTCTCTTTCGTTCAATTTTCGGATGCATTAAAAAATGGTTTGAAATCTGTGAGCAGGAAGGAAGGGAGGGATTCTGTGCTTAGATCCGGAAATTCTCGGACATCGAGAGGGAAACCAGTTTTTTTTTTTAATTAATAATGCAAATGCTTCTTAATAATGCCTTTCCTTCTCAACCAATGAAGAAAAATAATTCTTTTGGTTTCAGCACACACACAGAAAGCCGGTGAAGGAGAGAGCAAAATAAAAAATGAAGAGGAAGAAGACTGTTGCCTAAGTGGTCTGTGAAAAGAAACTGAAGTGAAAAGTGATTGATGGCCTAAAGCAATTAATGAGGCGTGTCTTGGAAGCAAGGGGCTGACCACACCAACGGCTGAAAATGCTTTCTTTCCATACTTCCTTTTTGTTTTTCTAAAGTCACTTGTGGGTGATATAAAAGAATGACCCAATGAACAGAATGATAAAAAAAGGTGTGTTTGTACTTTGTAGTGTGTTTGTAACACACTCACACCAACATATACATATATATATATATATTTGATGGAATGTATATCTGTTTTGTGATTGTATCAATTAGTGATGTGTGCTTGCTGAATATAAATATTATGTTTATGTATTTTTATAATGTCGATGTTGTTTGCATGTCAATGCGTGCTTTGATGGGAAAAGGGCAGATAATGTGTTTGTTATATTAATTTATTGTCTTTTTTTTTTGTGCTTTTTTTTTTTTTTTTTTTTTTTTTTGTGCTTTTGTTTGCTTTTGTTGATAATCTTAAACTGCTGTTTTTTTTTTTTTTTTGTTGCTTTTGTTTGATATCTTAACTGCTTTTTTTTTTTTTTTTTTTCTCAGCTTTTGTTGATGATAAAGATAAAACTTTTGTTTGTTTAAAAAAAAAAAAAAACATTTTTTGTTGAAAAAAATAAAATACCGTGCATGCTTAATAGTTTAGAGAAGATTCTTTAAACTTTTGTTTGTTAAAATATATATATATATATATATATATAATATATTATATATATATATATTATATATATATATAAACTTTTTCTATGTGTTTAATGTAATTAATCATTATACATTTGACTTGATGTAATTTTTTTCAGATATATTTCAATGGTTTAAATGATAATTATTTATATACACAGTATAATACATTAAATTTTATTACAAATTTAGTTGCTATACTTACCAATTAACATATTTTACTGTTTTTGTTATTCATATTAAATAAGTGTATCCCGCGCATTGCGCGGGTCATACGCTAGTTAATGATAAACGCTCTAACTTTTTCCCATTGCTCCTCTTTATACTTTTTTAAAGTAACATAGAATCTAATCCAAAGCTTGTATATAATTATTTAATTATTTCAAAAGTTAAAGTATAAAGAGAATTAATCCAACATAAATAAATTCGATCTAACAGAATATCATTGAATTGATCCAACAAAAAATCAATTCTAAATACCCAATATCACATATTCAACTTCATAATGAAATCTTTGAATAGAAAAAATAGGGAAATGATATTTCCATACTGATTATTGTTATTTCCGCACCATTTGGTGTGGAAATAACAAAACATAGTGCAATATGTGCACTACTACTATTTGTTATTTTCACACTAAATGGTGCGGAAATAACAACACTTGGTGTGAAAATAACACCACCAAAAAAATATCACCAATATAATCCACTTGCCTATATTCCACAAACTATTTAAATGTAGTAGTACTTAATTAGAAAATGAAATAACAATTAATATGATCTCACAAATTGTACCTCACCCATAAAGTCATATAATTATTGAAGCATTTAACCTAAAAGTTTAAGTTAATAAGAAAAGAGGCTCAAATTACGTATCTTTTATATTGGATGGATATGACTTGAGGAAACCAGATTACGAGTTGAGAAGTTGGGACGATTGGAGTTGAAGTGGAGTGACCTAACTCTGATACCATGTTAAAGCATCCAACTAGTTCATATATTCATTACTTACTCTAATTCTTTCCAATGTAGGATTGATAATCTCTAACAATCATAAGTACTGAAGAAAGCAAATCTTCAATGTAAATACCTCCCCCTTAAAGCTAGGGCCTAGAAGGTTTATCATAAGTTGATTGTCTAGTCAAAGCATTATGATAATAGATGTAGAGGCCTGTTTTTTGCCACATCAGCCCAAGCCCCAAGGCAACAAACTTTGCTTTGAGGGCCCAAAGCAAACAAAGTCCAAAGGTCTACGGCAACAGAGCCCAGTAGTCTACAGCAGCAGAAAACAAGAAGTAATGGCATTGGGCCATCAATTAAGCCCAAGACCCAAGCTGGCCCACTCAATTCCAAACACACATCTGCTATGATAACATGGGACCCACTAGAACATGCTTATCCCAACAAACCAGCATGGTGCTCCATGGCTAAAGCTTTGTAATATTCAGAAGTTTACACAGCAGACAAACACAACAAAACTTTGGTTTACACAGCAGACAACCCAAACTCATATCTGCTGTGATGATGATGGGACCCGTCAGAACAGCAGACTTGTCAGTAGGTACAGCAGACTTATCAACAGTAGAAATATTGGGAAAGATAACCCAAAATCAATGATGATTTGAATCAGAAAATGAAATGCCATCATCATCGTAAAAGGCTGCTGGATTTCTCTATTAACCTTCAGATATGGTAGATATTTCATACAAATGTGTGCTACAACATAAGCCATGATGGGAGAAGTGATGGAGAAAACAAAGCAAGAGCAAATGAAGCCAAGAAAGCTGCCATGGCCACCAAGGCTGCCACCACTCAAGAGTAGCGATCACCGTAGCCCAGCACTCCGGTGGTCCTTGCTCATCTTCAACATGGAACTAAGGAAGAACGGTTTGGAGGTAGGGGGATTAATTTACTGAATTTCTTTGATCTGCTGTGACATGAAAAGCATTAGATTTGCTGGGGAATAATACAACGGTAAGATCAAATTTAATTATGCAAAACGTGTATGAGTCAATTCAATTACCTCAACTCCTCTTATCAAGCATTTAATGCTCACCATCCCCAACACCAGAAATGAGAAAATTAGCTGTTTGCCGCAGCCCAAATCAGGTCTATAGTAGATAAAGGTTATCTTCTTAACCTTAGAAAGATTTAGTCAAATCCCACCCCTTTTACCTCTCGGATAAACAGTAACTATCATGATTAAGAGGGTAATGGGTGAAACCATGAGATACTAACACCACTATAAAGAGGGATGAGAAATAGGAAATGGGGGTTGGTTGATCTTGGTCTGAAACACATCCCTACTTAAGAGCTAATCCAGAAAAAGCTCAAGGGAAGAAGACAACCAAATTCTGCAGAACACTTTCTGCAGATTCGCTGTAGACTGAAACACTTTCTATCTGCCGTAACAAAAAATCCCACATTTAACCACCAAACACTCACCAATTAATGATGTGACTCACACACGTTTGCACAGTAAATGATCCTCTTCCTACTCACCAAATCTCCCGTGTTCTATTGTTTATTATACATTTCTTGTTTGATATTATCTTTGCAAGTCATGGTGAAGGCTAACTCTATTATGTTTAGTCTTTAGTCTGTGGCACCAAACTCCCTGAGTTCTGTTGTTTATTACATATTTCTTACATGTTATTACCACTGCATGCCTTGGTGAAAGCAAAGTCTATTGTGATTAGTTTTGATCTGCGGTACTGATCCTGTCTGTCTACCGTGACCTCCTTGGTGAGTATTTGTGGCCCAACAGATCAGAAATCCCAGAGGGAAGCACCATCAGCCACCAGGTGTCCCAACAAGCTTAGTGTAGAGTTTTGGGCTCAACATCCCCTTCAAACGGATCAGCCCATGTTCAGCCCATTCGTGAAGCGACACGTGGTGAACAAAGAAATTTTGAGCATCCATAATAGACAACCTATGTCTCTATCTTGTGTGCAATCCAGGCATCTAATTGTTCATTGATAGCAGCTCTTTTATGGGTTCCAACTTCCTTTACATGTTTCTTTGTTATCGGTAAAGCCCAAGTAATATCGACGAAATGAAAAACGTAACTCCATATAACATCAACGAAGAAGAAGAAGAAATTCATATATTGTATAGTATGAAACCACGGACATGCCAATACCTTGAGCCAATACCTTGAGGAGGTAATCCTATTTGCATTTCTTTGAACACTTTGAGGGTAATTGAGAAACCAAATAAAATAATCTGCCATAACTTAAAAAACCAAATAAAAATAAAAATAAAATAATCTGCATTTCTTTGTGAAAGAGAAGATCGTTGGTGATTGTTGGAAAGCGCTTGAAAATGGTCTCATAGAGTCGGGATTGCCCTCAGGGATCACCAACGAGACATTGTTGTCCACCCGAAAGACTGAGCTGTTTCCAACGTGGCCCCTGTCTCCATAGAAATCGAGCCTAATTGTTTGTTGATGGAGCCCTGACAGTAAAGACTATGATGTCAACACCATTGAAGCTTGCAACGATGAGCTCTTCCACGGTGTTGTTGTGGCTTTAGAAGGTTGAAAGTTATGAAATATATGATTTATAGTTATTATGTTATAATACAAAAAAGAAAAAAGCTAAAAGAGTAGTCTCTGATACAAAATCAAAGGAATAAAATAACCCAAACAATTAAAGCTGAGGTAAAAATTTGTGAGAACTTAAAAGTTGAGGTGTCAAAATTTTAAAAGGTCAAAATTTCTTGACTATGTTTATGGATAAATAAGGACATGCTTTACTTGTTGTGCATAGGCATTGTCGAGAACTATTCAGAAATCTTATTGATCCATATATAATTCTTATAACAACTTGAATTAATATTCTAAAGTATTTAGAACAAAGTGGTCAATTTCGTACCGTTTCGGCCAAAACACTCAAAATATTTCGTTCCACTACTCCACTAAGTACAAGAAACACCACCAAAACGTACTTGTTAATATTTTGGGTGTTTTGGGTAATGAACAATTTAATTTTTATGTTTTTTTTTTAGAAGAAAGTTTTATGTTAATGTATTTTAAGTGACTTTTAACTTTTATATTCATGTCAGAAATCTTATTGATCCATATATAATTCTTATAACAATTTGAATTAATATTCTAAAGTGTTTAGAACAAAATGGTCAATTTCGTGCCGTTTCGGCCAAAACACTCAAAATATTTCATTCCGCTACTCCACCGGGTACAAGAAACACCACTGAAACATACTTGTTAATATTTCGGGTGTTTCGGGTAATGAACAATTTAATTTTTATTTTTTTTTTTTTAGAAGAAAGTTTTATGTTAATGTGTTTTAAGTGACTTTTAACTTTTATATTCATTCAGAAATCTTATTGATCCATATATAATTCTTATAACAACTTGAATTAATATTCTAAAGTATTTAGAATAAAGTGGTCAATTTCGTATCGTTTCGGCCGAAACACTCAAAATATTTCGTTCTGCTACTCCACTCGGTACAAGAAACACCACCGAAACGTACCTGTTAATATTTTGGGTGTTTCGGGTAATGAACTATTTAATTTTTTTGGTTTTTTTTTTAGAAGAAAGTTTTATGTTAATGTGTTTTAACTTAAGTGACTTTTTATATTCATGTAAGAAAGAATGAAAGTTTTATCACTTATGTTCAATAATATATATATATATATATAGCAGTAAAGCCGAAACAGTAACACCGATATTCGGTACCAAAATATTTCATTCTCCTAACCAAACCGAAATGGCCTCCGGTACAGTATTGACCATTTTGGTTTAGAATCACAAAATGTATCTCAACCATGCATTTTATAAAACACTTTTTTTTTTTTTAGAGGAGTTATAAAACACATTCATTTTACTTCTTGTTTCATAATTGATGTTCTAACTTCTAAGTAAGACCCAAACATATTCCTAACATGAATGATTTGGAGAAAGGCAAGCTTATCTATACTATAATATAAAACCGAAACTTTTTGACTTTTAGTTGACCTCATCATATTGCGCCACATAAATTTTTGAAATCTCACAATTTTACACCTCATCATTTTAATATATATAATCTAATTGAATTTAAATTTTATTCTATTATTAAACCTTCCATTAGAATTTTAACACATCATATTTTCTTTAATATAAGAATATATTATTCCATATATAAAACACAATCATAATTAATGTCTAATACTAAAATATATTCTATATATAAACACAATATAAATATCTTTTAATAATAATCATAATTATCAATTTTCATCAAGATTTTTAGAGTTCTTTTTTTTTTTTCTTATGTATTTCATTTAATTTTGTTGCTAGCAATGGAAAAAGATGAATGGATTTGTTATAATGAAACCATGTGAGCTTGAAATGAGTTATGAAAATTATTTAGGTTTGATCATATAATCATGTGTCTATGTATTTATTTGTCTTTCTTCTTATTTTAAGTATCATTTATTTTATTTTTGGATGGAAACATAATCCATATGGTAAATATAAACATGAATCGTGTTTTATAAAAATTGGACTATATTCAACTTATGCCAAAAGAAAAATTACATTATATTAAATTTTAATTATCCTATGGTAAATACTTTCTTAGTTATTTTTTTAAACAAAAAGTAGGATCTATCCTAAATCCGATTCGTAAAGTCTCTTTATCGATCTTGCCTACAACATTTTGAACTACAAAAAAAAAAAAAAAAAAATAATATTCAACAAAAGAAGTAAAATGAATCAAAATTAATTTAGATTTTATTTTCAATAATATTCTTGTGCATTGCACAGGTTTGCGACTAATGTATTTAAACTAAAAGGTGAGGCACCAAAAAAAAAAGTTTAGAGTTATAGAGCTCAATAGCTCATTAAGTAAAATGTTGGCACAGAGATTCAATCGCTCAGCAAAGCATTAATTAATTAAGTATTTATTTATTTCCTTAGAATGATAAAGATAGATTTGTCATAGATGTAAAGTACTGCCAAGAAGTGGTGGCCATGCACGGGCACTCAAATTTTGTGATCAAATGATTTTTGTTCTAAAATCTCTTCACCTGTATAAAACCATTTGAGCCCTTGCCCTTCTATAATTTCAGCTGAAGCATGCACAATCACACGCCAAAAGGAGAAAAAGAAATCAGGACGAAAAATTCAAATAAGGAAAAAATAAAAGAAAAGAGAACGTATTTTATTTTCCTTTCACCTTTTGTTTCATAAGGAAATTTATGTGGTATAGAATCTTTGTTTTGAGTAGTTTTTGACCTTTTGTTGGTTCTGTAATTTTAGTAACATTTCTTCTTCTTCTTTTTTCTTTGATAAAGGAGAAATATAAACCTTCACAAACTCAATTTCCTTATTTTTGAAAGGAATATTAGAAAAAAACTAGCCGTTGGTGGCTTTCCATGAATAAAAAACCCTAAGCATAACTCTATGAAATCAGCTATAAGGAAGCATATATCACCATTTATATAAATAATAGAAACCAAATCTTCTTTAGAATCATACAGAAGATTTGAAATTTTCTTGAAAATTTTGACAGAAAATCTTTGAGCAGATTCTGAAGAATCCGACCATGTCCCATTCAAGTAGATGTGCAGCTTGCAAATCTTTGAGAAGGAGATGCCCTAAAGATTGCGTGCTTGCACCATATTTTCCCCCTACTAATCCACAGAGATTTGCTTGTGTTCACAAGATCTTTGGTGCTAGCAACATTACCAAAATGCTAGAGGTAAGACCAAATATGTTACTAGTAACGGATTTTTCATTCATTAATCAGTTAATGTAATTATAAAAAAAAAAATTAATTAGTTAATTTAAAGGTATATAGATATTATTTCAAGAGCATATATAGAGGGAGGGATCACTATTTGAAACAGTTTGTTTGTCATTCACTGAAAGGTTGCCTTGCCTGTCTTACAAAATAATCTCATAGATGGTGTGTTAATGGTCTCTTTAAGATGTTTTTCAATGGATTAATTATTTCTCTAATTCATCATTTTCATTCATCCTTTTTTGATTAAATTGTCATTCATCTTTAATTGGTTACTATATAGTGAAAGATGATTTTAAAAAAATGACATGGTTTTAGTTTTATTTATTTGGTTATGTACTCTTGGTTTTTGTTTGTTTGCAAAGTAAGGGAGGAGAATTTGAATCCCAAATCTCATTTATGAGAGAACAGGACAATGCCAGGTGAACCAAAAACCATGTTATAATATTGTAAAGAAGATATATTCTTGCTATTGTTAATGTTGTTCTTATTTTCTGTTAGGCAATAAGAGAAGATTCAACACATCCATAGGAATAAAACAATCACTTCTATAATCAATATGAAAGTTAAATGTTTTATTTTCTTGTTTTTCCCCATCCCTGTAGGCTTTGAATTCATAAATTTATGTTAATATCAAACTTCTTTAGATTCATTTTTTTTTTTTAGTTACATAATGGCAATGACTCCTTCCCTCCCAAACCTAAGTGAAAGGAATATTATTTGATACTCTCAGAGTGCAGGGACATCATAATATTCCATAATTTCACATAAATGGTGCATCTCACTATGAATATAAAAACTTGTTAATTAAGATTAAATTAGTACTGAAACCAATTATTTTCTCATAAAAAGTAATTAGAGAAATTTTAGTACCATGAAAATTCTTGAAGATATAATGTTTAGTACCATTTCCTCCATACTTCTCTTGAAACAACACTTGAGAAATTTTCTTATAAGTGATTTAATAAGGAGTAATGCCAAGAACTTTGCTATATTTTAGTACTATATTCAGTTTTTCTATGGGTAGAATATATATTTTCACCCAAAAAAAAAAGGGTAGAATCTAGAAGTTGACCAAAATTAAATGCAATTCAATTAATCTCAATTTCCATTTTTAACCATCTTAATTGTTCTTTAGAATTAAGTTGTGAGCAACTTATTGACTTTACTCCTAATGATTTATTTATTTTTTTCTATTACTCTTGTAGCCGTTTGATATTTTCCATTAATAGACTCTTTGTCAACTTCTAACATTAGCAATTGTAATAGCTGTCACAAAAAAAGAAAAAGAAAAAGAAAAAAATTCAAATTCTAAGTAAAAAACACCAACATTAATAATAGAGTTGGTGGTCTTGAGTTTAACGAGCCATAAAAGGGATCTGTGTGATTAGCGATTATCATTTGGCAAAAAAGAACTCCAAAATTATTTTACTTTGAATTGATTACATTTATAATTAAGCTACCTAGAATAATTAATTCAAAATTTAGTTACATATAGCTATTCATCTCTCCAGTTTATTTACCCAAAACAAAACCAAACAAAAAAGCTTGTTTCAATTTTTCCTTCATGTGCCATGCAGCAACTTCCAGTGCATTTACGAGCTGAGGCAGCGGATTGCATTTCTTTTGAAGCGAGTTCACGTGTGGAAGACCCAGTCTATGGATGCGTTCGGATAATCTCTCAACTCCAACAACAGATAATTCAGGCTCAATCTGAGATAGTAAAGACAAAGGGTGAAATAGCATTTCATAATGCACAGCAACAACAATTGCAGCTGCCGCAAATGATTCATGCTGTCACTCAAGAAGAAAAAGGTGAAGGTCAGCCTTCATTGCTTAGTTCAAGTCAAGATCCCTTCCCCAACTTAAATCAACAGCTATTTGCAAGCTACAACTATTCCACTTTTTGTGGCTCTGATTTATGAGCAATTAGAAGTAGTTATTTATGAACAATGGCATCATCAAGTGGTACACAAATTTGGGAAACTTCAAGCCTCTCTCCCTTTCTCATAAATATATATATTTATCTATGAAGGAGATTGGATTTTCCTATTATTTTGATCCTTATTTCTTTTTAATTAAGTGGTTTTCTTCTTAGCTTTTGAGGTGTTTGAAGCCACTAAACTATAGTACTGTATTCAGTTACCAACTATTACGTACCAATAGTCTTATACTAGAATATTAATAATAATAATAAAAATAATAATATTTACGGAAACTTATTAAATATATTTGTAGAATTCAACCGTGATATTTATTCTTATCACATGAAAGATAGATCTCACCGTAAATTTAATTAGTAGAACTTATTATTATGTGAAAAGAGAGAATCTCAGTCTCCCGAAGTACTTTGGAATAAGATCCTCTCTATTTGAAATGAAATGAAGAGAGTCCATTTCGTAATCCAGATTAAATATTACAGATCTAACAGTGTATAGATTGCCACATCATTCAATTATGTTAGGTGCAGCTAGCGCTAATACAAAAATGAGGAATAATTATGCAGTACTCTTGGAATATAATAAATGTGTATTTCTCCCTCTCACAGGAGAGAAATTACATGAATGATGAGTCCTACTAATTAAATTCATTGTGGAACTAATCATTCATGTGAGAGAAGTGAGTAAAGTATGTATTAATTGTGTTTCAGAAATACTAAATAATTAAAAAAAAAAAAAGAGTTAGAGGCGTGCATCCAACCCACCAACCCAATGATATTGATCCAACCCAACCCGACCTCTCAGGTTGGTTTGTCGTGGGTTGGTGTAACCTATCTAACCTGACCCAACTCGACATATATATAAGTTTATTTCAAAATTTTTTTTTTTTATTAAAACTTGATTTATACCCATATTTTAAGATGTACTTATGATGAATTTTGGATCTTTGAGTATAATATAGGCACATTATGCGAATTGTAATAATTTATTGGAAAAAAAAAGAGAGGCTTAAATAGTTGATGAAATTACTCATTTTTTAAGGAAGCATTAAACATTTTAGTCCAATCCACCGACATAACTCTGGCTCATGTGAGTTGGATTAGATTGGTTCTACACATGTGATGAGTTGGGTTGGGTTAAAAAGGCGGTCCAACCGTCATCACCATGCACCCTAGTTAGTGTTTTAGTTACCAGTTTATGATTGATCCTCCATCATCACACATAGAGTTCATTATAATTACGTAGATCATGCAAAAGTATTCAAACTGGTATTTGGATTTTCTAAGACTATTGACAACAAAGAATCAAAGATCAAGGAAGGTTTATATGATTTTAAAAGAGAATATTTCGAAATCAATATTCTTTTGATAAAGCAAGTGCAGTTTCCTTCTTTCACCTTCTCAAAATCAATATTACTTTGATAAAGCAAGTGCAGGTTCCTTCCTTCATCTCTCTCTAAAAAAAAAAAAAAAAAAAACAAAGATTCCCTTCCTTCATATAAAAAAAAAAGTGGTTCTCCTCATTTTGTGCAAAAAATATTTTATTAGTTTATTTCCGTAAAACTATAAGAGTACTTTAATATTACAAATAATTAGTAATTAAGTATTAAATTATTAAACTTTCATTCCAAAATTGGATAATATCCTTTCTTTCCTTTTTTATCAATTGCATTTCCTGTTTATTCTCTTAATAATATTTTCCTTTATATTCTCTATTTTTAGGGTTTCACAGACCTGACAAAATCTGACTCGGGCCCATTTCCTGACCCGAACCCGAAGGAAAAATATGGGTATAGGTAGGGGTTTTTCGACCCGGGAACAAAGATGGTGTCAACCCGTACCCGACCTGTAAAATGATGGGTCGGGTCGGGTCAACCCGCGGGTCACATGGGTCGACCCGTTTTTCAAAGGATTTTTTTTTTTTTTTTTTAGAGTCTATATTATTATGTTAGGAATTAAAGTATTATGAGAGTTTTTTTTTTTTTTGAATGATTTGGAATTTGACTATTATAAAAGTTCACATAATGTCAATTAAAAAAACAATTCTTAAATTAAATTTGTATTTGAAATAGGCTAAACTTAACCAAATCAACACACAAAATTAGATGTTCTTTCTTGGTAGAAAGAGAATTGCAATCTATTTTCTTAGTTTTATTTAATATTTTAATGGCACACGTTCTTTTGGGTATTATTATAACTGCGTTTACTTCTGAATCAACTTTTAGCATTTGAGGTAAAATTCTTAATATTAATCTTGTCTTTTGCCAAAAAGTGTAGAAACTTTGATTTGCACTTAAAGTTAATTAAATGGATTTGAAGATAATATCTAATCCATTAGTAGAATAGCCATATTTATTAACTTTTTAAATATTTATTGACCCATTTACATTGTATACTAAAAGTTATATTAAAACTTTGTATTGTAAATGAAAATATTAATGAAATTACTCACCAACTTGAGGTGCAATTTTCAAGTATAAATATTTTCACTGCTAGAACTACTACCAACTTCGAGTAGATTGAGGTCCAATTCATATAAATTTATTTAGTTTTTTTTTTTTACCAAACATTTATGTTTTATTCTTGAAACTTTATATATATTGTCATCTTGATAGGTAATTTAATTTAATTTCATAATTTTCATGCAACTAATACATCTAAGGAGGTTCAATTAGCAAAAAAAAAAAGTACATCTAAGGAGGTTGATAATTTGATATGGTCAATGACATCTAGTATTTTTTTTCCCATATTCTTTTATTTGTGAGTGTTTTTGTTTATGTGTTTTCTTATTTGTATTGAAAGGAAGACAAAGAAAACTAAATGATAATTTTGGACTATAGGATCAAGTTTATTTTCATTTTTTATATATATATTTTTTCATGTGTAAAAATATGGGTCAACCCGGTTTTGACCCGACCCTTAAAAGACCGGGTATGGGTCATAGGTTGTGCAACCCATTTAAGACGACCCGTTTTTTGACCCGAATCCATTTGACCCGAACCCACATGGGTCTAACCCAAACCTGATTGACTCGACCCGTTTGCCAGGTCTTTCACTTATAAGACTAATAGGAAAAGGGCTAGATGATAAAGAAAAACATTTCTAGTCAAAATAAAAGTAAATCATTATTTTGTGTCATGTAAAAAAAGAAAAAAAGAACAAAAAAAGTAAACACTCTAAGGGCATGTTTGGTATTGTCTTCTTTGCACTAAAATGTCTGTAATAACTTTCATATACTTTTTTTTTTTTTTTTGATAATTTGATAGTTCGGGACGGACTCATAAAGGAAACTTGTTAATACTAATTGAGCTCCAAGGCTTTTAGCAACTATTCATTTACCTACTTACTGCTTTTTTTTTTTTTTCAATTCATTTGAACATGAGGCTTCTAAGATTTATGGATGATTGTGATACTTTTTAGTACATGCAATGCTCTATATTATAATTCGATATATTTGGGCATTTTAAAACTTATGGATGGTTGGATTAATTTTTTAGGAATATGTATTATTATTATTATTATTATTATTATAAATTTATAATTCCAAACTTGTTTTATATAGAATCATGATATTGAAGCATTTGAATTTCGACAAAATGTTTATAGAAGACGTCACCAATTTTTATACTTTTAAATATTGATGAAGATACTAATTTGAATAAAGGGCAATAATATTAATTTTAAAATTTTTCATTGTATACATTATAAGATGTCAAGCTAGACTATGCCGGATTTCTATAACAAAATAAGGCGAAACTCTTCTAGATTTTCACCGTAAAAATCTTGTCTTCACACTGCGCAGCCAAGAGTAACACCCTAAATAAATCAGGAATCGACCTAGACGATAGTCCGTGTTACTCTTGTAGGTTTCTCACACTAAAGAATAATGAGATCTTAACCTTAGATACAAATCAATTTTCAAGATAGATCACTGGTTGGTTTATATAACATCTTGCACATCCACTAGAGAATTCACCATAAATATATGAAAGCCTTCATATTTTTCTCTTTGGTTTTATTGTCAAACTAGTCGCAAATCTGTGCGATGCACGAGAATGTTATTGAAAATGAGATCTAAAGAAATTTCACTACGTCTAATTGGTTAGCGAGAAGAAATCTTCATAGCATGTCATCCAAATATAAATCTTCATAGCATGTCATCCAAATATATTATATAGTTCACTTGAGAGATTATAATTGGTAAGTATTACTATTTTAGCTTGTGTACTGAAAATTCACATCCATAGAGAATGACAGAGCATAATAGAAAAGTTAATTACATCTGTCGGCTTTGTGAACCTTTCTCTGCGCACCAGATTTTCAAAGTAATCAATGATTAAAGCACATAACCAGAATTGGTGAACACTTTTACAACAGAAGGTATCATACAACTAATTTGATTATTTTGGTGGCCGGAACAACGCATAGCTGAAATATTAAAATTACTTTATTAACGCATATTTCAAACAAAATGGCAAATGATCTCACATAAGACCCACGCCTTCGCCAAGACCCAAAACGTTGTTGAATCTCCCTCTACGAAGACCCACAATATCAAACCTCCCCCAAAATGCTAATCCGGAGCCTTCACTCAACAACAAAAATCCATAGTAAAAGATACATGATATACATAGGGTATGTAGGAAAATTGCCCTTAAAATTACATTACATAATAATTACATTCTAAGAGATAGAAGAATCTATGGTAACATGAAAATGTTTTACCTATTTTTCTTTGTGTGATGAGCTTTTATCACCTTATAATTCTCTTGGATTTAGGTTCACCCCTTCGAAACAGCTGCAAACATCTTTACTTCCTAAAAATGATGTCTATTTAGTTGCCAACAGAAAATGATCCTATCAATTCCCACAGAAGTCTTTATTGATAACTCCTAGAACTCTAACTGATTGACAACTCCATCACTTGTTGGTGTTGGCACAATCCTTATCATTTGCTAGCTAGTTATCCTAATCACTTGTTGATATGCATGCCGCGAGTCCAGCTTGCAATCAGTTGGTCTACTATTCCTGTTGGCAGTATTGTCTTGGGTCATAACAATCTCTCATAACAAAGACTCCAAATTTTATTCTTAGTAAATGTCAAAAACATGCATATTTTGCCAAAAGTTTACAACAAATTAAAGATCCCAAGTTTGTCTCCTGCTTTTTCCAATCTTTTCTTTTCTCCCCTTTTCTTGATTCTTGATTTCCCAACCAATTGAGAAGTGACATGGTTCACTATGGTTAGGGTCAAGAACAAAGCTGCATTTGAAGTAGTTATCACAATCATTTCAAGATCACTCGCATGCTCCTAGTTAGTTAATTTATATATCCATTGGCAAAGCATCGTGTGACAAAAATCAATTTATCTACTCCAACAACCTCAAATCCAAAATTTGATAAAGCAAAACAAATCGAAGAAAAAAAAAAAAACAATATTTTTGAGGCTTTAAAATTCTATAACAGAATTCCGAAAAAAACAATAAAAAGCATTCGGTTCAAACATTTATTCAAACACTTGGAGGGATATCAGAAACCAAATAAAACTAAACAAAACAAAATTTAGTGAAACCCAATCAAACACAACCAAGAAAAACAATAATATGCCAGATTTGAAAAAAATAAAAATAAAAAAATAATTGTTGATGTTACAAAGAGAGACATAGAAAGAGAAGGAACTGTTATTGACCACAATTTTTACCTTTCTCCATCTTCATCGGGCCAAAAAGTTTAATGATGCAGTGATCAGCAGTAAAGAGGGTGATGTCAATGCCGTTGGTGAGTTCTTCAATGGTAGGGTTGGCGTATTTGGTGATATTTTGACAGTAGAGAAGAGGAGGAAGAGGAAAGGGATTGTGATGTGTGTGAGAGAGAGAGAGAGCAGTGAGCGAGGGGAAGTAGTCGGTAGAAAACTGAAAAAATGAAATAAGTCGTATGTTTGAGAACAGAGGAGGCATAGTAGTAGGTATCGAGAGGAGTTGGAAGGAAAATAACAAATAAAAAGAAAATAAATAAATAAGTAATGAGGTAGAAATTTGTTAAGACTCAAAAGCTGATGTGTCAAATTATTATGAAGTCAACAAAAAAACAAAATATCAAAAAAGCTTTAGTTTTACATTATAGTATAGATGAATTCCTATATAGTTTCCATGTTATGTTTCAAGAAAGTATTTCGCTCCCAAAGTAGGTTGTCATTGCTTAACTATTCCTTTTTTATTTGACGAAAAAGTTTTTCTAGAAAATGATTTATTTTATGGAAAACTAACTCATTTTACTGTGTTTGATTGTGATCTCAAAAAAAAAAAAAAAAAAATTGTTATTTGACTCTCATGAAACATTAGTATTTCTAGTAATTTCAAATAATTATATGAACACAAAATTTCATCACAAAAACAAACTCCAAATAGAATTCATTTTCTATTTTAGGGGGCATTAAGAGTCTCAAATTGGAGAATAGACACCAATTTGCAATCTAGATGAAAAATTAAGTGAAAAAAAAAAAGAAAAAAAAAAGGTTTATATGAGAAAAACAAAAATAGGACAACATCGGGCCAGTGGTTGGTCTGTAGAGATAAAGATAAGTCATCTTATGGTGTAGAGTTTACTTGTGATGGTTGAGATAAAAAATTGTAAAATAACTTTTGATCTCAGTTATCGGTTTGAATATATTAAAAAAAATGTTTAAAAAGTTACTTTTTCATTATACGGCCGAGATCAAAAATCATTTTTCAATGGACAGTCAATATCAAAATTATTGCCATGCAATTAGTTTTCAACAATTGCTCGGGATCTTAATCCAATAGATAACATTTTCTGCTGTTTAAAAGCATATTAAAAGTGAAATGTTTTCTACTCTATTGGGCGCTATTTTTCTATTGACTACAAAAATACACATTTTTCATTAACTTGCGTTCCTACCGTTCCAAAATCCAAATACCAGAAAATATTTTTCGCCAAAACAAATGGGGGATATGATTTTCCACTGGAGCTCACTGAAGCTAGAAGGATGCTCAAGATCCAGTAGATCAAGATAAGGATTGAGCCTCGGGTATACTAGAAAGGAGGGGCTAGTATTGTTCATTGAAACTGTGAGTACTGCCAGGATGGGTTTCAAATGCACCTTGAAATATGGAATCTTGGAATTATTTCATGATTTTAAACGCTAGCCTTGTGTAATTTCAAAGGCTGCCCGTATACAGGTGATTCAAATTTTGTGTTTGATTCTGGCAGCAAAGTCATCCAAATTGAAACAAAACTTGAATTTAATTCATTTGTAGCATTTTCAAGTCAATATAAGTGCTGCTTTTGCAAATGCTTTTCTGAGTATAACAATGGCTCAATCTTACAAAATAACACCAACGATTAAAGCAGTCCAAATAATATCAATCAATTATTCAAGAATTTACACTCAAAATGATTATTTATTGAGAATACAATAATTTTTGGCAAATTAAGAGGGTTAGTTGCAATAACTTGTATACACGACAGATCTAATTTTTTTTTAGATCTATTGACAACAGATTTTTTATGCTAAGACTTTCACACCAACAGATACTTCAATCGCAATCATATATATGGCATAACATATGGCATTCAATTATATTTATACGGGAGTCAAGCATTACGGGCAGTTCTGCATCGTTGGACTGGCCGAATGAAGTACTTGGCTAATGGAGTCTTGGGAACTGGAATAAACTTCCCGACCACAGCAAGAGGCCAGCTGTCACAAGTACAAGGCAAAAGTTTAGGAACAATTGGAAAATCATTTAGTACATTGCATGTGAACTAAACACAAGCACTATTACTCAACAAACATTCTAAACTGCTCGTTTAGCTGGGTTCCCAGAGCGTAAGGCAGCTCATGACTATGGGTTTTGAGGGTGTTGTGCTCCATTAGTGGTTTTCCACCTGGTTTGGTTAGTGCATTGAGCATAGAACTGCATGAGTTTTTCTTTTTGGTGTATGCCTTTTGATGTAGTTAGTGTGTTCTTTGTATTCGTTTATGGTGTTAATTAATCAAAATTCTCTATACAGTTTTTTTTTGGCACCGGTTGTCCAAAGCATTTGCTCCGACTAATCCTAGGGGTGTATAGGCCCTCGGCAAAGAGTTTTCTACAAGTGCACCTAGGGTAATTCAAGGGGCAATTAAATTCCCCCAATCCGATAGCCCCAAAGGATTGAATGCAACCAATAGGTGTTGAACCTTGGACCTTGTAGAAAGCATACCTCTAAAACCAAAGCCTTCACCACTTGGGGTTAAATTCTCTATCCAATTAATTTATCACAAATCTTGCTATGACATTGAAAAATATTCCATTCACCATAAACACGGAGAGATTAAAAAATTAGGACTTGAACAAGATACTCCCATGGCCCAATCACCACTATGAATGACTGAACAAACCTGACGAAAGCGATAACAATGGATATAAGCCATTGCTGCCAATTGAGTTTCACTGTTGATGTGAATTTTCCGAGGAACTCAATGATGAGGATCTACAAAATGGTAAGGACTAGCATTATTAATACCAAGTAAATATGAATGCACAAAAATGCACATTAAATAATCATAATGGCTGGTCACCTGAAGTACAAAGGTCACTCCAACTATTCCCGTGAAAAGGTGGTTTTTGGTAACTCCAGCGAAGACATTTATTTCATCTGGTTTGCGAGCATTGAACTCATTGAATATCTGTAATTTAAACAATTAGCAAACTGTGGTTTGCAACAGAAATAGATTTGAATATAAAATAAGAACAGATATTAATAAGGTCTCACTGAAACTGCACGATTTTGGCATAGGTATAGTTTAGTTTTCTTCAAATCATCAAAATCCGAATTTAATAATCAATAGTAACATATCAGTTTATTTTTCAAATGAAAAATGGAACCCAACACTAATTTCGCAATGCACTTTTGCTCTTTGTTTACTCAATCCATTAGACTGGCCCAATCATAGCTTTCTATTTTCATACTCAACTTTTGGGGTCAATTTTCAAGTTCAAAATTCTTTTCTTTAAAAGGCCTAAATATAAAGAATCAATTATACTATGAGTTCTTTTTATTGATAAGTTACACATGCACCTAGTGGGTCTTGAACCCACAACCCCACCCTTCATCCCATTATTATGGAAGGAGGAAGTGTCATTTGAGCTAAAGCTCATTGGCCAGTTCAAACAAATCTAATTGAGATGCAAGTTCTGTAGCATTTGTAATAAATGAAAAATCAACTATCTAAAACTCATAAGATGACACTGACAATCAGCTCAAAAATCTTTGCAGATTTTCTATTCAATGGCAACGTATGTTTCGACAGGCATTTCTCACACAACATACCATACTCAATCAATATGATTCATATCCTATTCTCCTATAATCTCTTATGAAATTTTAATGATAAATATATGAAGCTGATGGTTTTGTTTGAAAACAGACTCATAAAGTTGGTATATGCTTGTTTATTAAATCAGCTACTTACTTGGCAGAGGACAAATGCATTGAAAATCAAAGAATTCTTCACATCAACTGCATGTTCCGTGCTATAAGATTTCAAGTGAAGAATACTCGTGCCGCTGAAGTTGAGGACAAGGAGGACAGTAACTTGATAAAAAGCCTGCAAAAAAAAGTTTATGGATAATATGGTATCAGCAATCCAGAAAGCTAGATTCTCCATTTCTTTAGTTATACATTCCAACAAAAACTACTTCGAAGATTCGGGGTACCTGTATGAGTAAATTCCTCCACATGATATTTGTTATAAGAGGCTCCCTAAGAAAACAGACATGAAATAATTAATCCACATCATCATATCAATCAAACAGTGGTTCAAGCAGACAACATATATATACAAATATATGCAGCCTTGGGAAAGCACTCAATTATACATACAGACTCTTCAATTGTAATTTACAAAAGTAACCCAAAATCCCATAGTTCTAAAACAAGCATGACTTAAGAGAGAGGATGAAGACAGAGGAGGTCTTGACTCTGCAACCTCTTTCCATCCTCACCTAACCCACCAAAAAAACATTAAACTGTTAAAAATGACATTATTGATCTGTGAAGCTATAAAATGCACAAAAATAAGAAGGAAGAGAAGAAAGACAAATGGGCCTAACTCCACTAAAAAGAGCTCTTGTAAGTGGAAGATTTCCCATGACTTAAAGTGCTCAACCCAAGGACACCCTAGCGAAGTGGGACTTGACAACACCCCCAACACCGAAAACTCACTAGAACTAAATGGGGGACCAACCCATCAACCCGGGGGCAAACCTGGCTGGCTCTGATACCAAGAAGAAAGACAAATGAGCCTAACTCCACTCAAAAGAGCTCTTGTAAGTGGAGGATTGTCCATGACTTATAAAGTGCACAACCCGGGGGCATCCCGACGATGTGGGACTCGACAACATTAGAAACAAGGGGGAAGGGGGGACTTTTTTTTCTATCTTACAAAGCAGAGAATGATGAAAAATCAGCATTACTTATAATGGTTCCAGAAAAACAAGTCAACATAATTAAAACAGCAGAAATTTGTCATGTTGAACATTTTACAGGATGATTCGACTAAAACTTCTGTCCTAAAGAAAATCAACCAATAACGTCTTTTTCCTCCAAGTAGTCACTAAATATGGATTAATTTTTTTTGTCACATAGTTCAAAACAAAGGTAATATAACCAAGATCACAAAAATAAATCACAATAACCAACATCATGTAACAAGCCATCTGTTTGAAAATATTTGTAAGAAATGTATGGCTCGGCTCACATTCTTTTTCTCTTTGTTCCCATTCTCTCCCATCCTTGGTCCAAACTATGTCGCAACATCAAATATTTTCAAACAGTTCAAATTAGATGATAAAAAATATATATTATTGAGCTTCCCATTCTCTTTAAACTCATTCTCTCCCACCTCCAACCCAATCACCACCGCTGTTGCCACAACCAACACCCACTGAAAACTCTTTACAACCCTCTCTTTCTCATGCCCTCATTGTTCGCCCCTCATTCCCCTCACAGGACCTCTACTGTCTCACTCCCCTCTCCCCCCCCCCCCCCCCCAAAAAAAAAAAAAAAAGAATGGTGTGGTTCACTGGCTTGTAAATTGCATCCAGAATAACCAATTTTCAATTTTCCAAAAGTTAGTCAAAATTATTTTTCTGTAACCAAAAGGAGGAAGAGAGATGCACCATAGGCAAATTCTAATGATGTCTTCCATTAACCCAAAATGGAAGAAACAGTAAAGAGTATAGAAATTATGGAACATATTGCTCTCTCTAACACACCGGAAGAAGAGTTTGACAGAAAATTTTGAAGTAGAAAATGGCATTACTGCAAAGGGAGGAAATAATTTGGTCAATATGAGGGAGGGTTTGGGCTCAAAAAGGTTGTAGAGGATCAATGGGTACAATATATTCGTCGGGGAAATTTGGAAAGAACCAGAACCTACCATGTTTGGCCAGGAAAGAAAATGCGCTTCTCTATTCACTACATTATGATAATATGGCATTTTTTGGAGCATAAAGTGGTGAGAATGGGAGGTAAGTGAGCCCAAAAAAGTTATCATCCATAGTATTCAACAGAGTACAAGCAACAACAGAGTGACAATAAGAGCAACCTATATTTATAAACAATAAAGCTCAAGGCCATGATGTGTAAAATTCCGTGAAAGCACATTAAAAAACTTGAAGAGTACTGAATCCAAATATGCTACTGCACAATCAACAGAGATCATTATTGCAAACCTTCGGCCGACTGGTGATCTATGCATAAGGTGGTCCGTTGGCGGTTCTGTAGCCAAAGCAAGTGCTCCAAGAGTGTCCATTATAAGGTTAACCCATAGAAGCTGTACCAAGAAGACATTCATGACAACTTCACATTTGGTAACATTAAGGGACAGTTAAAAACTATATTCTTAAAATTTCCCAACTGCTAGCATAGTTCAAAACTTCTCCCAAAAAAGAAAGAAAAAAAAAATAAAAACAAATAAAAACATGATGTTCAAATAATTTTGCACAAAACATTATGGTCCATTTTTACCTGGAAAGATCAGGAAACATTTGCCTTCTTCTAGGAAGGGTCCGGGTAACACACACGCACACACACACAAAGTAATATAAATTTAAAATGCCAGTCGTTCCACCCCTTTTACCTTGTACTTCAATGCAGTGAGATTAAGTCACCTTACAGTTGAGAAAATGCAGTAATGAAGTGACCGATTGAGTGTTTGAGCCCCAAAGTTTTATTTCAACAATGCAGTAGCCGAAAATACATGAATGTCTTGTCAGTTTATAAGAATGAATTCATGAGAAACATTAGCACACACCCAAAGTATTGATAATTATGGATATTTTAGACCTTCTACTGCATGATTTTAGTCCTGCCTACATGTATCAAATTAAATTTTAGAACGTTCCAACATATGTGACATAAGGTCTACTTCAAAAAAAGGTCATCACAAATTATTTTCAAATTCCCCATCTTCTGGAGATGGAGAGAGAGAGAGAGAGAGAGAGAGAACCTGCACTGCATTCAAAGGAACATCACCAGATGACACTGCTGCCACGACATTAATTACAAGAGCTGCAACATTAACTGTAAGCTGGAATTGGATGAATTTCTGAATGTTTGCATAGACAGAACGCCCCCAGCGGACAACCTACGTGGAATGAACAAAGAAATTCTCAGACACAAATTACAAATAAAATTTGTGTCTGGATTATAGGCAATCCAATATAACATAAAATAAATAACTATGGATTACTCAACTAATAAGCCTTGATCCAAGTGCTTAGTCTCTTATATTTTAGCACAAGCAGACCCAAGACCAGACAAGGGTTACAATAAGTTGATGGTCAATGTAAAACCGTCTTAAATTCCATACTGGATCTTATTAAAGATGCTTTTCCTGAATTATGTTGGATTGCAATTGATAGGAATGCCTCAGTTGCCTCCCATTCGGGTGGAGAGCTTAGTTGGAAACCTCAATTTACCTGGTCACCTTAGGATTGGGAATCGAAGTCCAGATAATTTCTTGGATTGGTTATACTCTAATCTCCTTGGCAGATTAGAGGACGACAGAAAATTTGAAGTTCGCTCTTAATATGAAGCTTTGGGGGGTGCTAGGGACTAGCTTTCCTTGGAAGAGTATTTAGGGTATTAAGGTACCTAGAAAGGTTGCTTTTTCTTTTCTTTTTTTTAATGGATAGCAACTTTAGACAAAATTCAACAGTGGATAATCTTGGCTAACATAATATGTTGATTGTTGATTGGTGTTGTATGTGTAAGAATAGTGGGGAATCAGTGGAACATCTTCTGCTCCATCACATGGTGGCAAGGAATATTTGGTCTTTTGTGTGGATGCTATTAGGAGTTTCATGATTTATGCCAAGGATGGTGGTTCAAATGCTAAGCTCGTGGCAAGGAAGTTATCAGAATCACAAAAATGCTAAGGCCTGGAATGCACTCCTTTGTGCGTCTTGTGGACACTTTGGTGTGAGTTTGGAATTTCTGCTTGTTTGGAATTTCTGCGCCGCCGTCGGATTTTGGTGTTAGACTGGTGTTTCATGTGCAAAAGGGCTGGTGAATCAGTGAATCATCTTATGCTTCATTGTGAGTATGCCCAGGAGCTATGGTCCATGATTTTCTGCTTGTTTGGAATTTCTTGGGTTATGCCTCAAACGAGTTATGCTCTGTTGCATTGTTGGAGAAGGAAAGGGCCTGCATATGTAGTTTGGAATGCCATTCCATCATGTTTAATGTGGCTTTTGTGGCGGGAGAGGAACTAACGGGCGTTTGAGGATTCTGAACGCCATTCTGCGGATTTGAAATTAATTCTTCTTCGCACCCTTGTGGAGTGGACTGATGCTGTTTCCAGACTATCTTTCCCTTCTGTTTTTACTTTTATTGATGGCTGTGTGTAGCTTGTGTGTGCCTAGTATATTCCTTATGTACTAGTGTTTTTTCTTCATCAATAAAATTTCTTTTTTACTTATCAAAAAAAAAAAAAACTTTGGTGTGAGTGAAATAGAACTTTTGATGGAATTGAATGGCCATTCCATAAGAGCAAAGAATCTTTGTTACGATATTTTGTATGAATGGGTGATAGTATTACGAAATATTCCTTCTTGTTCTGCTTCATAATTTGTAGATAATCTAAATTTAAAATTGATATTCTTTCAATGCTTTTGTACTCTTTGCATTCTGTTGAATAGAAGTTTTTTTTTTTTGTTAAGTGTTGTTAGAATATCTATCATTTTTGTACAGCTTAATTATAGGAGTTAATTATGTTAGCGTGATTGTATAATTTCCCTATTTAGTTGTGATTGTAATCTATATATTTACACCTCCTTGAGAGAAGAATACACAGAAAATATTTAGTTAAATATTCTACAGTAAGTTACACACTTATCCAATGGATCTTGAAGCCATGACCTCACCCTCCACCTAGCACTTATAGGGAGAGGAGGTGCCAGTTGAGCTAAAGCTCATTGGCAATTATTTATCAAAGAAAAACACTAACATGTCATATATTGATTACAAGAGTGTACTAAGCTTAGTGTGTATATAAAGCACACATCTAAGGCATTAGGCAGACTTGTAGGGCATACCTCAAGCATTGAGGCAATCACTCTAGGGTATGCACTGGAGCAAACATTTCCCTTAAGATTTGCAAAGATGGTACCTTAAAATGTAAGTGTAGATCCTTTTGGAACTATCCCTCCCCCCCCCCCCCCCCCCTCTCAAAAAAAAAAAACCCTCTATAATACCCTAACAAAACACATACCAAAGATTTTACAATATGCTCATGTAAATTAATAAACATGCTTACTAACCTTTACAACTGAAGCAAAGTTATCATCCAGGATAATGATATCTGAGCTTTCTTTTGCAACTTCAGTTCCTTGAATGCCCATAGAAAGACCAATATCTGCCTAAAGTACAAATGGTAAAAATACGGTCAACTATGACTCAGAAACCAATGTCACAAATCACAATAAAGGAAATTCAAATAAAAAAAGTCTTTAGCATACAAGAGGCAGAAAAAGAAATTGTTCCCACCAAAAAATCCCTTTATTCTTAACTGTCGAGATCACTTTTGTTACAGAGAATGCACCGCAATATGATTACCCAGTCTCATAAGATTCATCATCAGCTGGGATATGGAAGACTTTTCATTATCAACAATTAGTTTGCAACATTTTCAGAGACTTGATACACTTCTTAAATATCAGAGTCAAGGCCGTACACATGCCTATGATTGGAATTATATAAATCTAGAGGCGACATTTCCATCTATGATGTGTTCATGCACCTGAACATTCATTATTAAGGCCAAAAACTATAACTGTTCTATAATAGGCACTGGGTTCTCCCATTCACACAAAACAGATTTGTATTTTTGACATAAAACTGTGTGTGTACATACAGGCAGAAAAGCATGCAAATTTATGTTTTCGTCTAGAACTTAAAGTACTTGGCATGTATCATGTCCATAGGAAAAAAAGTAATTGAACTCTCCCAGTGAAACACATTATAAGAACCCAAAAACACTAAGAAATATGCATTGTGACAAATGCATGACAGACTTGCATTACTACCCAAACCACTTCAGCGCACGTGTTTTAAATTTAAGGGAAAAACAGAACGATAAAAATGTCAAAGCTTCTGAAATCAATATATAAATAAAGAAGACAAACCTCATGAAGTGCAGGTGCATCATTGGTGCCATCTCCCGTTACAGCAACAACTTCTCCTCCCTTACGAAGTGCTTGCACAAGCAAGAGCTTGTCATTAGGAGAAGACCTCCCCATCACCTATACATCAGTCACAAATAAACAACTCATATGTATTTATCCAACCAAGACATTTAAGACACATTTCTAGGTGTTTAATCAGGATGGGGGATTAAGTCATACTTAGTGAAGGTCGACAGTAAATGCATATAAACATAGAAAAATCATGCTGTTAAAACCAGACCGTGATTGTCTTGGCAACTTGTTCTCTTTCTTTTTCAGAAAATTCACGGAACACTCTTCCTTCAATGATATTATGCTCAGTAGCCACTTCACTTGAAGCAAGTATTCCACATTCCAGAGCTATTGCTTTTGCTGTTTGAAGATTGTCTCCCGTGACCATTCTTACCTATATGTTAAGAAACATATGGTTCCACAGGTCATTTTTGGATACTCTCATAATGGAAATTACCTCATGGAAATACATAAGAACTATAATCATTAAACAACAATGGCAGATACATATGTGGTGCATATTCTTAACATACAATAATATTGAATAGGCCCTACCCATGGACACATTATACATGAATCAAAGCTGATTAAAATTAATTTCAAGTTGGTTAGATGTATGACGCAAACTTTTATCTAACTTCACAGCTTTGCTTTGCAAATTTATTTTTATTTATTTTTTCTATAACGTAGGGAACCTTTCTAAAGAAGAACCCTTTGGACTCACCTCTAGGTAGTAAAACCTACGGGCAACTGATCCCACCCGCCAGAACATATCCTTATGATAGAATGAATATCAATAGAAGAGAGGCAGAGAGATGAAAAATAAACAAAGAGCAGGAAGAGTAAAGCAAGAGGATTGAACACTATCACCAGCATTTTCTCAGGGGCAAGAATGAAGAAGATGATGGTTAACTTTTTCTTTCCTTGTGATTACAATGAAATATTATTTTGCACAAGTCAAAATTGTAGGGGGGTAAATTCACATGAAGGGCAATAACTAGGATTTTGTGTTTCAATTATCAAGGGAAGAGCTAGATTTAAAGGTCAATAACGTGAATTTAACTTTTGAAGAAGATATTGAACTAGATGAACTATCACTACAAATTAAATAAGAGATGGACGATTCAAGAAACCCCTTATTAGTCTTTTGATTTGGGGTAATCTTTAGGAACCCTGAGTATTCCCATGTTTCGTTACAAATAGCTCAAGGGAATACAGATGCCTGGGGAATGTGGATTCCCACCAAACTCACTTTTATGGGAATGTGCTAAAAAAGGTGGGTATCCACATTCACATGGCATGGAAAAGTTTTATTTTTTTTAGTGACAATTACACCCTTAATTTAATTCCCCTCGACTAATTAAAATAAAACTCTTTTATAATTAAACTTCTCTCCTCTATTGCCAAGTGTTTATGCTATGTATTCAACTTTATATGTATATATATATTGGTTACAATTATTGAGTTTGATTTTTATCTTCTACTTAAAATTCAAAGAAAATACATAATTTTTATTGACAAAACGATGACCTGATAAACCATGAACAAGAAGATATAACATAACTATTTTCAACTTGTATGTGTCATTTGGAAATGTTAGACCTATCATTTTAAAAGACTTGACTTAATTCATGACCTATATTATTTTTCTTATTATTTATTAGAAGAAAACCACACAAAAATGATAGGTAATACCCTTGACATTGTGTTTATAAATTTCAAGATATTTGAAAAAGAATAAAAAATTATTATAGGATTCCTAGGAATAAACCAAACATGAGGATCTCACATTCTTGAGAATCTTATCAATTTTTTAATCAAACCAAACGTGGTCATAATTTCTTCCCAAGCATTACATTAGACTATAGATGCCGAGACATATATTATATTCTCTGAACCAAATAGTATATGGATTTAAGGGTTTGTGTCTTGTTCGAACAAGCTCTAGTCATTTCACACCTTCCATGTAATGTAAGTTTTCTATCCCACTAATTATAGTATTTGGCTAATGGTCTAACGCCAAAGGACATGCTCCAATCTGGCTATATAGAGTTTTTTTTGTGGTTTTAAAAATGTGAAAGTTATTGTTTTTATGCTAGTGGAAGATCAAATTTCCAAAATTAACAAAAAACGAACATCTGCACACTTAAAGATACAAAAACTAACTATGATAGTCTCTTATTGTCTCATCTTAACAAATAGAAAGAAAAAAAAGGTATTGAAAATTTAGAATATGTGCTGCATACCATCAACTCCTAGAAAATATTAAATGTGAACAAGACCTAAAAAAAATGTTGCCTCAATCACAGGGCAAGCCTAAACTTCCCTTAAACTAAATGTCAGTCTAACAGTAAGGCATGGACCTCAAATGTGTTCTCCTTGGGCTCAAGGCAAAAACACTACATGCATTCAAGACTTAAAGCATTACCAGCAATTCAACTTGTTATTACATGTGCTTGTAGCATTACCAACAATTCGATTATATCCAACAATCATGGGATGGTAAAAAATGCATTTTTCAATATTCTATATTAGCCAAAACAAAAGTACCATCAGTTTGCTGGTTTACAAGTCTAAAGCATTTGACTCCTCTGTTGACAGCATTCAACACAAAAGACCAGAAAGAGTCTGATGAGAAGCCCAAACATGTCTGTTCAGAAAGGCAAGTATATTGCATAGTTGGGGTGTGGAAAGTGAATCATTGACCACTGACAATAGATAGCATACCAATTATTTTCCTAGACATTCAAGTGGTGCAAACAAAGAGGTCTTGTATATGGCTGTATATCACACTCAAAACTTGACAGATTACTCAAGAAACATATCATTCCTTGACCAAGGAGGACTGCTGAATGGTCAAACAACAGAAATGAAAGACTAGAGATCTAAAATTTACTCCTATAAGGATTCAAATCTGTCACTACTACCCGAAACTAAAGACTCCAAATAATCTACCTGAGAACATATTCTAATCATTCCAGTTACAGCAAGCATAAAATCAGTCAAGATATAATAACTGCATATTAGACAAAATATGAATCAATTATTGAAAAAATGTGACATGCTACCTTTACACCAGCTGCCTTGCACACACTCACTGCATCTTTGACACCAGGACGACAGGGATCCTGCATGTAGTCAAACGGACTTGTTACAGTGAAGAAGCGTCAAACAAGGTCAACTTTAGCCATTTGATGAAAATAGAGAGCCCCAAGAATATGATATTACTCCCACATGCAGTCAAAAAGTACAAGTTGATTGTTCAGACCAAAAACTAAATAATAACAATAACTTAAATAACAACAACAACAAAAACAATAATAATAAAAAAGGAAGAGTAAGGCTAATGCTTTACAACAGCATTACTGCAAGATCTATAACAGAATTTTGATTACATATATCAGGTACTGATAAATAAGAACATAAACAAATAACAATTCAAATACAAAATATAATTTATGAACCCTACTTCCACATAAAACAACAATTTATTGTTGATGTCAACGATTTGCTATGACTGAAAAAGTTGGATTCTTAAAGAGTGTCTTTTAGCAAGCCAAACGAGGGTTAGGAAAAATGAGGTAAATGAATTTCATAATGCTCCTTCATCATGCATGCATACTGAGCTTTACCTACTGTTGGATTTAACTGTTGACTTCTGTACTAAAAGTGCAATGAACTGATTGAGATATATGCAAATTTTAAAGATGTAGTATATTGTTAAACGTTCATATCTCTCAACTGCACATGCAAAGTATTTAAAGACTTTAAACCCTAGAATTATCGACCATAAAATAATTGCAGCCCACTAATTTGAAATATTTTTCAAGATCTAGGAAAATGGTTGAAAAACATAATTACAGATTAACTTTTCCTACCATTATTACAAAGCAGAAAAGCATTATACATCAGAAATGTTTGGGAACAGTTGACCTAACCACCAGTGACAATCTTCTCAAAATTAGTTAGTCCAAAAAAAGAGAGATAAAACTGACAATTCATGCACACTATCATATTGTCAAGTACCACATGTTTGTCCTTCATTCTCTCTTTTTTAATAGTTAAAAATATTTTCATTCAAAAAAAAAAATCTGCAATAAGACACTTTCCCACAAACAGAAATCGCGGTCAAATGCAAGCTATCTAAGAACTGTAGGAAAGACAGGAAGGGATGTTGCCTAAGACAACCATCCACTCAAACAAACATCTTAGCAAAGATTGCTTGATAACATGAATTGGACGCTCTACACCATCAAAAGTTGTACTATAATGCCCTCACTAAATCATCCACAAAACACATAATGGGGCAGCCTTCCAGGCTTTAGAACTATGATGGCGTTGAAAGCTCCATTGCCAACAGCTTAGTAACTGCCGCTGTCTGGCACAACCCAAAATACTCCAAACAAAGAAAATACAAATGATCATATATCTCTCACCATTGTGCAATGAAGCAAAAGATGATCAACCGATTCCCCACTATTCTTGTACATACAACACCAGACTACAATCAATATATTCCAGTTCTGAAGATGATCCACCCTAATATTTTATCCAACGCCACTGTCCAACTAAAGAACGAAACCTTCCGAGGAACCTTAACACACCAAACGCTTCTCCAAGGAAAACTAACCCCTGTAGAACCCCTCAAACATCATAGAAAGAACAGACAACAAAATTTTCTGTTTTTGAAGGTTTCCACAACATTCAATCCCCCCTTGTCCAGAAGTTAAGCTAGAATACAACAGGTCAAACAAAGTAACCACAAACTCCAACTCCCAATCTTGAGGTGGCCAGCTAAATTGAAGATTACATCTGTTAAAACCACTCAAGTAAGAGCCTATAGAACCAATCATGTCTACTGCCAATCAAAACAGTTCAGGAAAAGCATCTTTTAAATAAGAGTCCCCAAACCACACATCATGCCAAAATCGAATCCAAGTACCATCCCCACTGAAAAGATTACAGATCTGGAAAAAAATCCCATCTGACTCTGGTACATTACTAGAGACTATGTGACTCCCAGACCTCATTCAAAGTCTTCTCCCCCCCCCCCCCCCCCCCCCTTCACCACCATATTTGATGGTCCCTCTCGATACCAAACCTCCAAAACTATTTAGCAGGTGCTTGAGTGAATGTGCTCAACTTCCGGATTTCCAACCCTCCCTCTTTCAAAGGAGAACAAATTACCCCCATCCTACTAAGTGAAATTTTCTAGTACATCCCATAACCCCCCCCCCCCCCACAAACAAAAGATCTCTATGAAGTTTCTCCCATCTATTAGCAATATGGTCGTTCATTCTCATAAAAGAAACATCATGGACAGTAATGCATGGAATATTAAGAATCTTGTTTGTTAATGTTTACCTTCATACCAACAATAGCAAGCAAAACAAGGTCTTCTTCAGGTAAAACCCATTGAGCTAAATGCTCCTCATCTGTAGGAACTTTGTCTAATTCATATGATCTGTATGCAATGGCAACACATCGCAAGCTTCTCGCAGCCATGTCATCAATAGCTTCCTTGAAAAAGTCCTACAAAAAGAAATTGAAGGCATAGTACCAAAATTTTACAAACAAGTGTGAACACGATGTTAAACCATATTCACCTTCAACGAGATTGATATCATTCAAATCATGGTTCAATGCATTGGCTAATAGTAAGTCATTTTATGCAACACATCATATTATGATATCATTCGAATCATGGTTCAATGCATTGGCTAATAGTAAGTCATTTTATGCAAACACATCATATTCAACATGGTCCCACTCAGACTTATGGTCCAAAACACACACGACGTAAAGGTAATGTCTCACATGAGCTGTAGTAATTATCAACTAATACTCGGAGTATCATAGTATCCCACCCACGGAGAACAACATTTGTACCAATTGTCACATATAACTAATGCATAGGCATAACAAACCAATTCATATAAAAACCCTAAAGCATTCCTACCCAACAAGATAGAAAAAAGATTTATTTAGGAATGGAAGTCAATACTTAAACATTATTTCATAGTACCAGGAACAACATGTGAATGTGTGTGATAAAATGTGCATTATAGTATTTTTAAAGGGCAATTTTCTGTTGCAATATAACAACATTTGTACCTATTGTTACATATATAATGCATAGACACAACACACCAATTCATAGCCAAACCCTAACGCATTCCTACTCAGCAAGATAGAAAATAGTTTTATTTAAGAATAGAAGTCAACATTTAAATTTAGGATAAATTACATTGACACCCCCAAGTTTATAGTGAAATTACATTCAGCACACCCGATTTTTAAGAAAAACATTCCGCCCCAAAATGATCAAAATAATTGACATGTTGCTCCAAAATAAACTCCACCACAAAATAATTCACACTCCGCTCCAAAATGGAACGGAGTGTGAATTATTTTGAAAATTTTGGAGCAGAGTGTCATTTGTTGAAAATAGCATGTAGCGAGTCTAGTTTCACCAAACATCGGAGATGTCAATGTAATTTACCCTAAATTTTATTTCATATTACCATTAACAACATATGAATACGTATGATAAATTGTGCATTATAGCATTTTTAAAGGGAAATCTTCTGTTGCAATATCTTGGATTATCTTATGATCTATACAGTCTACGAAAATCATGCCTGCCTATTAAGAACAAGTTGTACCTAAATTATAGAGCTCATCAATACATTGATTGACTGATAACAACATGAATAACCATGATTCATGTATGTAAAATAACTTAATGGATCTCGTCCATAGTTTCTTGAGTTTATGTTTTTACTTAAATTTAGATCACTTATAACATGGTGTTCCCTTTTTTTTCCACAGAAGCTTCCTAAAGAAGTATTATTGTCAGCAACAAACCACTGGTCCTTACCTTATCATTTTCAATGGATTCCAAGGAATTATTTGAGTCAAGATAGTGTGTACATGAAGATAGAACTATCTCAGCTGCTCCCTTCCAATGTATATGAACTTTAGAGTCATTCTGTCATAAAATATAAGTAGTGGAATCTCATTAGTAATATGCAATTTACAGAGATGCTGAACCTATAACAAGTGAAGGCAGTCTATGGCATGCTTGCAAATATACACCAGAAATTTAACATGTCATGATCCTAGTTAAAAACATGATTCAAAATCTTCTGCAATCTACCATGAACTTCCGAAATCAACCCCATTCAACCCCACTTCTGGAGTTATCCAAGTTTCAGCAAAAATTAAATGTAGAGTGAAAGATACCAGTTGGCTGAAGTGGTAAAGTCTATTCGCCTCACACTATTGACTTATAAAGTTTGTTAGTACTAATTTTTGAGAAGTTTAATTTCACATTTGGAGGCTTGGGTCATGATTTAAATTATTTTCGTCAGAATTATCAGGTAATCAGATGTTTTATGAAGTTGTCTCTACTAAAGATGAGAAGTCCTGTTAGTAAATTGTATCTTCTTGAAGCTTTGTATGGCTCTAGGGATATACATCTCTGCATATCTCACATGCATATATTCGAGCATACAAAATATCTCACATTAAGTAATTATTTTTTTCATGATGCTTTCTCATATGAGTGATTGCGTCTTCTTTCCGAAATGGAAAGTTGCATTGGGAGATAAACTTTTCTCAGAATGTTCAAGATTGGGAATTGGAATCCATGACCTCTTTTATGGATCTAATCTACTCTCTGACTCTAGATGGAAATGGGATGGATATGAGGACGCGAGTACGCAATCTGCTTCATCTTTGGAAGGCTGATGTTGTGCGTCTTTAGGAGATGAAGCTTACGGCAGTAACTCAGGGCTTGGTTCGTAGTCTTTGGCGATGCAGATATGTTGACAGGATTAGCCAAGATTCTACAGGGGCATCAAGTGGCATTCTTTTGATGTGGGATAAAAGAATTTTTGAATGAGTTGAGGAAGCAGTAGGCTGTTACTCAATCTCTTGTAGATTCAGGGAGGTATCATCAGGTTTTGAATGGGCCTTTTCTGGGGTGTACGTTGAGAGGTGTTTGATGTGGGAGGAATTATCTAGTATTGTAGCTCGGTGGGAGGTTCCGTGGTGTGTGAGGGGTGATGTTAATACAGTTCGGCACCTATGGAAGGTGTAAACTTCAATTGGTCTAATTCTTGGTCTAGGTCCAGATTAAACAGATTCCTTTGCTCCTCGGCCTTGGAGGACCATTTCTCCAAGATTGTACAAAGGCGAATGCCTTGGCTACTTTCTGATCACTTCCCAATCTTGTTGAGTTGTGGTTTTATGCAAAGGAGAAAGAGCCCCTTTAGATTTGAGAATATGTGGCTCAAGAGTGAAGGCTTTCATGATAGGGTGAAGCGGTGGTGGAATCCCTACAATCATAGTGGCTCTCTTAGCTATGTTTTAGTTCAGAAATTGAAATCTCTAAAGATCGACTTGCGTAGGTGGAACAAGGAAGTATTTGGAGATATTAGTTTGAGGAAAAATGAACTCCTTGCCCAGATTCAAGATATGTTGGAAGAGATCAGGCCCTTATCTGTTGAGGAGGGTGTGGCTAAGGATCCATTCAAGGCCGATTTTGAGAACGTGCTACTATTGGAGGAAATAAAATGGAGGCAAAAATCTAGGGCTACCTAGCTTTAGGAAGGGACAAGAACACTAGATTTTTCCACCGAGTTGCTAACTCTAACCGTAGATTCTGTAAATTCAACTCAATTGATCACTTATTGGTTGATGGGGCTCTTACTTCGGACCAATATGAGATTGGTGAAGGGCTAGTAAATTTTTATCAACATTTATTTTTTGATGATGCGGTTCGAAGACCGTTCTTAGATGGTATGGTTTTCTCTTCCATTGACGAAGCAGATAGCAATGTGCTTGATAGGCTATTCACGGAGGAAGAATTGTGAGGGGTTGTGAAGAACATGGCTGAAGATAAAGCCCTAGGCCCTGATGGGTTTTCTATGGTTGTTTTTCAAAGTTGTTGGGATATTCTTAAGCAGGATGTGATGACAGTTTTTCATGACTTTCATGCAACTAGGAATTTTGAGAAAAGTATCAATGCTACTTTTCTTGCCTTGATCCCAAAAAAACCTGGGGCACAAGAGTGCGCACTCCTTATCAGTCTTGTCACAAGGATTTACAAAATCATTGCGAAAGTGTTGGCCCATAGACTGAAAGTGGTTTTATAGAAGATTGTGTCAGAGTCCCAGAATGCCTTTGTAGGGGGTCGTCAAATTCTTGACTCTATATTAGTAGCTAATGAAAGCCTTCATAGCCGCTTGAAGTCTGGACATCCAGGAGTTTTGTGCAAGTTAGACATCGAAAAGGCTTATGACCACGTAAATTGGAACTTCTTGAAGTGTATGTTAAGATGGTGTGGTTTTAGTGACAAATGGCGCCAATGGATTTATACTTGTATCTCTACAGTCCAGTTTTCAGTCTTGGTCAATGGTAGTGCTCAAGGTTTCTTCCCTACCTTGGATTAAATTTTGACACGATATTTGGTGTGGGGAACTCCCATTGAGGCAAAAATTTCCTGACCTATTTCACTTAGCCTGAGCTCCTGAGGCTATAGTGGCTGATCACTTTTGCCTTCAGGGTTCCAACCATGTTTGGGACATTGAGTTTTCTAGACTAGTTCAGGATTGGGAGTTGGTAGTTGTTGATTCTTTCATGGAACTCTTGTATTCCCATGTTAGTCGATCAGGATGGATGCACTCGCTATGTTGGACACCATCACGACGAGGGATTTTTGAGGTACGTTCTTTTTATTCTATCCTTGTTCAGCCAACTCCTCAGGGCAATTTGCCTTGGAAATGTGTGTGGAAAGCTAAAGTTCCCTCGAGAGTGGCCTTTTTTATTTGGACAGTAGCATTGGGCAAAATCCTAACTACAGATAATCTCAGAAAAAGAAGGGTAATCATATTGGATTGGTGCAGTATGTGCAAACCAAGTGGTGAGTCGGTTAATCATTTGCTTATGCATTGCTCAATAGCTCGGGACTTATGGAATATGGTTCTAATTTTATTTGGAGTTTTTTGAGCGATGCCTCGGGATGTGGTTGACCTTCTCGCTTGCTAAAATGGTAACCTGGGTAAATCCGAAGCCGGCAAAATCTGGAAAATGATAACACACTGTCTCATGTGGTGCCTTTTGATGTAGGCTCTCGGGTAGAAGGGTTTGTGTTTAGGAATGGGGTTGGAGTGTGAGTTAATTTGAGTAGTAACTAGGCAGCATAAAGCCTCTGCATGGAGAAGTCCATCTCTAAAAGGAAATAGCACGAAAGGCTAACAATTCTCATTAACAAAATTCAACTCTAAAACAACATTTACAAAGGCAAGGCCATGCATTATATAGCATGCCTCAGGTACAATCTGATTGGCTGCTAGATGCAGCCCTATGATTGGTTATCCTATGCTAAAAGCCCATTGGCTAAACTATTAACAACTTCTAACAAACTAACCAACTCAGCCAAGCCTTCCTATTGGTTGTACATGGCCTAATGTAATTGGTTACAAGAAAAGACCAAGTACTAGGTTGTTAGGCTTTTGAGACAACAAGTACAAGTTTGTCTAAAAACTAATTACAAGCCTAAAACAGAAATGAAATACTAGCTTAGATGCTCCTGCATCACCTTTGGTGTGAACGAAATGCTAGAACCTTTAATGGGGTGGAGAAATCTATTCTGGCTCTTAAATTCCAATTCCTGCACACTCTACTCGACTAGTTGAAGGCCTATCACTTAGATTCTACTATTTCTTTGTCCGACATGATTGATCTCTGTTCTGCTTGTGCTTAATTTTCTGTTTTCAAACAGGTCCACTTCCTGTGTACATGATTGTTTCCTTTCCTTTTTGATTCAATGGAATTATTACTTATCAAAAAAAAGATATGACACCACAGGGTTGCTTTCAGTTACTCCATCTCAAGTACGTACTGAACGGTGTTTTGATAAGCTAATATTATATTTCCTCATCACACATACAGCAAAGTTTCAAACTTGTGATCAACTAAGCCAAAAAAATGAGCCTAAGGATAATCATTTACCTGTTTTACCGCAACACCACCACGCTTTTTCTCTGAGTTGAAAGGGAAGACCTGGAGAATCATCGACTCTGATCTCACAAGATCAAAATTCATTCCCAACTGCAATACAGATGTGATACAAAAATTAATTTCAAAAGTAAAACTACTACCAAAAAAGATTCTAGATACACTAAACATTGATACCTTGACTGCCCAATAAAGGATAGCCTTTTCCGTAGGAGATCCAGAAACCTCAACACCTACACCATCCTGCTCAGAAAAAGGAAGTCAATGGAAGAATTTAATGCTATATAGGTCACCACATTAAGAATCAGCAAATTTATTATCAAAGAGACCCCAGATAAAGTAAGAGGAAAAAATTAAGTGATTCTAAGAAACTATCATGAAAAAAAAATAGAGGACACTAACCTTAGGCACAAAAACCTTGCCCGTGGTATTTTGTGCAATGCCCTCTATCAGCAGAGATGATATCACAGAATGCAATTGTGAAGAGTCATCGGGTGGATTTATCTTCTTTCTCCCAACATATGCCTCAACTACAGTCATCTGTAATGCAGAAGATAAAATTAAAAGAACAATCAGACAGAACTCAATAACTGAAGTTTTCTAACGATTGGCTTAAAGAGTTTGCAAACTGCACAAAATTAGGATGAAAATATCTTAATAGCTGCCCATAATATGTTTCTTAAATAAACATATGAGCTTCCCAGTAAAGCTATTAGAAATGGTACAAGAAGATACTAACTGACGTAAGAAATTGCTTCAGTTATTAAAAAGTTCATAAAGAGAAAAAGAAACATACTCAGAAAGCCCTAAATATGAAGTTGTAGAGAAAAACAAAAAATGCAGAGTCTATCTAGCAGACTAGTACATATACAACACATGATAATATTTTAAGGTAAAATGGTGGACCTGGGTAACAATTTAAGTCATTTCACATAATGGCAATCTCTCCTATGAGCTGATGATAAGTGAAAATCATAAATCCTTTTATCAGAAACCCTGGCTTTTTTGCTCATCAACATTGTGGTGTTGACTGTTCAAACATAGTCAAAGACAGAAATCATTCTTCTTCATTAATCCAGGAAATTTGGGAAGATATCCTCCATGCTCCTAGATGTTTCTGAATAGTCTGGGATAGTCCCCCACCCCTAATAGGGCACTGCCCCTAGACTATCCTCTGTCTTTTTATGTCTCAAAAATAGAAGATGAGATATTCATATATAACATGAACTCCAGAAGGAAGAAAGTGAGGGTGGGGTTCTACAAGCCCCAACACTGTCCTGAATTTGCTAAGATAATGTGAGAGTTTCAAAGTAACAAAACTTTTAATCTTTTTATTTTTATGCCCCACTCCCCTTTTAAATGAAGATATTTGCTGACATTGCCTGTTGTGATTGGTGCATAATAAAAGTGGTGTGGGGCCATATGAAAGTGATCTCCAATTACAACTTGTCATCTTAGGAAGTTGTGAAAAAAGTAATGTCCCCAGCATTGATCTTTTTGTAATCTATTTACCAAATGAACTTGATTCCTACTTCCATCTGAATCAAAATTCCGATTTTAGAAAATCTAAAATCCATTTGTCCATATCACCAATGTATAGGCAACATAACCTGGCATATCCCAGACAGGTTTGAAATAGCTAACCAGGGGCAATTGAAAGCCATACACAATATTCATCCCACCTATATCCAAAAGAGACACATGTTGAATATGGTCACCATTCCTATCGGGTATTGATGCTTGCTAATGAGAGCACACCTGATTAAGTGTCAAAGTTCCAGTCTTATCACTGCAAATTGTTGTTGCAGAGCCCATAGTTTCACAGGCTGAAAGCCTACGCACCTGCACATCTGGGGGTGTAAATAAAAGGTACTAAATAGCAAAATTTGATTTAAAAATAATAATAATCATTACATAACTACAATTATTGAAGAGCAAAATAGATATGGATACTTGCCAAGGCTTTATCTGCCATCATTTTCCGCATTGAGTATGCTAGGCTGTCATAGAGTTGAAGTACAGAAACAATATTACAAAGAATCAAAGAGATTACGAATATTAACAGATTAACCTTATCTTCATATGGTTATAGTATGAAACAAAATGGAAACTTGGTCTTACGTCAAGGTAACAGCCAAAGGAAGCCCTTCCGGCACAGCAACAACCACAATGGTGACCTAATGGTTCCGTAATTAGTAAAAAAAAAAATAACAAAAATGAATAAAAATAATTGTTGGAGATATTATTTTATTTTATTTTTTGATAAATATTGTTGGAGATATTATGTGTGGCCCATGTACTTGTATGTAAACCTAGTTCTAGGTTTCTATATAAACCCTACATTGGGTATATTGTAACACATTGAGAATATAGTAGAGATGTAATTGTCAGAGGCTTCCCCCTTGTGGACGTAGGTCTTCATGGCCGAACCACATGAAACCCTTGTCTCCTTTCACCTTTCTCTTGTCCTCTTACTGCTTTCTGTTTTACAACAATAATAAAAATAAACACTTGTGAGAATTTGATGAGACGTGGTCATGTGATGGCTGGTTGGTGTTGTTTGTGCCGGGCTGATGGGGAGTCGGTGGACCACTTGTTTCTTCATTGTGAAGTGGCTAGGGAGTTGTGGCATTGTGTTTTTCGTGCCTTTGGTGTTGCTTGGGTTCTCCCTGATCATATCCCAGCCCTCCTTTTTGGGTGGTGGAATTGGTTTGGGAAACATTCTTCCCAGGTGTGGAATCTGGTTCCTCATTGTTTGATGTGGACCTTGTGGTGGGAACGGAACTCTCGTACGTTCGAGGACATTGATCATCTAGTGGGTCGTCTTATTGAAATTTTGTTTAGTTCCTTGTTTGATTGGGCTAGAGTTTGGGGCCTCACTTCATCTTGTTCAGTGGGCGATTTTTTAGAATCTTTAGATTTTTCTTCTATCTCTTCTTATACTGCTTTGTAATTGCTGTCTCTTAAGTGCATATTTTATGCACTCTGAGTTCTTTTCTAATAACATTATCTTTTACCTATCAAAAAAAAAAAAATCCAGAAACTGCACTTACTGCAATGGTAAATATTTTGATGACTCCATCCACTATCATACTAGCGCTAGTCGTGCCACGGATAAATTGGACAGATCCGTCTGGGTTTTTTGAATGTCCAGTAAAGTATCTACAATGCCAGATCATATTGTAGCTGGTGAGATGGCCTTCAAATCTAATAACAGGATATGAACTATTTAATGACAACAATTTTACCTCACCAAAAGGACAGCAAGCACAAAAACAGCTACAGAAAGCCCAACTATGCCTATAAAAGTTGCGACTCCATTCAAGCGTACCTATATACAAGTCACCTTAAGATATTGATTAGCTGTAAAACATTAATTTCTGTAAGGTATTGATAAAGTAACAACATTTTTTAGGGGCTTCAAGAAAAGGAGGGGGGGGGGGGGGCACACCTGTAATGGAGTCTCTTCACCGGTATCCTCTGAGATACTTGCCATCAACAATCCCCATTCTGTATTGATTCCAACACCAGTTACCTACAATAGTTAAAAAGGGTGAAGCTTCATCTGGAAAGGTAAAATTTATTATAGATACTACATGTGTCAGTTCTTGAAATAAGGAGTACAAGAAATTCTTTTGTAAGTAAATATTTAGTACATAGGCTAAAATCAATTATATGGTATTCGTCATTTTTAATACAAGAACATGTGTGATGCTTCAATTAAAACCATACGAAAGTCATTTGTGAGGACATTAATCGAAAGAAAACAACACAACATATTTTACCAGCATGGTACCAAAACCATCTGCTACTTTGCAACCCGCCATCAAAAAGGGTTTTTTCTGATCCTTTTGAACCTGAAAGAGATGTTGTTGTACTTTAGAATATTAAGGATGAGAAATTAGATAAATGAACTACCAGAATTTAAAAATGGCTTACAATCTTGCTTTCGCCTGTCATGCTAGATTCATCGATGGCCAAAGAATGACCAGTAATTAAGATGCCATCAGCAGGGACCTATGTACATACAAACAAGTAATTTGAGTGATAGAGACAATATGATTTTCCAGCAGAATAATTCAATCATTAAGTGACTCACCTGATCACCTATTTTTAGAGGTACAACATCACCAACAACAATATCGAATATTGAGACCTTTACTACTCTACCACTTCGAATGACCTACACAAAGTTTCAGATGTATATATTCAATTAAGCATCCCAAAAAAAAATAATAATAATTAATGTTCTCACACTATAACAGTACACACCTCCACTTGTATATTTCGCTTTTCTTCATTTAGATTTTGAAACTGAAGCGATTGTCGATAATCACTAACAGCTGGTTACCAAAAGAGGAAAAAAGATCAGTAGGCTGGTAAAAAGAGATAATGAAATAAAGGAAAAACCAAAATTTCTGATAACAAAGATAATGAAATAAAAAATTTCTCCATTTTTAAAACAGGAAGCACTCACAACTACACTGACAGGTTCAGGCAAGCCTGCAATTCTAGTACATATTTGTGTACTGTAACGAACACAAAAAGGACCTACCAGTCCAGTCAATCTGAAATTATTATCTGCATATGTTCCCCTCCCCACCCCACCCCCCCCCCCCCCCCCCCCCCCCCCCTCCTCTCCTAAACAAGAATCAAACATTACACAAACTCAGTTTGGATGTCAAGAGGATCCCAAATTTGAGATTAAAGCTCAGTTTGTGGTTGAGGTTTTTGGATGTCAAGAGGATGAAAGAAAACAAAGTCTACAATTTCATGAATCATTTCAAAACTCATATAACATTAAGTTTCATTAGTTTCTTTACCTTCCATCCACTCCACATGGCAATCAATGGACACATTTGAGTAGGGAAACAGTTAAAAGATCAAATTCAGTACCTGTGACTATTATAACAAGAAATACAGCAAAGGCAATGCTACCCCCATCATACCATCCTTCTTTCACACCCTGTGAGGAATTATAAAATTAATTTAAACAAAAAAAAAAAAAAAAAAAACCTCAGTTAAAGATAATAATAAACAAACGAAAAGGAAAGGTTGGACATACAAACATACCAAAATAACCAGATGAACAAGCACCATTAAGAACAAGTGAATAGAGGAAGGAGAGGAGGAGAAGAAACAAGTAGAATTTGCTTATGACAAAATACAAAATCATATTATACATAAGCATTCTTTTTGAGTGGAAGAGGTCCAACAAGTTTTTCCTATTGTGCAAGCTGGGTTTTACATATCACCTTATTTGCATAGAAATGCTGCATCTTGAAATTTATACATACCTCAAATTTAAGATTTAATCGGAACTATAAACTGCTGGATGTTTATCTGAACATCCCATTGGATGCCAGCCATAAAGATTTTTATAACCCCAAGTTTTGTTCACACAACAAAATCTTTAAAGCCCTCCAACATTTTTAATAAAGAAGCATCTGTAGTTATATGATATGATTACAAAACTAACATTTTGGGATTAACATAGTAAATATGTGATTGATCTTTAGTTCCTTTCAGATTAATGATCAAATAAAGTCAAAGTCTGTGTATTGATTTTTTTTTTAATCAATAAAGACAAATATTATTAAAAAGACAGCATGTGTGCATAAAGCATGAACACAAGCTGCCAAGAAAAATTACATCATAAGGACCGACTCAAAGATTCAAGAAAAGCCCCAACAGTCAACAAGGTTGTAAAACCCCAAGCCCTAAACCATTCCAATAAAAAGCACATACAAGACTCAATCAGCTTATCAACAGACAGCTCTACATCGTCAAAAGTACAATTGTTTCTCTCCCTCCATAAGGACCACATCACGCAAGCAGGGACTAGGTTCCAAACATCCGAATCATGCTTGCCAAACCAGTTCCTCCAACCAGCCATATGATCCAAGACGGATCCCGAAATCACCCAATCAACACCAAACCGCCGAAAAACATAATTCCAAAGCTCCCTCGCCACCGGACAATGAAGCAACAGATGTGCCACATTCTCTCCACTGCATCTACATAAACAACACCAACCAACCATGACAATACCTCGACGACAAAGATTATCACAAGTTAGAATGTTGCCCCAAGCCGCCGTCCAAACAAAGAAAGCAACCCTTCGAGGAACCTTAACTCCCCAAATTCCTTTCCAGGGGAAACCATTACTCACACTACCTCAAATGGCATGATAAAAGGATCTAATATCAAAGGTCCCATTTTTCTTCAAGCTCCACTTGATAACATCATCCAACTCATGAACCGGAGCCTTGGACTGAATGAGATTAAAAAAGGCAGCCACCATTTCCACTTCCCAATCATTAAAATTCCTCACAAACTGAAGCTGCCACTCCCTTGTCTCCACCCCATTAGAGCGAGAAAATAAAGAATCAATGAAAGCCTCACGGTCCCTAGAACACTCAAATAAGTGAGGGAAGTCATCCTTCAACGAACGATCCCCACACCATTTGTTATGCCAGAAGCGCACCTTATCCCCTTTACCCACCTCAAACACAATATACCTCTGAAAAACATCCCAATTTTCCATAATCCCTTTCCAGAGACTACAGCCATGAGAACCACGAACCGGCCTAGTGCACCAACCTCCCCCCATCACCCCATATTTGGCCGCCGAAACCCGTCTCCAAAATTTCGAAACCTCCACCCCAAACCTCCACAACCACTTTCCCAACAATGCCTTATTAAACACAATAAGGTCTCTAACCCCCAAACCACCTTGAGTAAACGGCGTACAAACCTTATTCCAACTCACCAAAGGAATTTTGATATCATCCCCCACTCCACCCCATAGAAAGTTGCGTTGAAGCTTCTCAATTTGCTTAGCCACACTCACCGGAACCTTGAACAGGGACATGAAATACGTCGGAAGACTTGACAAAGTACTCTTCAGGAGTGTTAAATGCCCCCCCTTAGACAAATACAACTTCTTCCACCCTGCCAACCGACGCTCCACCTTTTCAATAATAGGATTCCACACTCCCAAGGCCTTAAAAGAAGATCCCAAAGGCATACCTAGGTAAGTCATAGGAAGCGTACCCAAACGACAAGACAGGATATCAACAAGGTAAGAGAGATTTGGCACCTCCCCTATAGGCACCATCTCACTCTTACTCATATTCACACGAAGACCCGTCACAGCCTCAAAACAAGTCAGAACCCAACGAAGATAAGTCACCTGCTCAAGACAAGCATCACAGAACAGAATGGTATCATCTGCATACAGCAAATGAGAAACCTCCAATCTATCCCCTAAAGCAGCCCCCACCTGAAAACCATGTATAAACCCCCCTTCTTCCGTTTTTTTCAGCAAACGACTTAACACCTCCATAACCAACAAGAACAACGGAGATAACGGATCGCCTTGTCGAATACCTCTCGAACTATGAAAGAAACCCGCAGGAGAACCATTAATCAAAACAGAGAAACAAACCGTAGATATACACATATGTATCCATCGGATCCATCTACTCCCAAAGCCCATGCGTCTTAACACATACAACAAGCTATCCCAATTAACATGATCATAAGCCTTCTCAATATCTAGCTTGCAAATAAGACCAGGCAAACCACTTCCAACCCGACTATCCAGACACTCATTGGCAATAAGAACAGAATCCACCATCTGGCGACACCCCACAAAAGCATTTTGCGACTCAAAAATCAGACCACCCAAAACTACTCTGAATCGATTAGCTAGCACCTTTGCTAAAAGCTTATACACTCCCAATTAGGCTAATAGGCCGAAAGTCCCTAATATTGGAAGCACTCACCTTCTTGGGGATAAGAGTGATGAAAGAAGCATTAAGAGAGCGCTCGAATTGGCATTGAACATAGACCTCCTCAAAGAAGTCCATAGTGTCCTTCTCCACCACCCGCCAACATTTCTGGAAAAAAGCCATTGTAAACCCATCCGGACCAGGAGCTTTGTCCCCTTGGAAATCCTTCAAAACTTGAACAATTTCTTCTTTTTCAAATCATCTTTCCAACACAACCCGCTCCTTCGCACTAATCGAAGCAAAATGTAACCCATCAACATGAGGTCTCCACTCGTCGGATTCGCAAAACATGTTTTCATAAAACTGGACCACATGCTCTCTCATCTCCGCCTCCTCATAATAAACACTGTCGACCTCCAAACCACCAATATAATTACGTCTACGGTTAAAATTGGCCATTTTATGAAAGAACTTAGTATTATTGTCTCCCTCTTTAAGCCACAAAACCCGAGATTTTTGGCGCCAAGAACATTCCTCCATTTGAGCCAAATGATTCACCTCAGTTTTGAGAACCTCTCTAAGCTGAAAATCAGCTAGAGAAAGACCACCACACCCTTCTTTCACATCCAACTCCAACACCTCCCCTATATGCCTTCTCTTCTTAAACCGAATGTCCCCAACCACCTCTCGGTTCCACAGTTTTAAATCAGCCTTCAAAGCTTTCATCTTATTGGCTAACACAAAGCTGGGAGAACCGGTAAAAGAGTAACCGGACCACCACCCCTAAACTCTCTCCACAAAACCCTCCTCTTTAAGCCACATATTCTCAAATTTGAAGGAGCTTTTACCCCTCATCAAACCTCCTGCTTCCACCAAGATTGGGCAATGATCTGAAATAGGACGAGGGAGCATCTTTAGGATAACATCTGAAAAATGCTCTTCCAATCCGAGGATACCAACACCCTATCAATTTGAGACATCGCAGGAGGCGTTGCCCCACTACTCCAAGTGAATGACCCCCCAACAAGTGGTAAATCCACCAGGTTATGGTGGTCAATCCAATCCGAAAACTCCATCATAGCGGGACTAAAACTATTACAACCCAAAAGCTCACTGAGGAATCGAACAACATTAAAATCTCCAATAGCACACCAAGGAACGTTCCAACGCTGCCTCACATCCGTAAGCTCCCCCCACAAATTAGCTCTTAAACTATCCTCATTAGGACCATAGATACCAGTACAAGCCCACACAAACCCATCCGTAATGCCCTTCCAGCAACAAGAAACAGAAAATGCACCTACCACTAAATCAGTCATCTCAAGCATCCTCTTATCCCACATAAGTAAACCCCCCCCACCCCCCCCCGGTGGCTATATTAACAGCATCCAGAACCACCCAATCTACATATGGGATACTCCACAAACTTCGAATCACCCCCAAATCAATACTGGAGAGCTTAGTTTCCTACAAGCAAACCACATCGCACTTCCAATCCCGGAGGAGATTTTTAATCACACTCCTTTTCTGAGGGTTATTAATACCCCTCACATTCCAAGATAAAGTTTGAATCGACATAAACAACAAATCACCCAACAACCTTATCACTTACCTCAACGAGCACACAATTGCTTCCTCTCATAATTCACAAAGGAGACTAAATTGCAAAGCTCCCGAGTACCTTTCATCCCTGACTTAGCGGATTTGCGAATGGTACCTTTTTGGAGATTCCGCCTTTCTTCAATACGCTGAAACAGAGCCAAACACTCCTCTTCAAATTCATCAATCGGAAAGCCCACAAATTTGCTGAACCCACTCATATGCCGATCCACCCTTCTTGAATTTTGATATAGTTCAACCTCCCCACTACCTCTACAACCTTCCACAACCCATGGCGGAGACCCAGGAGGAAGAAGTTTACAGATAGGCTCACAAATGATGGGACTACAATCCACCACATCTCCTAGACCCCCAAAAACCATCAATGGTAAGTTGTTGGGTTCAATTTCCAACCTCTCCGAGCCAGGCGGCGTCCCCACCTTCATCGGAGACGAGGAACTGTGAAGGACCATGCTTAAGCAGGCCTCCACCGGTTAAGGCTCGATTGATGGCGTATGTAACCCCTCGACCATCCCATCGCCGGCCTCCGATGCCATCTCCGACTCATCGCACTCTCACTCCGACTCCCTGCCGTCGTCATCGCACACGGAGACTTCCGAAAAGCTCTCCAGATCCTTCTGTTTGGTTTGAATGACCAAACTACCCTTAAGTGGCAGCTGAGTCTCAATATCACCTGGCCCCCTTATTTCCACATGTTGGGCCTCACCGATTAATGAATCCACCAGCCCATTCTCATTAGTCACTCCCTGGGGCTCCATCGAGCCTGTTTTGGTCTCAAGCCCAATCCACGAAACTCTTTTACGGGATGCATGGTCCAGCGTGATACTTAAAGTTCTGGAAATGGGTTTCCACTTAAAAGTACAAGATCGGGTCGGGCGTGGTTCAGAAATTGCCATAAGTATTTGATCATTTGAATGACCCCTTAAATCTCGTAATGGATTCAGCTGTTTCAAATCTCGCGCGGATTTGTTGCTCCGAGATTGTCGCGATTTCCTTATCGGGTGAGGCCTGCCGTTTTGAGTTTCAACATAACCAACCGCCGTTTCCCCCTCATCAGAGCTATGGTTTTGTTGTCCTATGGCTGCCGGGGACTTCAAAACTTCACCCAAAAAATATTTTCGTACCTGAAACTCAAAAACCGACCACCCCGCCCCTCGCCTACCCTCTAGGATTCTAATGCTACCACGATGTGCGCCGCTATGGTATTCAGCCACCTCCACAAACCTCCCACCGCGATTAGAGAGGCAACTGAACTCAAGAGTTCTATATCCATCTCGCAAAAACTCAAAAAAACCTTCTAACTTCTGCATCTGATTGTGGAGCTTCGCTAGCATATCCAACAACCAACGCAAGCCTCCTAAACCAACCCAGAGCGATCCACAGAATCGGCCCCTACACTCCATGATATGATAAGGATCCATTCTGCCCCCATCGAAACCCAATGAATGCTTAGAGTCAATGCTAAAAGCATTTCCTCCACACACCTGGTTAGGCAAGCATGCTACCCTCTGTTGCGTACTACCCACTGGGGTATCAGGTTTTTTGGCAGTAAGATTCTGGTTATGGTGTTTGAAATTTTGGTAAGGTATAGCTGTTTGTGATTGTATTGGGATGAAATTGGGATATGGTAGGGATGGATATGGCTGGTTTATAGGGCATTGAAGTATTTGTGAATATGGAAATGGAGGTTGAAGTGACTGGAATGGTTCGAAGGGAGTTCTATGGTGGAGGAATGGTTGTGTGAGATGAGGTGGTGGAGGAAAGGGGGGTGGAGGGTGTAGGAGTGGTTGTGGGATTTGAGGTGGTGGAGGGAAGGGGGGGGGGGGGGGGGGGAGGAGGGGGTAGCATGGCTCTCAATTTCAGGACTTATGATATTATTATTACCATAAGGATAATCTTGTCAAAGTCTGTGTATTGATGTGGTGAATTTGTGTTACACCTTAGTAGGTTTTCAGTTTCACAAGTTGAATTTTAAGTGCTACGCGTTCAACTCATGATCTTTACTATAAAATGTGGTTTCTTATACTTCTTTTCCTAGTTCACTTGTTGGTATTTTTTATACAGTATTATAGCATACCAAAGAGTATCATCAATTCCAAATCACACAGAGCAAGATTGATTCCCCCACAAGTTTAAGACCTTGCTTGCATCTAGAGACAGGCATACTCCACATGATATAAAATATAAATCACAACAGCCTAGACCTAATTAACCATAGTTCAAAAAACAAATGCAATGAATTAACACTCCCTAAAATGAAAATGTATAAAACAAAGACCAAGCACACCTCTGTTTTTATTCCAAGTGCCAATGACACCACAGCAGCTATGATCAAGATGATAAGGGTTAAATCTTGCCAAGCTTCCCAAAGGAACCTCTGCAGGAAAAAGCACACAATTAAAGGAATAGCTACATACTAACTAAAAATCTAGTCAATTAAAAAAGGGAAACAATCTTGGGTAAAATAATATACCAAGAAACTCCGCCCTTTTTTCCGAGGATAAGTATTTGATCCAAATGAGTTCCTCCGTTTTAACAAGTCAGTTTCATCCTCATTAATCCCTTTCTCCAGATTTGTTTTTAGTAATTCCGATACACCTTTAACCTGATGAAGGATGTGACCATTGCATGATGTAAGCTTATTACAAGAGTGAATCATATAAACAAAGAAAAAGCAATTCATAAATGACTTGCCCCTCCATATTGTTGTAAAGCAGAAATATTGTGATCCCTGGTCATGGAAGCAAGTTGCTCAAGACCAATTGCATAATCACCAGTTGGAGTTGAGGGAATTGCCATGGGACCTAATACTAGATGATTTAAACACAAGTTCAAATTGGAATAAGAAACTTGAATCATATGAACAACAAAATTCAAATATAAATCATGTGTTATAACAATCTTAGCTCAATTGTATTACATTATAGCATACAGACTAATTTTGTAAAACCACCTCTATATAAAAAAGAAATTATCACTTGAATATTGATCTTAATGCCAATAGTACTACAATAAAGTGCATGTTGAATAAAGAGTATATATAAATTCAGAAACCCATCATATACATATATTAGAAGTAGCTTGTCTGTGGTACGTGGTCTTTACAGATAAAGGTTCTAATAACTGCATTCTCATTTAAAAACTGCCATAAAGAATGTATCAGTGTATCAAATACCAAGACACATTAAAATGGGCACACGAATTACACACAGAAAGTTAAGGGATGACTGACAACTTTGTAGATAGCACTATCAATAAATAGGATTGACAAAGGTGTGCAAAGCAAGAAGCAGAATTTTTCTTACTTCTATCCCATATATGTCATCAAACCCTAGTTCTTTCTCTATCTGCTCCAAGCATAAGTACAAAACATATTGGTACTACAATTCTAGTTAATGCCATATTGTCTATATGTTATTCGCTCATTAAAATATATTGTACATTAAGAAAAAAGAAAAAGAAAAAAAAAAGAAACCATTTCTTCAAGTAGAAGCATACAACATAACCAACTACCATCAAGAACATATTAACCAAAAACAAATTGAAGATAGCTGAAGATTTTCCAAAGAGTAATATACCAATTTGACTTTCTCCAGCAATTTTGAAAAGAAATGCTGCCTAAAACAAGAAGTAATCATTGGTTAGAAATAATAAGAGTCCAAAACACTAAATTAAAATGTTTGTTAGAATTAACAACATTACTCTTATGACTTGTGCATGGGATCTAATCATTCTTCTTCTTTGCTCTTTCTCTTCTTCCCTTTTTAAGTCTAAAGTGTACCGAAATCGGCGGGAAGCATTTAGCACCAGTGCCGCTTGCTGTAAAGGACCAAAGCACTTTTAGTCCAAATTCCAAGTAGAATATACAGTACTGTTTTTATAACCTAAAAGATACAGTTAAGCACACAGCAGCATGTAAAAAAATATAAATTTGGCATATGCGGCAAGACAATATAAACAAGAAAGCAAAGAAAGTCAACAACAAACAGGCATTGACTAGAAAGAGAATTTATGTGCTTGTCACAATCCAAAGCATTAAGGCGGCTGCATCTAAAAAAAATTACTAAATGAAAAAAAGAAGGAATTAGAAAAAGATAATTGTCAAACTAGAATAATCCAGATTAACTATAACTTGTAAATTATAACAACTCTATATCACTCAAGTTTAGCTTTTTTTCAACCTCACTCTAGTCTGATCTCCCCTGATACATTAATTTTTTTTATAAGATAAGAAATTTAATTTAAAAGCGCAAAAAAAGGATCACTGCCCATGTACATAGGATGTATACATGTACATAGGATGTATACAAAGTAGAACCCCCCCCCCCCCCCCCCAAAAAAAAAAAAAAAAAATCATCTAAAATCTAATTTATCAAGGAAAGCTAAAAAATTTGATGTATCTAAAGAACTAACAACATTTTTCCACATATTTTTTTTTATAACGTAGGAACTTTTCTAAAGAAGAGCCCTTTGGACTCGCCTCTAGCCAGTAGTAAAACCTACGGACAACTGACCCCACCCGCGAGAACCAGTTGTCGGGTAATCTAGAGGATCATTTTTGAGTGGGAGTACTCCCTGCCTTCCGGCCTCAAATCACCCCTGACGGGCTAAGCAACATTTTTCCACATATATAAGGATCAAAGAAACAGAAAATTCAGTTGAGTAACTAATACTTCCTGTCGTTTGACTTTCTGCATGTTCTCTCTCTCCAAATACACCACATTACACACAGGAATGATCTCCCAAATCTCTGAACTTGCTTCTTTTACAAATAGACCAGCATGCCAAAACTTCAAGAACAGTCATTGGCATTACCCAACACACCCAAACAAGCTCAAAATAAGAGACCACAATTCTCTCACAACTTCGCGATGAAGAATAGGACGATCTCCTGACTCCCCATCATATTTACAGATACAACGCAAATCCTCTGTAATGATAACCCTTTTCCTCAGGTTATCAATTGTTAGGATTTTACCCTTTGCCACTGACCAAGCAAAGAATGCCACGCAAGCAGTGAACACGCCAAATTAATTTCAAGGGAAAATTCTTTTCACCCCCACTTCTTAAAATCTTATAATAAGATTTAACTTTAATGCCATTATTTATAGAAAATGCCCAAATCACCTTATCTGCACAACCCTGGTAGACCTTCGCTGAATAAAGATCTTCAAAGAAAAGATTCACAGATTCTAACTCACAGTCATGAACCGCTCATAAGAACCATTTGGAACATCTATGTAATCTGCCACTGTAGCATCTTTATTTCTAGCTATCATGAAGAGCTCCAGGCATCTGCACTTAAATGTATTATCCCCATATCAACAATCATGCCAAAAACAGACCCTTGTGCCATCCCCCACCTCGAATCGAATACATCTTACAAAGGTAATCCACCCGGGCCAAATATGCTTCCACAGGCTCACACCATGAGAGCCCCTCCCAACATCCGAGCACCGCCCACCCCAACCGCTTACACATTTCAAATCTACCACTTTTCTCCTGATGCCTTAATTAATACATATATGAGAAAATTAACAAGGTATGAGCTCAATGTCAACGATGAAATTAACCAACATTGAGAAATTCAATCATCTATCTTCCAGTAATGTCCATGCTCTTATAGGTCTATTACACATATAAAGTATAAAATCAAGGGGAACTCGTTCAACCCCACTCCTCAGCCTCCTTCTAGGCCTTGTAATTCCCATCCCATCGAATCAGGAATTAAATGTTGATGCTAAGCTAGTCCAAGCTAGGCAAAGATCAAGGTATGCCGCAAGTCATGAGCGGCACTCAAACATTACTGTTAAGGCTGGGGGATCATATATCATTGATCCACGAGTCAAAAGATTTCCATAGCTGGAAAATTGCTAAATTCAAATAGAGGGAAAACCCTTGATAGGAGGAGTAACACAATACTCTTATCTAAGAAAGACTAGTCTAGAGGGACAAGCTGCTCATTTCTTCAACATAAGGGACATAATAACATTGCTCTCTTTTAAACACCCTTTTATTTCCCTGAGCACCCTAACATATGCTTTGGTAATTTGATGAAAAAACATATAGAGTAACGTCAAAAAATTAGTTGCCATCATGGATCCTCTCACAAGTGAAATTCTAATTCTCTTTTATCATGTCTTAATCTAGAAACAGGCTCAAAGATGTCTTAGTATAACATTTACTTCACCATTATGATATTGTTTAACACATCCAAGCCATGCCATCATCACCTAGACAGATCCACACCTCATTATGCCAATGCCACCTCAAATTCACCCAACAGTAGACACTGCAAATCTTCATTCTTTATTATCACTTAAAACTTCACTGAAACCTTTAATCTACAATTCAATACAAATTTTATTCATTATCCAAGGAGTTTTAAGATATAGAATGACATTCAAAAGAGGATCTACTTGATACGAAGAACCAAGACTCTAGAAGATCAATGTCATGCAAATGTGCAAAGAACATGTGAAAAACAACAACAAAGCCTTAATCTCAAAACTTTGGGGTCAACTATGAATCCTCAACAAACTAATCCAGGTCAGCCACATGAATTCTTCTCTGTCATTCTATCCTATTCAAAATCATACTCTCTGCTACTTAATAAGTTAACATGTCCTCTATTACTAATTCTACTAGCGTTATTTTAGGTCTTCCTCTACCTCTTGTCACTCATTCTCTTGACTTTAATCAGATCACTTTTTTTACCAATGCTCCACCCCTATGTTTAAACAAATTTCTTCATTTTGTATCATATTTGTCTTTGTCTTTCTACTTGTCCATCTTTAAACAAAGGATTAGAAAATCACCCATGGAATTTTTCATCAACCTGAAAAAATCACTTAATGATCTTCATATAAAAAGCACCCCAATACTTTTTTTTTTGATAGGTAAAAGAGATTATATTAAAAAGAACCAATGAGTGCACAAAATATGCACTCAATGGCCAGCAGTTACAAGATAGATGAGGAAACAGAATCAGAATGTAAAGAAACAACAAAATCAGCAACGCTGCTAACTGTAGAAAAACCCCACACCCTCGACCAACTAAATAAGGAAGTAGCAAACTTCTCAATGAGCTGATCTGTAGAACACAGCAGGTCTTCAAAAGTTCTACTATTACGCTCCAACCAAATATTCCACATTAGACAATGAGGAGCTAGATTCCAAATATCCGAACGATGCTTCCCCAACCAATTACGCCACCCTGATAATAAATCCTTCACACTCCGCGGCATAACCCAACTAACATGGAAAGAACGAAAGAGAAAATTCCATACCACATGCGCAACTGGACAGTGGAGAAGAAGATGGTCAACTGTCTCCCCATTGGAGCAGCACAAACAACAACGATTCACCATTGTGTATCCTCTCCGCATAAGGTTGTCACAAGTGAGTATCCTCCCCCAGGTTGCTGTCCAAATAAAGAAAGAAACCCGAGGAGGGGCTTTAGCCGCCCAAATGCCTTTCCAAGGGAACAACACCCCATGCTCCCCATGCTTATCATTCAACACATGATAAAAGGAACGAGAAGCAAAGACCCCATCCTTACTACCCTTCCAACGCAGCCCATCTGGCCCCGTATTGTTAGGAGTATTAGAGGCTAAGAGTTGAAAGAAATCCATCACAAGATCAATTTCCCAATCATTGAAGTCACGAATGAAGTTGATATTCCACTCACAAGGGCCCCCCGTAGCTGGTCTCATCAAAACAGAATCAATAGTCACCTCCCGATGAGACGAAACCGCATAAAGGGTCGGGAATCGATCCATCAAAGCCCGATCCCCACACCACATATCTTGCCAAAAACGAATCCTATTCCCCAAACCCACCACAAACTCAATATGCTGAAAAAACTCATTCCAGCCAAGCATAATGCCTTTCCACACCCCACAACCATAAGGGCCTCTACTACGGGAGGTACGCCATCCACCTAAATCCACACCATACTTCGCAACCAAAACACGCCGCCAAAGATGGTGCTCCTCCAAACCAAATCTCCATAACCATTTCCCCAATAGAGCTTTATTGAACAAAATCATGCTCCTAACCCCCAACCCACCTTTCTCCTTTGGGGTACACACCTTATCCCAACCCACCAAGTGGTGCTTAAACTCCTCACCCATCCCCCCCCACAGAAAATTCCTTTGCATCTTTTCAATCCTTTGAGCCACACTAACCGGAATTGTAAATAAGGAAAGGAAGTATGTAGGGAGACTAGAAAGCGTACTCTTCAGGAGGGTTAGACGACCCCGTTTAGATAAATACAGCTTTTTCCAACCCGCTAACCTTTTCTCCATCTTCTCAAGGATAGGGTCCCAAACTGACACTGCCTTGTAGGAAGCCCCCAAGGGCATACCAAGATAAGCTAAAGGAAGCGAACCAACCCGACAATCAAGAGAGTCTGCCAGCATTGCAATGTTACCAACCTCACCAACCGGAACCATCTCACTCTTAGACATGTTCACCCGAAGGCCCGTAACCGCCTCAAAACAAGAAAGGACCATTCGAATGTATGACAATTGACCCAAGTCTGCATCACAAAAAAGGATAGTGTCATCTGCAAAAAGAAGATGGGATATACGGAGACCTTCGGAAGCATTACCCCCTGCACTGAAACCCCGAATCAAGCCTGCCACCTCCACCTTCCTCAGCATCCGGCTCAAAACCTCCATAATCAAGAGGAATAACAACGGGGACAGGGGATCCCCTTGTCTAATACCCCTTGAGCTACTAAAGAATCCCTCCGGAGATCCATTTACTAGAACGGAGAACTGGACCGAGGAAATGCAAGCTTCAATCCATTGACACCATTTATCCCCAAAACCCATCCTCCGCAAAAGGTACAGCAGACTACCCCAATGAACATGATCATAAGCCTTTTCGATGTCTAATTTACAAATAATACCAGGGAGGCGACACTTAAGCCGGCTATCCAAACATTCATTTGCAATTAGAACCGAATCCAGAATCTTCCTGCCACCTATAAAGGAATTCTGAGATTCCGAAATAATATGATCCAGCACTCCTCTTAAACGATTGGCCAACACCTTAGAAAGAAGCTTATAGACACTACCAATGAGACTAATAGGACGAAAGTCCCGAATATTAGTAGCATTCTGCTTCTTCGGAATAAGAGCAATAAAGGAGGCGTTGAGAGATCTTTCAAATTTGCAATAAGTATGCACTTCTTCAAAAAAACCCATAATGTCCTCCTCTAACACAGACCAGCATTTTTGGAAAAATGCCATTGTGAAACCATCAGGCCCTGGAGCTTTGTCCCCCTGAAGATCTTTCACCACCTGCAACACTTCATCCCTATCAAAATTCCGCTCCAACATGGTTTGCTCCTCTTCCGATATCATATCAAAATCTAACCCATCAACAGTAGGTCTCCAAGGCTCCTGCTCCTGATATAAAGAAACATAAAACTGAACCACCTTCGCTCTCACCTCCGACTCAACCTCATAAACAGCACCATCTACTTCCACCCTCTCCATATAATTGTTACGTCTATGAGAGTTGGCCATCTGATGAAAGAACTTTGTATTATTGTCTCCCTCCTTTAACCAGAGAACACGGGACTTTTGACGCCAAGAGACTTCCTCCAAAAGAGCTACTTTTTCTAATTCTGATTTGCAAGTCTCCCGCAGGACACGCTCCTCAGAACTCAAGAAACTGTTAGCTTCCTTTTCATCAAAGAATTGCAAGTCACATTCCAGCTGCTGCCTCTTCAACCCCACATCCCCAAGAACCTGCTTATTCCATAACTTCAAGTCTCCCTTTAAAGCCTTCAATTTTTGGGACAGCACATAACTAGGCGTACCACTGAAGGTATATGAGGACCACCAATCACGAACCTTATTCACAAACTCCGGATCTTTCAACCACATATTCTCAAATTTAAACGCCCGTTTACCCCCAGCCATACCCCCTACTTCAAGCATTATAGGAGTATGGTCCGAAATAGGCTTTGGCATTATCTTCTGAATAACATCCGGATAATGCTCCTCCCAATCAATAGAAACCAGGACTCTATCAATCCGCGACATAGACGGGTTACTCGACCCATTGCACCAGGTGTATCTGCCCCCATGCAGCGGAAGATCCACCAAGTTCATATCTTCGATAAAGTCCGAAAAGTCAATCATATTCGAACTTAGTCTACTACAGCCCAACCGCTCACTGGGGAATCGAACAACATTAAAATCCCCAAATATACACCAAGGCTGGGCCCAACGCTGACGAACACCCCTCACTTCACTCCAAAAATCAGGACGAAACTCCTCATGGGTCGGACCATATAGGCCCGTACCAACCCATTCAAAGCCATCCAGCAGACCCTTCCAAAAGCAGGAGACTGAAAATTTACCCACACTAAAGTCAGCTAACTCTAGCACTCTCTTATCCCATAATAACAGAACCCCTCCAGCTGTGTTAACAGCATCCAAAGATACCCAGGCAACAAACCGATTACCCCAGATGCTTTGGATAATTCTCCAGTCAACCTTGTCTAGCTTTGTTTCCTGCAAACACACCACATCAACCTTCCATTTACGCAACCAATTCCTGAGGATCCCCCTTTTCTTAGGATCATTCAAACCCCTGACATTCCAAGAGATAAGTTTTAGCTTCATTAAAAAACTAAAGGCCCAAGAAAACTTACCTCTGAGCTCAGCAGCACGCACGCTGCCTACCTTCATAATTCACAGATGAAACCAAATTACGAAGCTCACGAACACCTTTCTTGCCCGAACAAACCACAGATTTTGAGCCCAGTTCACCTTTTTTTCGGAATCTAGAAGCTTCAATTCGCCTCAATAGGGCCAAACACTGCTTCTCGTGACTATCAAGAGGAAAACCCATTAACTCACAGATACCCCGATATTGAGTATTCACCCATTCAGAACCTGTAGAGTGAGGCTTCCCAGGTGCAGCCAGTATAGTTGTTGGTGCTAGCACAGCCAAAGGCTCACAAACAAGGGGAGAAATGGGTTCCGCCTCATCTTGAGCCACTTCAAGCTGGGAGTGACAAGCAACCTCCTCGAACCGAGGATCATATTCCTCATGAACCATCGAGCTCCCGGACTCCAACTCAGTAACTGTACCTTGAACATCCTCAGCCAAATCCACCCGTACCAGAGCAAGGTCCATCATGGCCCGCGGTTCCTCCTCATCCACCGCTGCGCAACCCGGTTCCATAAGCAACTCACCCATTGGATTATGCGAACTCTCCATCGCTAGCTTCTCGAGAGTAGATTCGAGGTCGTCGGCCTGAATCTCCTCATCGGAGTATTCGAGTTCCTCATCGGCATGACTTTCCTCGTCTGATGAGTCGAGGTCCTCCTTTTCGTCAACGTGGTCAACCGCTGGACTTGAGGGGAGTGACTGTTCTGGACACTGTACAGAAGGCTCTACATCCTTCTTTTTGTCCACCGACCCAGTTTCCATAAGTTGGGCTTGGGTTATAACCCGGTTGCTTTGTTGGGCCAAGCCAACAGCTTTTGTCTTAAGGCCCACCCATTCAGCCTGGCGTTTTCCTTCAAAACATTTAGTTATACGGAGTGTTTTAGTTACGGGCTTCCATTTGAAATCACACATGCGGGTCGGTCTAGGGGCATTTGGGTCCATTTTAACACGCGTTACTTCAGCAGTAAAAATTCCAGCAGATTGATTCTTAAAGTCGCGGGTATTACGCGATTTCAACGCAATCTGGCCGTTACGAAATTCCGAATCTGCATGCGATGGATTAGCGCGAATCTCTCGCCTCTCCATATTTGTCTTCCTTTCACCGTTACGTGATTTGCCGGCCTGGTGCTCCGCCGCCACTGCCGTACCTGGAAAAAAGGAGTGTAACTCCTTAACAAATTGATCCCAATGCTTTCCCCGAAACCCCTCCGGTATTCGTATGCCCCCACGTTGAGCTCCACCGTGGTATTCACAAATTTCCACAAACCTACCATACTGATTTTGCAGGCAGCTTAGTTCCAACGTACTGTATTCAGTCCGTAAAAAACGAAAGAAACCTTTCAAATCTGCAGTTTGCCTTAGTGAACTCCATGCTTTAATCAACCAATGAAGACTCTTCCAACCCAACCATAGGGACCCAACAAAACGACCTCTCTTTTCAGTGATATGATACGGGGCTGTGCGTCCTCCGTCAAAATCAAAGAAAAAGTGTTTCGCACCCACTCGGAATGAACACACTCGAGAACCCACTGTGCGTTGAGCACCCTTTTTAGTACTCTTCGCAATAACCCGTTCTGGATGAGGGTGTATCGGAATAGGCTGTGTTTGGGGGAGGTTGTGTATAGGATTGGCTTGGGGAAGGATTTGAGTGTTGCCGGTCTGGGTAGGGAGTGTATAGTGGGGGAAAGGCCATCCTATGGTGGATTGGGCAGGGAGTGAGCCAAAGCAAGGAGGTGGTGGGGGTGGTATTCCTGAGTGGTGGTTAGAGGAGAGGGGGGGATTGGCTGGGATAGTGGGATTAGGGAAGGGGAGAGTGTTTGGGATTCGGGTAGGGGGGAGAGGGGGGAGAGGGGGAAGGGGGAGAGCCATTTAGACATAAAAAGCACCCCAATACTTGTCATTCAAAGGTACTAACTCCCATATATTTACTTATCAGTCTCCCTAAAGAGGCTATTAACAACTGTTATTGACATGAGAACAAAAATTTCTTCACAACCCAAACATCCGAAGAATATATTTCAAATATATACATATGTGGCTCTATGAATCTAAGAGAGAATCAAGATGGGGAGACCAATACAGGTAATCGCTTTTACGACTCAAGAAAAACAATCCTTAGGAACACCTCAAGGTACGCCGGTGCTACACAAATAAGTTTTTCAATGAAACCCTTGTGTGCCAAAAGCTAACAACCTTAAGAAAAATCTTTGGAAGGAGGCCCAAAGCACAAATGAATGCTCAATGAATTAGTAAGTGATCAGGCCTTTCTAGAAGCTTTTCCACATCAAACATTTATGATGTAGGGTCCATTTGTAAAAGATATTGTTTAAGCGTGAGGACTATATCAAAAACAACAATCCAAATTTAAGTAGAGAAAACTGCAGCTGCAAGCACATGATACTGAATCTACAGTACAGTCCCTGTTAGAATTGTTGATGCAGCTGGGCTGCTCCTTTAATTGAGCCCTCCAGCAATGTACAGAAAAAATCTGAGTACCTATTGCAAGGCCTAACACATTATTCAGAAGCCCTTAAACGGGAAGGGAATACAAGAATTAACTAAGCACGTCTTTTAAAATTTTTAAGACCAAAAGGAAACTTTTTACATTTCAGGGACGTAAATAGAAAGAAACTAAATATTATAGAGTGAAGTGAATTACACAACATAACCATATCATTTATTTCCTTTTTGACTCGTATCCAGCTCACACATACCTTACCTTTTTAATTTTAGAACTCCATGTTTTGATGATTCTCTAGATGTTCATGTTTAACACTGAGCATTAACAGTTTAAAATCTCTCTACCTTTCTAAATAACTATATGGTACCATTTTCTACGAATACCAAGCGCTAAGCTAGTAGCAAGAGTAGATACTGCAGCTGTTAAAGGCTGCACCATTCTAAATAGGAACCTATTGGACTAGTCCGTATCTAAAAAATGAATATTAAAGCCACAAAGAAAAATCTCAAATTCAGAGACCTCGCAGATCAAATTAAATTAAATTGAAACAAAACCATATTCATCTTTAAGTGGTTGATACAAAAATGCATGCAAACTTGCATACTAACATAAAATATTACCTGCATACATACTTATATATGTAATTGTTCAACAATTTGATGATGAAATGTATACAGCATCATATAATCCTTACCCTCATTGTTAGCAATTTTTATAGAATACTTTCATATATCTCTAACCAAGTACTTGTTATATTTATTAAATACCAGGCACACTCTCTCAAAGTTCTTTGAGGGGATTCTTCTCCGACCTAAGAGCATCCACCGGCCTTTATCGATCGGCAGGCCGATGCCAAGTACGCCGAGCAGGCAAAGGTCCATGCAGCACGTGAGAGACATACAATTATACAAATAGTGCTAAGCACTCGCTTACCATCACATTTATTGCCTCCCAACCACCATCAAATCTCATTAAATGTTACTTGGTGATCCACTAGGTGAATGTCCCAGATTATGAGGATGTTAAGGGTAAAACATCACCTCAGTCAGGATTATTAAGGTAGACAATCTCCAAAGTACCCTTGGTGTGACATCTATAAATAAGAGGAAAAACCTTTGAAAAGAGTTATGAAATTTAACTTTAGTCAAAGAGTTGTACGTTGCAGAGCATACTGTATAACAATCCTCACTGCTATCAAACTCCTACGGGCAACTGACCCTACCCACTAGAACCAGTTGTCAAGTAATCGAAGGGCATTCACCCCTAACAGGCTAAGCGAGGTACGAAAAATAACAGCCTTATACATTGACATAGTCAAATTCCTTATAAAACAAATGCATTGATTATCTTCGAACATGCCTGATCATAACTAGTTGATCTTGGGTATAGTGAGTAGGCACTTCCTTGTTGCTGCAGGTTTACATTCTCAAATTGCATTGCAACCCCAATGATCCAGGGGCCTAAGAGTCTGTGACTTTCCTCTTAATTTGATTTTTAAATTTGCACTGATGGATCTTGAACTCACGACCTAATTGTCCATCATTTTCCATGGAAAGATATCAGTACAACCTTACATACAGCTTTTTAAAACCTTACTTTTTCTAGTTACAACTGTACTTTTCCCAACTCCTGACGCACAAGTGTCATTTGAACCGGAGCCCACATAATCTACCGGAAATGATTTGTGCACATCCCCTATGCGCACACTAATTCACACTTGTCCAGAGTCTTTATGTGCACTTGTCCAGATTTTTTATCACATTGTCCAAATCTTGTAAAAGTGTGCAATGTTTTTGTAAATCATGATCCACATTACCTCAAAATGCAAAATATGCATAGACAAGCATATGCATTCAAATTCAATGGCAAACAATTCCATATTGCATCAACCAACACCAAATATCTTTTTCTTTACTTTTTTTTCACGTGCATTGACGGATTTTGAACCAATGAGGTTACCATTCAAAAAAAAAATCCCTAGAAATCTCATTGAAACAATATATGAATAAGAGGGAAATAATAAACATATTAAAACACAAATGAAAACACAATGTCATTGTAATTTGAATTACCCTCCATCGCTTCAGAGTCTCAAGAGATGCATTTTTGGTTTGAATGTCGAAGGGATCATAAGACGAGATCTCATCATCGCTATAGCTCTTGACTGAGCCAGGCCCAGCTTCCTCATCGTGATCATCGTGGACATGGTGGTTGTTGTTGATGTTGTTGTTACTGCTGCCCGATGGCAATAAACCATTAGCGGAAGAGGTAGAACCACGCGAAGCCATGGTCCGAATATATCCTGTCGCAAGAGAGATGGCACAACTACTGAGAACGTAGTGGGCCCCAAAAAACAGAAAAGAAAAAGGAAAATGCTAATTGGGGTCCCCCTCCCACCACTCCGCTCTAGGGGAGAGGTGTTTTGAGAGATGAGGAAATATTGTGGCGAAATGATAGCGTTACTGTGCATTTGATAACCATTTGGTGGTGGGAAAACAAGAGTGGGTTCGTTTGGGTTTCGGTTTCGGTTTTTGTTGTTTTGTTTAAAAATAGGGGGAAATTGAAAGGTGTAACTCACTTGTTGTAATTAATCACCGCAAAAGACGGAGAACGATTCTCTTCCCATAGGGGCGAAAAAAACGATGAGCCAAAAGATGAACAATATTGGGTATTGATCATGAAATACTGGACTGTTGTTAGAGAGAGAAGATAAGAGAACATGTGGGGATGTGGGGATGCACGAAATTTCCAAGAAGTTTCCCGCCTACCCTTTTTTTCTTTTATTTTTTTTTTTTTTTTGGAAAAAGGGACTCGTGTTTTTAAATGTATAATAATTGGAAGTTGGAAAGTTGTTAAAGCTTCATTAGTTCTTTCAATCATTTTAAGTTTAACTTAACTAACAACATTAACAACACAAATAATGTTATCTTTTCCAAGAATATTTAAATTCAATGTATTTGAATTTAACTAAAAACCTAATGTACTTGATCTAAGAAACTGTACCTAAATTTTACCCTTTTAAATTATTTGATTAAAATTAAAAAATATATTTTAAGTTTGACACAACATCCATTTTATAATAATTATTTTTTATCTTCAGTCAAAGTATTAATGAGCTTCTTTTTATGTAGGCTTGTATTTGAGGACAATAAATTTTATCAATTGAGTTAAGTGTAACTCACACAAGAGAATGAGGGAATTTCTTTTTTTTCTTTTTTCTTTTTTGATGGGGAGAGAAAGGAAAAGAAATTTTAATTGTCAATTTTATTTTTTTATAATGTTAATTTATATTTATTTCGTTATATTAAAATAATTAACTTTTTTATTCAAATAATAATTAAATAATTAACTCTTTAAATGATGTGATTAATGAAAATATCAAAATAATTTTAATTCCTCAAATTATGTAATTCATTCTAATATCTTTTGCTGTTAAATTATAACAATTAATTCTCATCACATAATTTGACATGATTATCATGTGAAGAAAAATAAACACGTGATCATGGAAAAAAAAATAATAATAAAACTCATAGTTGTTGGATCCAATCTAATCTATTTCCAAGGAAGAGAAATATAGTAATTATGAAAAAAAAATAATAATAAAATAGAGTAATACATAACCATTAGGACAAGAAAAACATTCTGTTATCGTAGGAAAATAAAATATAAGAGGGTGGCGGTGCGTTTGGTTTCCATTTGGTTGTCAAAACGAGGGGTTGCTTCTGGTATTGAAGATAAAGAAGGAAAGGGGTGGCTTTCTGCCTTTGTGGGCATCGTGCGGCGGAATCGAGTTCTGGTTTATTACCGCAAGAGAAGCAGAAGGAGAAGAATAAGGATTCGATGCCCATCGGAATGAACCAAACTAGCTTAGCTAGAATCCAATTGTCAAAAGATAAAAGGATCTTTAGCGCAGTTTATAATTTCATTGATCGAATCTGTGAGAAAGAGAGATAAGACAGAAAGGAAGAATAATGCTGCAGAGGTTAAGAGACAGAGGTCCTAGTTTGGAAAACAGGTTGTGGCCAAGAAGAAAGTGGGGTACGTAGGAAATTTCTACGAAGTTTCCTTGCAGATGGGTGCATTGACTAATATTATATATTGATACCATCAATGAGTTTTTTGATGTAACATATAGTATATATAATGAGACCACTAATGGGCCGATCACCACCAAGAAAAATTAGCTTTTCAGTTCATGAATCAATCATCTCTCTTATAATATATGTATATGTAGACAAAAGTAGCTTTTCAGTCTTTGTTTTTTTTTTTTTGGCTCAGTTTTCAGTCTTTGTTTTTGCTAAATTAGCTTTTCAGTCGGTTCATGAATCAATCATCTCTCTTATAATATATGTATATCTAGACAAAAGTATTTTAGAATTTAGTTTATGTAACATCTCTCTCACGATACGTGGATCTCATACATTGTGAGAGAATAAATTTTATAAAACCATGTAATGAGATACCTCCATAGCCCACTAGATTATTTAACAAAAATATTTTAGAATTTAGTTTATGTAACATCTCTCTCACAATTTAATTGTGGATCCCATACATTGTGAGAGAATGAATTTTATAAAACTGTTCAATGAGATACCTCCATAGCCCACTAGATTATTTGAGTCGTACATGTTTACTCTCTTTGAATTTTTGTTAAAATTACTCCTTAGGGTTGTTTGAGTTTTGCAAGTTTACCTCTAGTTTGCGATTTATACTTCTTCATATATATTTGTTTTACTCTCCTCGCTTTGCTAATTCCTTTATTAGTTAATATGGATGGAGGCATTTGAAGGGATCATTATTTTTTTTTTGATAAAAATTTGAAGGGATCATTTATATTTTAGTTTTTAGTTTACATTAATTGAATAAATTCTAAAAAGAAAAAAAAAATTATATTAATGAATTCATGAATAGAATTAAATTTTATTAATATGTAGACTTAAAATATTAAATATAGCTTGCAAGGATAGCTCCATTGGTTAGGCTCTGTTTTTGCTTTTTGGTTTGTACCGGCCGAAATTATTTGTTTCAGCCAGAAAAAATATCTCGGACTGGTACATATGCCCTTTTCAAACCGTGACTCCGCCAAGCTTTTTTTCTTCTTTCCTCTGCTAATCTCTCCCTTCCTCTGCTTTTTTTTCTTCCCAGCTTGTCTGGTATGCACGCAACTTTTTCTCTTTTACCTTTATTGTTTCTCTCACTGGATTAAGATTCTCTAGAGTTCTTAGGGTACTCTACCACGTAGAATCCTATAAATCTTGACCATTCATTTTAAAATAAAAAGCTAGGATGATGTCATATCATTATTCCACTAACATAACAATAAAATAATAATTTCCAAACCAAACTAAAACACTTTAAGGTTAACCCATCCAACCAAATTATTATTTTATTGTTATGTTAGTTGAATGATGATATGGCATTATCTTAGCCTTTATTTAAAATGAATGGTCAAGATTTAAAGAACTCTATGTGGTAGAATACCCTAAAAACTCTAGAGGATCTTGATACTCTCTCAAATCTCAACCACCCATTTATTACACTTTCCTAATGCTTTTTTCAATGCTTTTAAAATTTGTACTTTCGTTTTTTACTCTTTGCCCCTTCCATGGTGTCTTTTTCGAAGGATCACCCTTTATTTATTGGCAAAGGTGGCTAGAAGTTATTTCCAGCTAGGAACTATTCACTACTAAAAGTTACTTCTGACCAATAACTATTTACTAACTCATGTAATATGGAAAATGTAATAAATGACTTTAGTGTTTTCAATATAATGACATGTTTTTTTTTACATGTCATTCTTTCACTATAACACACATAATAATCATGGCTAGCTACAAATTAAAACGTCATGGTGACCATATTATATATGTATAAATAAATATAATATATATATATATATATATATATATATATATATATATATATATATATTTATATATATTATGGTGTAACAAATACTATGACTGATACACCATTGGCAAAGAAGGCTCAAGAAAGGAGTAATGAAATTTTTATTGATGAATCATCTATTGGATTGTCCGCTCAATGTGATCTACAGGAGCAATTTATAGCTTTTGGATCTAATCATGGTCAATTTACTAATAGATCGATAGTCGATTACCGTTGTGCAATGGGGGCTATAGTGGCTTGTGAGATCGGTGTACCAGAGTGATTCGTGATGGTTGGGTTCATTGAGTATTTGAATGGTGAGGGCAACAAATCATCAATCAATGTCTTTTTTATATAGATACGATGGATTTGAATCTATAACGTCTGTTTTTGTACGAAAAAAAAAAAAAAAAAATTCAAAACAAGTGACATGACATAAGTTGCTAGCAAGCACCAGTGAGGAAAAGACATGTGTTAAGGTATTTGTATTGCCAAACAAATGACATCTGCCAATTGAATATCCCTGGAGTACATTAATGACATACTCACTTTTCTCACATGCGTAGTGGATCCTTTTAATTAAACTCATAGTGGGATCCACTAATTATGTAAGAGGAGAGAGTGCGATATTAATATACTCTGAGAGTATTCTATAATTTTTTGCAATTTTGAGGGAATATCTAATAATCAAAGTTTGCCTCAATTTGATACCATTCTCGTTGCACTCACCAAAATAGTGTTTTACCTATAGATGTCGAGTCATCTGATATGCCCATGGTTTTTAAAACTAGACTAGATTGATTGGTTCAACTGGTTGAACCATTGAATAGTACTTAATCCGACTTGATTCTCTTTAAAAACCGAATATCAATTAACATTACACATTATTTTTATTTTTATTTGTGTAATGTTAATTTGATTGTCTATACTTTTTTTCCTAATATTATTTGGTATGAAAACTAATTTAAAATTGTTTATATGTTTCACACAGCTTTTTTATTAAATATTATAAGTAATTATTTATTATATATTTGTTTCATTTGTTTTTATAATTATATGATTATTTATTTATTTATGAAATCACCGGTTCGATCACTGGTCCGACTCCAGTTCGACTATAAAACCGAAAACCATTCTTTTTCTTTTTGTCTGATTCTTTATGCGGTCTGATTTTTAAAACCATGAATATGCATCAATGCATTGTTGGGGAAAACAAGTACATGTGACCACTTTTCGTCCATCACATTTGACAGAAGTGTAACAAAATGGTCAATTTTTTTATTTCTTAAATCTTAGGGATCAATAACACTAATTTGAGAATATATGAGATTTGTTTAAAATTCACACAAACCTCATGGGGGACTTTGTAGGATTTACCTTTTATTTATTACTACTTATTAAATTAGTTTAGAGTAAATTGGTTGCATTAAATGAAATTTTACTTCTCTCTCTCTCTTATTCCCGGAAACCTATTCAATGTTTTAGGCTCTGTTTGTTTCGCTGTAAATTATTTTTCACCGTAAAATGTTTGCAAATGTAAATGATTTTAGGAAAAATAATTTTTTTTCCTGTGTTTGGTTGCATTCCGGAAAATAGTCTGAAAAATATTTTACAATGTTTGGAGCAATGTAAAATGAAAAAAAAAAAAAAATCAAAAACCCATTGCAAAGTGCAATCCCACCACCGCAAACCACCATAAAAAAACCCACAAACCCACCATCACAGTAAAAGCCACTCAATCAAAACCAAGAACAAACCAAAACAAACAAATCAAAACCCACAAATCATCACAATCATGAGCAACACCGGTTCTTGGCGCACGAGCACGTCGGAGAGGTCGAAGCAAACGGATATCTCCAAGGTCGCATTGGCCGACAGCGGCGGGGGAAGGGGTTGCTGTGCGAGGGCGATGACGGCGACCGCTATGGTTCAAGCCCTCACTCTTCCTCTCCCCGAACTTCAACTTTGAATCCTACATTTCGGAGCTTCGTACCTTCGTCCCCTTCGACACGCTCCGATCCGAGCTCAAGTCCCACCGCACCGCCCTCAACCACAAGCTCACCGACCTCATCAACCACCTCGTCGAGTCCAGATCTGGGGCGGCAGAGAGAAAGAGCTGAGAAAGAGCAGAGAAAGAGAGCAGAGAGAGAGCAGAATGCGTGTTTAGGAAAATGGTTTACGGAAATTTTTTCGTAAACCATTTTCCTAAATTTCCTTAAGGTTTTTCCAGTCAACAACAAATGATTTCCAGTTGACTTTGATTTTACAGCGAAACAAACACCCGCAAATGATGAAAACATTTTACGGAAAATGTTTTATGTCGAAACAAACGGAGCCTTAGTGAATTGGTAATGTCAGTATGGGCAACAGTTTATGTACTGCTACCTAAAGCTAAACAAAGAAATGATGTAGCCAATTGGTAGTTTTGGGAGTTTATGGGCAACATGTACTGAATGAGGAGAAGAAGAATTTGAGATAGATGAGAAAAACCCTTATTATAATTATCCTAACTGATATGTAAGTGTTGCTGTGTCATTTTCTTGTCTTCTAAGATGGACTATTTAGCAAAAACAGTCTTCTGTGATGGAGCGTATCGATAAACATGGAGGTCCACTATCGTTTATGAGCGCCAACTGTTCTTGTACAGCTCTGCACGAGTCTATTGGCAATCAAAGATTTTAGCTTTTCTACATTTAAAAATCTTTGGATCAACAGCACATGGCATTTATGTTCTGGTTAGCTATTTGAAAAAAAAAAAAAAAAAAAAACCTTTTAAAAATAACGATTTTAAAATTTTTATTTGAAAACACAATTTTTTATAGTTGTAGTTAAATGTTTGATAAAACTTATGAAAATTTGTTATTTCTTCTATGTATATCTTCCTTTGCAGGTGAAAGAAAAAAAAAAAAAAGTTGTTTCTTAAAGGTCGTTGAATGAAGAAGACTGTTTATTGAGAAGTTCACTAGGGCAAAATGAATTTCACTGAGTGAGATCACGAGCAAGTTTCAAAATTCTAAAAAAAATAAAAGAAAAAAAATGTACCTTAATAAGGGTTGGTTGTTCTTAGCGAATTGAGATCCCAAAAGTATTGCATGAGGATGCAATTCCTTTTGTGTGGTTGAAGTTGAAAGTTACAAAACACTCAATTTAAAAATTAAAATTAACCAATTCAAAATTTGAAAATTTTGAACTATTTTTAAAAGGTTTTTTTTTTTTTTTTTTTTTTTTTCAAATAGCTAACCAGAACATAAATGCCATGTGCTGTTGATCCAAAGATTTTTAAATGTAGAAAAGCTAAAATCTTTGATTGCCAATAGACTCGTGCAGAGCTGTACAAGAACAGTTGGCGCTCATAAACGATAGTGGACCTCCATATGCAATAGGATCTCAATCGATCCGTTCTTAACAGTTAGTAACTGTTTTAACATGATTTTGTAGTGTCTTTACAATTGGTGACTTTTCAACGATAAATTTTTATTAGTGTCTCTTCATTGACTGTTTATATAATCATCAATATTTTTATTGCAATTAATACACACATATAGGGAAAATTCAAAAAATTCTCCAGAATTGCTATCAATAGAATTCAAGCTTGGTTGTATTGTGGAGAAAATTTGTTTGTAACTCTTTAACAAACTCTGTAAGTGAAGGCAAATATTGTCTTAAAGAAAGTGATTCATCGAGCCACTAAACATACTTTATTCTATTCTTCTTCTATTGTTCCTTATAGTTTCCGAACAAGTTTAAGTCAATATTTGTGAAGAAATTGAAGGAGGATCTGAAGTGGTATAGTTCACAGTGATGAATCAAAACCTAATGAAGTTGGATCGATTTGATGGATCCAATTTCACTAGTTGGCAAAACAATAAAAAAATTCCTACTTAGTGGTTTGAAGATTTTCTATGTGTTGGATATGAACTTGTAGCCAATTCTTGGACCAAGTTCACAAGATACTCACACTATCAAGGCTCAAAGGAAGAAACAAGGAGAATAGATGAACTTGTCTGTAGGGAACATATCTTGAGCGCTTTTTCGTTTGTATGAACTCTTTAATGCCATCAAGTCACCAAGGGACAACTGGATTAATGCATTGGAGATAAAGTACAAAATCGAGAAAATAGGTACGTATAAATTTATTATGCAAAAGTATTTTAACTTCAAGATGGTTGATAATATTTTTGTGGTAGACCAAATCCATGAAATGCAAATTTTGGTCAACAAACTATGTGCTTTCCATTCAAATTCTTGAGGCCATTTCAAGTGGAGCAGGGCCAGACCAAACATTTTGGGGACCTCAAGCGAAATCTCAAATTGGGGCCTTTGATCATTTAATACTAAATTAAATTAATATTAATGAAATTTCATTCTTTTTGCTAATTATTGATCGCACTTGCATTTTGGTATCTACGGAATTTGTAGATCTCAGCAAAAAACGAAGAAGAAGTTATAACACCAATACTCAAACTCTCAAACGAAGTACTGTCTTGGGGTTACCCCTATTTTATATATTTATTGAATTATATATATACTGAAAATATTTTGTTAGAGGTAGAAAATTATATTATATTACAATCTAATATCTTAATCACTAACACAATATATTAGCCCAATACTTAAAACAATAAAACTTCAGACACAACATTTTCACAAAAATATTGTAGTGTCAAGTTTTGAATGATAAATAATAAAGTGTAGTAAGTGATAGGTCTAGATGAAAACTAATAAAAATCTGTCAACTTAACATTATTGTAAAATTGTAGTGAAAATATTGTGTCTGTAGCAATGCTCATAATAAAAATAATAATGGTTAAGGAAAAAAAAAAATCAAACTCTTAACATATATTTGAAAGGTGAGGACAAGAAGTAGCTACGGGGTGGCTTGGTAAGTGAAGAATGCAAAATATCTCTTAAAAGTTGTCAGCTCACGTTGGGACTTGGGTTGCGAAGAAGAACTAAAAAGTTAAAGAGAGAGAGAGAGAGAGAGAAGAAGAAGAAGAAACACAAGTGGAGAACGAGAAACCCTGTGGTCTGTGGAGTCAAGGAGTTGAGGAGAAGAAAGAAGCAGACGAAGAGAGAGAGAGGCTGATCTAGAGAGAAAGATTTGTTTTCACTAATTTTTTTTTTTCCCAAAATTTCTTTAAACTGGGACTCTGTGGCTTTTATTTTTAATTTAGGGCCTTGTTTTATAGTAGATTTTTTTATTTTTTTAGGGCCTTAAGCGATGGCTCAACTCTCTTAAGGGTAGGGCCGACCCTAAGTGGAGCAATCATTGCAAAACTCCCACCAAATTGGAACAACTACACTGAAGAAGCTTCTACATATGATAGAAGTACTTTGGGAAAAAATTGATAAAAATCTTTGGATTAAAAGATAGATGTATTGGAAAGTAAATAATAAAGGGGACAAATTAATTGAAAAGAATAACTTTTTAAAAATCCCAACAAAGATAAGAAAAATAGGTCATGTTTCCATTGTGGAGAGAAAGATCACTACATTCGTGAATTTAGGTTCTTGAAGAATTAGAAGAAAGAAGAGGAAAGCAATGCAAATGAAGCAAATGTTGTTGAAGAAATTGTGGCCCTGATGTGTGAGATGCGAATTGGCATGGTCACCGAAGTACACATGGTTGCTATTGCAAACTCTTCTGATTGGTGGTTCATTTCTGGTACAACAATGCATGCATGTGTGCAACGATAAGACACATTTCAAAGACTATGAAAAGTCAACTATTTGTTGAAGTATATAAAGGCTCATTCCTAGTCTAGGCTCAAGTCCAATACTTGGTGTTAATTTAGGGTTAGACTCCTATAAATACGTTGTTAAGGAGCTCATTGTAATCACAATATTATATAGTAAAAATATAGCCGTCAAAGGCTTTCGTGTGTGGATGTAGGTCTTCATGACCGAACCACGGTATCTCTTTGTTTCCGCTTCTGTCTACTCTCTACTATTATTCCTTTCTATTTTCTTACACTATTGAACAAGAAGTTCATATGGGGGAAATGCGTTGTTGAATTGAAATTCAGTTTTTGGAAATTAGTGTTAACTAATGTTCTTCATGTATTGGAATAAAAAAGAACCTTGCATCTGCCAATTTGTTGCGCAACAAGGGCATTAAGGCAATCTTAGAATTTGAGAAGTTAATCTTGTCTAAGAATGAGATTTTTGTAGTTACGATGAGTTTTTCTACGCAATATGCAATATGTAAATTTTACATTAGAAGTTGCTTGGTTAAGTTGTAGTCCTCCATTTTCTGTAACCAAAAATGTTTTTATTTATTTGTTTTTTTAATTATTTTTTTTATATACAATTTCAAATACTATCGAACTGCATATAAAATTCAGTTTGACTTGATCTTTTTATTTTTATACAATTGGATATGCTAAATAGCTTGGCAACTATCTATTTAATATATTTTTGGGGGTAAGTGTTAAGCATAAATTATATTCCATCACTCATATTTAGAATTGATGAGGCAACATTCAAATTATCTGAGATTTAGGACATCAATGGACTATCATTTAGAGATAACCACAAAAGGCAATTGTAGATTATTAAAAAAAAAATTAGGGGGAGAGGGAATAACATCCTTAAAATTTTTGTTCTATGTGTTAAATTTTCAATACGTATTAGACTTAAGATGATATTGCCATTTTTATTCTTCGTGGACCAATTTGTTATATGATGGACTTCTAAGGTCACAAATATTTTTTCTGTGATTATTAATAAGTGAGAAATTGCCCAAAAAAAGATGAAAAAAGAAACAAAAGAAAGAAAAAAAAAAAGGTAAAGATGGGATAAATATGTCACAAATTGTATTATTTATTTGTACTATCAAAGTGTTGTAAGTTAAACAAAAATGGAGGAACCTCTGAACATTTGGAATCCCTATATGGAACAATTGTGGTTCACCAAAGTGATTGAAATTCATAAAAGATGTGAAGTGAGTTTTTTCTTTTGCTAAGTGAATACAACCCCGGGATACAAACCCGCATTGAAAGGAATCGATGCAACTAGGCTAAAAATTAATTGGTAGTTATCTTTATAGACTTAATATAATATATTTGATGAAATATAATAAAAATCAGTATAATACATTTGATGAAATATAATAAAAATCATTTCTATTTTTAAGTACAAAGCAAAATTATTTACATTTTCTTTTCTTTCTTATTTTTTTTTTCATTTTCATTATTGTTATTATTTCTTCCTTCTTTTTGGTTAAGTTGTTTTGTTAGGAACAAATTTATAGAAAATAATTAAAATGAGCCGTGCATTGCGCGAGTTATAGTCTAGTACAAATAAATGCGTACTCCCTCCTCTTATATGAATGGGTCCCACCATGAATGGTTCATCATTGGGTGTAACTCATTAATTATTTGTTTTTTAAAACTTATTTGAGATTTGGGAAATTAATTTTCGTTTTAGGTATAGTTAATTCTCTTTATTTTATTTTTTCCATTTTCGAAGCCTTTTAGTATCCTTCGGAGTCTTACATGGTTATCAGTTAAATAAAATTCATATTTGAATATTTTTTATTTTAAAATTTAATTTCTTTTAAACCTTACAACTGAAGGTCTTCAACTATTAGTTTTAACTATTTAGTTTTTTATGGTAACATTCTATTGGAAAACTTCGAATGGATAGTTTCTGAGAAGGAAAATTATTCAATAGTTCAGGACTACAAATAGAAGCGTAGTCCCCCTCTTACATAAATGGTGGGTCATACCATGAATTTAATTAGTAGAACCCACATTTATGTGGTGCGACCTACCATTCATTTGAGAAGGGGACTACACATTTATTTGTAGTCCTTTACTACTAAATAATCACTCATTTTGAAAATATATGGACTTCTAATGAGAGGGAGCCAGAGAATTGGATTAAGGATATCCAAGGTGAAATTAATTCTTTGAGAATGAAAGGAATCGACATTGATGTGGTTTTCTCACTTTTGGTAAAGATGATAAAGAAGCTTGTGCTACGTGCTAGCATGACTGGCATGGATTTTAATTGATGATTTAGATTTAAGATCTGCTTCCTCTGTGGGCTGGAGGGGGAGATTGTTGGGGTGCATGTGAGCACCAAGATCCAGCCCACACCGAATTAATACCTAAACTAATGTGATGGCTTGAAGTTGGCCAAGTGAGCCACATGCACACAGTGTCCTATTTCTTCTAGAATTAGAAGACTTGAGGCAATTAGAAAAAAGGCTATTGGCGCCAATCTATTGCTGTATTAAAGCAATGTGCGTGTGAATTAAAGTGGTGTCGCAATATTGAGATTGAGCAATTCACAATTGAGAGAATTGCATGAGAAGCAACCTCAAGCGTGCAGTTTCGCACGCCTAGGAGAGTAGTGCAGTGAGTGTGTGAGAGAGCAAATAAAAACTAGGAGATTCTTCTTTAGCCAAGAGACATACACAATATTTGAGATTTCCTCTAGAGAATTTGTTGAGTGTTAATTCCTAGAGAGAGCCTATCCTCTCATCTCTATTCATATGCAAAAAACAAATCTCAAAACTGATTATTAATCCAAGACCAAAATATTCGGAGGACTATTCTGACCAAACAAATAATTGTCAGCAACATTGTTTCTTTTTTTTTTTCAAATCCAAAGAATTTTTCTTAATTTATACGTAGGTTATCGATTCAGCATTGGATAAAAAAGAGGGGTTGAAATACTCATCATTTTTTCCAATAAATCAATAAATAAATAAAAATTGAAAAATGTTCAAATCATTTTATTGTATTTGGTGAGAACCTCAAGTTAGTCATTAACTTAAGAAGAACTATTGTAATTAAATTTTATAATAGTGGATTTATTCGGAGTTTATCCTGTGATTTTTCCCTTCAAGTAAAAAGGGTTTTCCACGTAAATCTTTATGTCTTGTGCTTGTTCAATATTTTTCGCATCTCACATGTTTTAGAAATAAAGTTTTATTCCCAAGATGATTGAGTCGGTGAGGTCGTTAAAAGAGAGGTCAAGGAAGGTAAGGTTCTTGAGCTTACTGAGGAAGTCATGGACTGAGCCAGAGAGGTTGGTCTAGCTAAGCCTAAGGAAGTTGAGGCTTTTGAGCTTGACAATGGTGGGTTGGATAGGACTAGTGAGTTTGGAGAGCTTGCGGAACTCGAGGGTTTGGAGGAGGGAGACCTGAGAGAGTGAGATTGAGGAGGCGAAAGAGTGAGGTTTGAGGAGGGAGATCTTAGATTAGAGAGGATTGGAAATGGGGAGAAAGAAAAAGTAAAATATAAAATAAAGAGTTAAATAATTATTTTTACTGTTGTGGAAAAAACGACGTAGTTTTAATGCATTGAAACTAAGTTGTTTGAGATGAGATGACACTTGACAACCAGGTCTTAACATTTTTTGGATGGAAAGACCAATATCAAATCTCAAGAGAGCTGATCCAAATTTTTAAACATAAGGGGGTGAAATCCTAATTGGCCAAACTTAGAGATTGTACACTTCATTTCAATCAAGCCTTAATTTATAAATTTGAGTAAAATTTAGGTACAGTTCCTTAGGTCAAGTATATTAGGTTCCCCAATTGAATTTAAACACATGATTGCACTAACCAATGAAATACAAACAATGTTATCTTTTCCAAGAATATTTAAATTCAATGTGTTTGAATTCAATTAAGAATCTAATGTACTTGATCTAAGAAACTGGACTTAAATTTTACCCTATAAATTTTATGTAATAAAATATGTAATAACTGTAACATCACACTTATTTGTTTATCAAAGAAATGCAATAAATTATTATCCGAACAGTTTGCCGAGCAGACTACTACTACTTTGGTAAGGAATAAAGAAAGTTAAAAGAAAAAGAGAAAGGAGTTGTGAGTAAAAAGCTAAAAGTTGGTATTTTCTTTTATGGGGAGTTTGTCGAGCAGACTACTACAGTACTACTACTTTGGTAAGGAATAAGAGAAAGGAGTTGAGTATAAAACCCCAGATAAATCATTTTTATTGGAGTATTTGGCGGGGAAAGGATATCATATTTGTTTTTGACAGTTCTGAGTTTTTCACAGTGATGTTCTTCGCCTTTTTTCAAATTTGAAAATTAAGATAGTTAATTTTCTTTAAAACAATTTTGGAGAAAAAAAAGGGCAATACATACAAAATAATACAAAAATTATTAATTGATTTTTACAAAATATGATAAGACAATTATTGATGGCATATTTTGTGATTACCAAATATATATGTGAGTCAAGTATGTTTTACACATGAGATTATATATTCTGGACTTGAACTGAAAAATACTCGGAATTGTAGAAACTGAAATATAAAAGATTTCAACCCCTCCCAATATATTTACCAAAAGAGAGACTATTCCATGACTTAAATGTGCAACCTATGATAAGTTGAGCAAGAACTCCACATTTTTATTCCAAATTAAAAATGGTAAGATTAAAGAAGTTTGGAATATAAACAAGAATTCTCCAATTTTGTTAAATTTTTAGTTAGATAAATGACATGTGGTATTTTTAAAAATGTAATTGTCTTGAAAAACCCATGAAAACAATACAAAATCAAATAAATACCACATAATACAATTCTAATTAAAAATTGGAGGGAATCGGAGGATTTCAATGGAAGAGGATCCCCTCCCAAGAAACTCAATCTCGATTTTGAATACATAAACACTGAGTGAAAGGCGAATTACTTTTCTTTTCTTTTTTTCTTCTTCCAACAATTTGCTATTGGGTTGTATCTCATCCAAAAAGGTCACTAGCTAGATATTATATGTATTAATCTGTAAATATACATTAGCGGTGCTTTTATTTTATTTGATAAAAAATCTAGCAACACAAACTTTTGCCACAACTCTGAAATGATAAACGATGAGTGGTGGAGCCATATAAAAGTGATGGTCAACCATTCACAATTTGTCATTTTAGAATTGCGGAAAAATTTATGACACTAAAGTTGATTTTATTTTAACAAAAACTAAATTCCTCAATGGGATGTTATGTAAGCCAGGTAACATTAGAATGAGAATTCAATAAGTCCCTCCATAACTTTCACAACATTTTTCATAGCTGTCAAGTTGTGATTTATGTTCAATAAAAATGATAGATTCAATACAAATTATAGAATATATACAGACAGATATGGATACACAAGACATTTCGCGAATCTTATTTCAAAGAAAAAAACAAAAAACAAAAATCGCGAATCCAAAAAGATAGACAATGATCGCCTCAGATTCCACAAAGATAATTTAAACCATTTGCCTAGTCAGAAAAGAAGGTTGGACGTGAATATATCCTGTTCGGAGAAATTGCGGAGCACTTGCTACTGAGAAGGAAGCAGAAGCAGTAGTGGATAAAATAGTAGCACAAGTGGAGTGGTGCACCACTCAATTATTTTATATAGATTTTATAAGATTATGTTACTTTTAGACTTTTTGGAATTTAGAGTAATTCTATTGTAGAGTTCTTACAATCTTGTCTATTCATTTTGAAATGAATGGATTGGATTTTATTACACTATAATTTAAATAAATACCAAAATGGTGATAGTCAACTTTGCTTCGAATGTTGATAACACGATAAAATCTAATCCATTCATTTTAAGATTAATGATAGGATTTCGGAACTCTATGGTGAGTTAGAATTGAGATCGGGTGCATATTTGGTGTAGTTAGGTCGAAAGTAACTTTGCATCTTGCTGTTCAATGAAAATGTATTTTTTTTTTTTTTCTTTTGATTTTTAATATATCTAATTGGGTGACTGAGATGCAATTTGTCCAAAACTATTGCTGGCAGCTGACCTTAATCCGTGGAGTTATCCTAAGAATGTTAGAGGATCTTGATCCAATGCTTTTTGTCAATGGAGTGGGAATTATTAAATATAATTTGTGAAAAGCGATCATCTTCAATTGATTTTTTTTTTTTTAGAATAGAAATAGATTAATTGGATGGTCTCAAATAAATATACAATTTAAAAGTATATCCAATGTTGTGACATATAAAACAATGGACTCCCTTCATTTTCAATTTCCACTATCGCTTTGAAACTCATTTCATTACGATGTCCATGACCATCTTTGATGCCACCCTCCCACTAGCGATACATTTGCCTCCGACACACTATCTGCACTAGCAGCGTGGCCACTCGTTGCCACCCATTGTGGAATCAATATTTCCATTTCTCCTCACCACCACTACAATCACAATCCAGCACCAATGCCCTTATCATGACCTTCAAATTTTTTTTGACAAATATCATGACCTTCAAATTTGCTTTCTTGATATTGTAAAAATATTATATTTCTTATTCTCTTATAGATTTGATTATATAAATAAAATATAACTAGTCCTTACACTTCACTCGTGTTTTTTATTCGATAGAGAACAAAGAGAATTTGAGGAAGAAAAAAAAAATCCAATCATAAATGCAATACTTTGATTAATATGGGCAAATGATAATTTAATAAACATTCCAAAACAGTCTTGGAGTGAAAACCAATAGATCTCAACTTGTCTAATTTCTTTTGAAACAATATACCATTATGGAGCCCATGATGAAAGGATTAAAGCTCTAGAATTCTTAAAATAATTCCACACAAAAAAAATTCTTAAAATCATAATAATTCATTATTAAACCAATAGAGCTACATACACAATATTTTCACAACACTTTCACAACAATGTTGAGATGTTAAACTGTGAATAGTAGATAATAAAGTGATGTTAGTGGTGAGTCCAAATGAAAAGCTAATAAAAAACTGCAAACTCAATATTGTTGTGAAATTATTGTAAAAGTGTTATGTTTGTAGAATTACTCTTATTAAACCGAGTGTTTTATATTTGATCACATTATTTAAACAAATATTAATTAGTAGGCTTAAAATGCACTATAAATGGTAAAATTCAAAGTACATGTGTTGTGTTACAACTAGCAATCATGGAGCATAATGGGATGATGACATATGCAAAATATCATCCTTAGGCCATACTACTGGTGATAATGCTCCATGTTTAAAATTATAATAAGTGCATTGTTCCTTCTTTGACCATCCCCCACTTAAATCCTTGATGCCTTTGTCAGGGCCCTAAATCACAGGACTTTATTACTTACTAGGTTGGCTTTGATACCATTTTTCATGGCTCGAAGAAATTCTAGCCACATATGCGTTAAATCCTAAAAGGACTAGCCAAATTGGAATTAATGCTCCTTGTAATAGCTTATATAGCCTAGATTGACCCAATAAACCACCGTTGTGGGACTCAGCACATGTAGTGCATAACATCTTCACAATCCAAATCCACGTATAAATCCAGAAAATCCAGGGTATTATATTATCTGATATTGTTGTTTTTTGTCTTAACCCATGTTCAATCACCCTCCCCAAAGTTTCATAATGTGACCCATAAGCTTAAATTTCGGTAAATTGTATAGTTTTGAACATATATTTTGTTATTGTATACAAGTATTAAAGTGCTTTTACTCCATTTGCAAGGCATTTTATTAACACTTAAGATCTTATTGAAAATGTTTGTCAACCATACAACACCCACATCACCCAAGCACTTTCAAAATGTAATGTGGATTTCATTAGGCCCCATTCTTTTTCATTGTCATTCTCTTCATGCGTCCTTGACCTCTTCAAATTCTTTGAACAAGCATATGGTTTTTATTCTAAGTTGGATTACTGAGTTCGCCTCCAATTTTTTTTATAGCTTCCATTAAACTTTTTTTCTCTCAAAATTCCTATTCCACATTTATTTAAGGGAAAATTACAGTAACCTCCCTTGAGATTTTGCGAAATGATACTCCGCCCCCCTCATCTTTGCTAAAAAATATCACTTCGCCTCTTATTTTTTAAAATGTGAGAAAGAAAAATGTCAATTTTTTTTTTTTTTTAAATAGGAGGGGCGGAGGGTCAATTTGCAAAACCTCAAGGGAGGCTTCCGTAATTTTTCCTTTCTTTAATCTCCTCTTCCTTTACTAACAATCTTTTTTTTTGGCTAAATCTTTACTAACAATCTTTGATCTTCATACTTAATGCATTTGACCAATTTCAAGCCTCTCAGACATTTTTTATTCTTTCCTTTTTTTCCATTTTATAATTTTCATAGAGACATTATCTCTACATCTAGGTAGAGTAGAAAAGTAGAAGGAAGGAACAATGAGAGATTAGTATTTCTATCCAAGCCCACCATTTTCATCTTTCCAAATTGGGTGGAAAATAGTTAAAAATAAATATGTCCTAGAGAGGTTATTTGATTTGGCAATCTTATCACTCTAGTTTATTGAAAACAATTCAATAAGAGAATAAAATTAAATACAAGATAATTTATTTTCTCTCCACTTTTGTTTTCTTCCTACCAAACACATAGTATGAAAAATGTTAATCGCTTCTTTCCTCTGTTTTCCCCATCCTCCTTAAAGTTCCTTCCCTTCTGCTTTTCTAGTTTTCCAATCAAAATAAGCCTAAATGTTAGTGTTATTGTATTATTACTATACTATTGCATCCAAACCCATGTATTACTGTACTACTGTAAATTTATGGTACATCATTTGTAATCATATTTAGAATCAAGTCTAGAGCATGGTTTTAAAGATCGGATTGGATCGGAACCAGGCAACAATCCGAACCCAAAAAAGGGGTAAAAAAAAGTTCTGCCTTTGAGTCTCTCAAGTACATTACTTAAAGTTACACTAAGTGTAATTTGAACCCATGGGCGAAACCAGGATTTTATTTTTGGGGGGCCAGATTATGAACAAAAACTTTTACCATTTAATGATGAATATTATACAAAAATTTAAGACAAATTAATACAATAAAAATTAAATTTGTGCCTATTCAGTGTTAACAAAATATAAATAAAATAAATGTTTCTTAATACATGTCAACTTAGTCATCTATCAAGTTGTACTAAATTTTAAAGTAATTTCCATTGACAAAGCTAGAGGCTATCCTATATTCTCTTATATAAATATAATCATGTTGTTATATCCTATCTTGGTGATCATACAACAAAAAGCATAACAACGATAAGAGAATAGACGACCGTCCATCAAGCATGTGAGAGACAGATGACCTTTCATCAGCTATAAATATGGACGATCGTTGTTCTATCTTCATAAAGGCGCTACATTCATAGAAACCGTTACGCCAACCCATCCCCATTTAAGATCCGACCGTTATACTTCATAGAAACGGCTTATTTATGATAGATGAGATTCAAGCATGGCATTAAAAACGCCCAACGGTCACAAATCACAAACCCTATAAAAGGAGATCAGGTGATCCAAGAAGAGATACGAAAAATATAGATGATACACATTCTCTATACCCATTTCTAAAGTTATCTAATTTCTTATCAAAAATCTGACTTTAGCATCAGAGACTCTTACACCGGTCTCACGCTGGTGTCTTCTTTAATCTTTGTCTGTTAGCGCAGGTCTTCTAGCCCTGGTTTAAGGTGTGCTCGAGCTTACTGATTTTGAGACTTCATCACTTGGCAGTTGGCACCCAATTCCAAACCCAAAAATTATTAAAAAAAAAAGTTTTAAGAACTAAAAACAAATCAACTTTGAGAAAAAAAAAATGATAAATTGATGACTATGAGGATAAGAGAAAAATCTAACTTTGAGAAAATGCAAAAACCAAACAATTTAACACGAAAATACTTACCATTATGTTTTAAAATAATAATTTTCAAAACATGATTTATTATCCTTTCTCTTTGTTATATCAACACCCAAACATACATATATAGTTAAGCCTATACCTTTATATTTTATTTTTAAAATTTTTATTCTTTATAACTGAATTTAGTAATTTAACTAGGAAAAAATATGGGAAAATAAAAGAAATTATATGTTTTGCAAAATATTGTAAACATCTCCAAAAATAAAGATGTAGCCTATCAAGACTTTCTCAATCTCTTATCTCTTTTATATTTTGTCTAGTTTATGGTTTTCCACATAAGCTCCTTTGTTTGATTTTTCTTCAAAATGATAGATCTAGTCTCATCTAGAATAAAGCATCACCTTTCTTTTACCACTTTTACATAAAAAAGAAAGAAAGAACAGAATACAATCCACTTTCCATGGAGAACTTTGAGAAAAAGAGAGAGAAGAAAATGAGACTATGCATGTGCAAGGAAATGTCGATGGAGGAGTTGCAGCTTGCAAGGTACTGTCGCCTGCCAAGAATAGTAGATCTAACAGCAATTTTGACTTCTTGAGGAATAATAATTCATGTATTTAATTTTATTTTTAAATTTTTGGAGAGACGATTTGTTCTATTTTTTTAGTGTGTGTAGGAGACTCATAGATTAGAGTCTTACACACATAACAAAAAATTTGAATAGTCTAAAATAAAGAGTCACAAAGTGCACAACATATTAAGATAGAGATTTTCATCTATTGGCTAAATTTTGGGGCTTGATTATTACTTTTTTTTTTTTTTGATTAAAATAGTAGAATTTTATTGATGAAATAAAGCAGAGTTACAAGGAAGCAAAAATTACAAGACATCCTGTAACATCACAGGAGCTTCCTCTATCCAAATTTTCGACTTTTTAATTGTTGAACCAAATTTTGCTAGCATCCACGAGGATCGGACTCCGGCGAATTCACGAGGATCGGTGAAGAGAGAGGGTGGTGAGTGTTCGAGAGCGACGACATAGTGCTACGGTAATTCGAAAACGACTTTGCCGTTGTTCAAGGGATCATCGAGCACAAGATTTTCCATTTCTTCTCTGGAGGCATAGAAATGAGCTTCTTCGAAGCCCTCGTTCTCTGAGCCAAACCTGAATTTGAACTGTGAAGCTGTAGAGTCAACTAAATCCGGTCGGGTCGGGTACCCGTCGGGTCGAGTTAAACGGGTACCCGTTGAAACAGACGGGGCGGGGTGATAAACGGGTTTTTTAACGGTTTTTTTTAACAGGGCGGGTCGGGGCGGGGTGGGTCGAAACCCGACCCATACCGCCCCATTGCCATCCCTATCCAAGCACCCTTATTGATCTCTGGTGAAACAGAAGACAAAGAGCATCTTCTAAATTTTTGGATTAACACCCATATTTCCTCCAACCATGAATCCCCAATGGTAGGCCCTGAAGGCCTATTCTTTAATGTGTCCACAGGGTGAAAAGGTGGCCCCTCAACAATGATCTCAGCAAAACTCATTTCCAATGCAAACATAAGTGCATGAACATAGGCATAAAACTTTGGATGAACCCCACGTGGATGGTACTGAACCTTCACACATTGTGCAGCCAACACTTGGCCCCCGTGGTCACGAATCAAGATACCAGCAGTCCACATCTTTGTAGCTGAGTCCCTATAGACATCCCAATTAACCTTGTAGTAGTTCATAGGGGGAGGTACCCATGCCATAACTGCATGAGGTAGGCCCACTGGATTATTACTTCTATAATCAGAAAAGAAGGTTGGCCCCCATGATTATTACTTCTATAAGATAATTAATGACTAAAAAATTTTCTTTTTTTTTTTTTTTTTTTTTTTTTATTTTTTTTATTTAAGATTCTATCAGATATATTAAAATATTTTTAAAAATTTTTAGATTTTATTGACTAAAACTTGGAGGCGTTCTTCCACTTGGGGGTATGGGTTGGGCCGACACTATATTAGTATACATCAATACTAGAAAAATTTGATTCCAATATCCCATTCGAAACATTAAGAAATTTTATAAATTGAGCTAATTGAACTCACCATTTATTTTTCTTAAAAGTTTAAACACATTGAGAATTGCTATATAAAGAGACCAAAATATAATTTAATTAAAAAAAAAAAAAAAACGAAAAGAAGAGTATTTTCCCTTGTACATAAAGTCGGCACCACATATAGACTTTAATTTAACGCGTTTGCTTCTTTAGACCTTTTGAAACCCCTAGATGCTCCCATCCAGCAGGTTGCATAGCATGTGACTGTCAACCTACTTTTTTTCGCCGAATGAGGAGCCGTGATATATGCCTAACGCGCATGCCGCTTAACAACGCAAAGCTTAAACAACTCCTAACGCTCTTTCGCGCATGAAATAAAATAATTGATGTTAATGCTCTTACGCGCTTGCTTTCTTGGAATTGAACAATAAAAGTTCTTTTTATGGACACCAGTAGTTAAACTGTCAATCTATTATTACCTATAATAAGCCACTTTAGTTTGTTGAGAAAATATTCTAAGATTGTGTTGTGTCCATAAACTTTCTAATCAAAATGGTTGTCATGTGAGCCCCGTGCAAGATCAATGATGCCTCATTATTTTTTCCTACTCCTTAATGAGTTATACTTTGAAGTTTGAATATCATAACGGTCAATTTTTTTTACTACTTTTATCTTTTTGCCTTTCATTCTAAATATTATAATAATAATTAATTATTAGTACTGATAAGTATATGAAAATGATAATAATATAAAAAATGACAAATTCTGTGTGTGTTTTTTTTAAAGAGGGTTATAATAGCAATGTTGTTATAAAATTATTCTTTTTCATTTATTTTCATGGTACTCTCAAATAAAGTAACTTACGTTTCATTCCTTTATTTTATAACATCTATTTTGTTCTATTACTTATACTTATTTCATTCCATTCATTTCATTTTCCATTCATTATTAATTAATCATTTCATTTTATTCTACGTCTTTATGAACTCCCAAGCCTAAAGATCAAGCTTATCTAGTGAATGGGATACAAAAAAATCTACAATTCTACAAATCTCACATCTCACATATCTAGTGACATTCAATTGCTCTAGGCCAAAATTTATTAATAATGTTTAATAGTTCTCCAAAATATATGACCAAATATAATCATAAAAAAAATCTAATAATTTTCCGTCCATAGTGATAATGTGAGTCTTGGGGATGCTTTTTTATTTTTGAAGAAAAAAATGGTAGGAGAGGGTGAGCAAACTGACTTTCTACTTAGGCATGACTCTTTTTGGAACTATCATTGAAGATGCAAAATCTCTCGCTTCATCTCTTCCATGGGTGTCTTTTGTCCACACCAAACGTCAAGGAAACTCGGTGACTCATATTCTAGCTCAAAAATCTAAAGACTTGATTGATGCAAATCAATGGCTTCATGATATGCCATATGATATTCACCCTGCTTTGGATGTAACTTTGGATGTAGATTTTCTAAGTATTCCTTCTTAATATATGATTTATTTTCTTCTTAAAAAAAGAAAAAAAAAACCAAAGTTTTAAAAAAAAATTACTTTTAGTTTTCCTTTTTAGTTTCTTCGTTCTTATGATAATTTTCTTTCATGTATGATTATATTCTCAAATTCTCAAATCATCACTTTAATGCCCCCACTACCCACATTTAGTCATTTTTCAACAAAATTAAAGTCCATATTCTCCTTTAGACCAAACGGGAACTTGCATAGATGCAAATAATGTGAATCTTTGAAAAGAAAAGTTGTTCTCCAAGATAGAGGTTTTTTTTTGTCTTCAAATAATATATTTTTTGAAAAATATTTCTTAATATAATATTTCACTTTATGTTTACGTGTATGCTTTTCATTAAAAAAAAAATGTTACTTGTATGCCACTGCAAGTAAACTAAAAGAGAGAGGGGAAAAAAAAACACGAGTAAAAAAAAGGAAGGAAAAAAATTTATTTACTTTATATCTAGCAGTTCTCTTTTCCCTCACCCTTGGGTGCTTAGTGTTTTCTACTATTAAATCATAACCTCATTATCATTATCATTATCATTATTATTATTTTTTTCTTTTTCCACAAGCCACTCCAAAAGAGCCTAACTTTTGAATGTGTTGTTGATGGAGCATAAATTCACATAGACCCAATGTGGTACTATGCACTTAGACATTTTATTATAGAGGTTGCAGTCAATGGCTCCCATCAAGACCTATGAAGCACAGGTACTCCAAAAATGGAGTCGTACCCGTACCGGATACTTTTTTGGGTACTTGTACTCTTGGGGTACTTCTGCATGCGTACCCCGCGTACCCAAATTTTTCAAAAAAAAAAAAAATCATTTTCTTTCATTTTTTCTTTGGATATGTCACAAAAATAGATAAAAGTAATGAAAGTAGTGAAAACATAAACTTTAAGTGTAACTATATGGATGTACACTTCTTTTATTTACTCTTTTGGATCTTGATTTGTAATTTAAAAGACCATTTAATGGCAATGGATATACTTTATTATCCATAATTGCTCTTAAATTCACATATGCTTATCAATATATGAAAAATATATGCATAATAATATATAAAAAAATTTAATAAAACATATATCCCTGCCGTACCCGTACCCTACTTTTCTAAGAATTATCGTACCGCCATACCGTACCGGTACCGGTACCCTAAAACGTACCCGTGCTTCTTTGATCAAGACTGTGATATTTTTATTCATTTACATCTTTCCGGTGATATATTAAAAAAGAAAAAAAAGAAAAAAAAAAAAGAGTAAAACTAGTGTCACAAAAATTTCACAACACTCCGCAATTTTCCTATCACCTTACACATGGGTCATTAAAAATCTTATACTGTCATTGAATTTTGATGGCTATAGTTCTAATTTTTGTTTTTGTCTTCGTTATCTGAAAAATTGCGCAGTAGCCAGTAGGTATAATTACTAACTAACGCACAACGTGGGCCTTGTAAGTTGTAACTCACCTTACCCAAAAATTAGACAAACATGTATAAGGAACCCATGCCCACAAAAACCGGTCTATTGGTAATAAGCTGTCCATGCCCATATCATTGTAACGCATGAATAAACCGTCGTATTGATTAGAGCTGGCAAACGGATCAGATTGTTTGGGTTTGGATTTAGCCAGTCGAGTTCGGGTCATATCAGATTCGGGTTGGAAGCAAGTCTTCCAAAAAAAAGTTTCTACACTTTTGACCCTTACCTAGACTTTTGAAGGTCTAGGTAATCTGGTATGACTCGTATTTTTATTTTCACTTGCCAACAAAAAATGATCATATTGTTGCTTATCTTCCTTTCAATACAAACAAGAGAACAAATAAATAAATAAATACGCAAATTAAAGCACTCCTTAAGTTTATACAAGCTAAGATTTACTAATTTGTGTGCCTGCGTGCGCGCATGTGATATGACATCCACACAAGAATAAAATCGGAATCTCAAAAAGGATCATTCTACTTTGTCATATTCATTTTGAATCTTAAGCTGTCTTGGATCATTTTAAGCTATCTTGAGTTTTGATCTAACTATGCCTTCAGTGGAGGAAGGAAAGCATTTTGGAAAGGCTAAACAAGTTTTCTAACAAGTTTTATTTCAATGGAGCAGTGCTGTTCTTGTTTTGGAACATACAAGAGTAAGGGTTGTAATGCACCTTTCGTCGGTTAAAGTGTAATCTCATTCCGATAAACCAATGGAGATTTTGATTTATACCATCACTTTATTAGAAGGACCTTAACACTAAAGTTGACCATTATGAGGTTTCTATCTTTTTCTTCTCCTTTGAAATGAATTCGGAAATTTTAAGGGTTATCTAACTCTTCCATAATTGACAAATAAGTTTCTTGGATTCACAATTTAATTTCCAGGATATACCTCATGTTGTTTGCTTTTCAATTCCTTCGTTTTCATTAGTTAGTTCCACAAGGTGGGGTTGGCAATGTTCGCGCAGGGTGAGAGGTCGTGTTGGACATCTTGACTTAAAAAGAAAAATAAAACATTTTATCCATTGGCTGAAAATATAAAATAGGATTATACATGTAAGTGGAAGGGCGTTGGATATCATTGGCATTGAATGAAACGATGAAGCATTTAATTTCCTAAGAACAGCTGCAAAATGCACTAAGTTCAGTATGGTTATAGCCATCACAGGTTCTCCATTAATTGTAAAATTCATGATGGACACCATCCCAACCCTCATAAGAAAATGATGCCGCTACTATCGCATTGTGCAATTGTTTGATTGCACTTGATAATGTCTAAAATCAGTGAGCTCGAACACGTCTCAGTCTTGATGAACGGTGTCAACCTTGATGGACGGAGAGACCTGCAAAAAGGGAAAATAGTGAAGGAGAGCACCGGCGGTAGACCGGTGTGGAAGTCTCCAATGCTTAAGTCAGATTATTTTGCCTAAGCGGCAAAACAATGTAAGTGATATGGATATTGAGGGGAGAAAAGAGAGTGTATCTTGACTCGAGAGGTTCTTTGCTTTATATAGGAAACTCCAGACGTCTAGCCATTTGTTTACGTTTAATGAGTCTTTATGTCTTGATTTGTAACTGCCCAATCATTGATTTGGTGTCATTGATTGTATTTTTGACTTTCTCGGTGAGGTCTATAAAATAACATGGCCAACACGTGGGTTTAATATTTTATACAGCTGGGTTTTTAATGTAGTCGTCCGAACCATAACGATTGTCGTAACTATCCGATTTGGTCCATATCAGCACTCTTCCTCATGTTGCTGGTATACCAAACTCACCCCACATTCTCGCACTCCCAAGTCTGTGTTAGAGGTCCCAAATACAACCTCAATCTGACTGCATTCACCCTTCTGAATAGTTGCAAACCAATCATCACGAGACATGTACAATAGCCAAATGTGTTTCCAAGCATCTGGCGTACTAAAGAAAGTTTTAGAGTCATAGTGACTGTCACCAAGGGCTATCACACGAACGCTAAAAACAAATGTTTTGTCGCAACAGAAATCTTTATAAAAAAAGCTAGATCCTTCCAACTGAGCACAGAGAGCGAATCCCATCCAGCTACTATTACACCAATTTGGAGGCAGCTCTATTCTTACTGACTTCCCAAAGCTTTGGTGAGTTATCCATCGTGGAATTTCAGTTCCATAAATAATTATCTGAAATGCAGTTCCAGATCCATCCTCTTTCCTCTTGGGAGAAGTTTCACATCCAATTTTTCGACAAAGGAGTTCCTGTACCCAAAAAACACATGATACTCCATAATGAAGAATTTGATTAACAATTCGAGAGAGAGAAGAGATAACCTGTAGTGCTAGTGATGATTGTAAGGAATAACATTCTTGAGCATTTATATATCTCACAGCTGATGGAAGCTCTTGCAATGATCGAAGATTGTTGCAAACGCTCAAATCAAGAGCTTCCAGTTTCGAAAGTTGACCGATGCTTGTAGGCAGGGTGACAAAACTGTTCCTACTTATCGTTAAATGTTTTAACGAGGATAAGCAGACAATGCCATTAAGCCATATTCCTTCAAGTCCAGACATCATACTCAATTTAAGTTCCTTCAAACACTTTATTTTCCAAAAGTTCTCTGGTAGGTAGGAAAGTTTTGAGCAATTGGAAAGAATGAGTTTTTCAAGAGACCTCAGACTATCCATGTTGCTTGGAATAAATTCGAGTTCCCGGCAGTATTTTAAATTTAGTATAGTAAGGGCAGTCAAAACACTCGATTGAGAAGGGTAGTTTCTCAATAGCAGTATCTTTTAAATTAAGTACTGATAAGCTTTTCATAATTCCCTTAAATTCTGGAATCTTCCAGATTTTTGAACAGCAACAAAGATTAAGGGACTCCATTTCAGTAGTTATGCTCGGAAAATTGAAAAGAGAACTACAACGTTCCATATCTAAAACAACAAGTCTTCTAAGTTGCCCAATAGATGGGTGGATCTCAACCAATTCTGTGCACCACCTAAGATATTGTCTCTCAAGCCTCGGAAGCCCCATGAAGTCAGGTGTTTGAATATAGAATAATCCGGGCTAATTAAATACATGGTGGGATCCACCACTTATGTGAGAGGAGGGAGTACGCATTTAATGTACTCTTAGAGTATTCTATAATTTTCCAGAATGAAATAATCAAGATTGAGGCATTTTAACTTGTCCAAGCACTGTTAAAAAAAATGGTCCTTGCCATTAAGTGTTGGATGAAAAATGCGAATGTGGCTAACGGTTTATTTTTTTATTTAAAAAATGTCTGACGTGGCATGCCAATTCAAATTAAAAAATTAAAAAATAAATATTCTGAATATCAATTTCTAAGGGAACCCATATTCCAATTCAAAATTTCAAATCCCTAACCCCCTTGCAAAATCCTCTACCCATTCACTGTCATTCTACACTCTCATTTCCATGGAAAATTACAATTCCTACTGACTAGACAAAATTAAGATTGATGTTGATGTTGAGAAGAAAATTATGGAGACCAAAATATAATTTAATTAAAAAAAAAAAAACGAAAAGAAGAGTATTTTCCCTTGTACATAAAGTTGGCACCACATATAGACTTTAATTTAACGCGTTTGCTTCTTTAGACCTTTTGAAACCCCTAGTTGCTGCCATCCAGCAGGTAAAGCATAGCATGTGACTGTCAACGGACTCTTTTTTGCCGAATGAGGAGCCGTGATATATTCCTAACGCATTTGCCGCTTAACAACGCAAAAGCTTTAACAACTCCCAAGTCCTAACGCTTGCTTCCTTGGAATGGATCAGTAAAAGTTCTTTTTATGGACACAAGTAGTTGAACTGTCAATCTAATATTCTAAGGTTGTGTTGTGTCCATAAACTTTCTAATCAAAATGGTTGTCATGTGAGCCCCTTGCAAGATCAATGATGTCTCATTATTTTTTCCTACTCCTTAATTTTTTTAACCACTAAATGAGTTATACTTTGAAGTATCATAACGGTCAATTTGTTTTTACTACTTTTATCTTTTTTCCTTTTATTCTAAATATCATAATAGTAATTAATTATTAGTACTAATAAGTACATGAAATTTATAATAATATAAAAAATGACAAATTCTGTATTTTTTATTTTATTTTTAAAAGAGAGTTATAATAGTAATATTATATAAAATTATTCTTTTTCATTCTATTTTCATGGTACTCTCAAATAAAGTAACTTACGTTTCATTCCTTTATTTTATTAACATCTATTTTGTTCTATTACTTCATTCCTTTATTTTATAACATCTATTTTGTTCTATTACTTATACTTATTTCATTCCATTCATTTCATTTTTCATTCATTATTAATTACCCATTCCATTTTATTCTACGTCTTTATGAACTCCCAAGCCTAAAGATCGAGCTTATCTAGTGAATGGGATACAAAAAATCTACAATTCTACAAATCTCACATCTCACATATCTAGTGACATTCATTTGCTCTACGCCAATGACCAATTAAATTTATTAATAATATTTAATAGTTCTCCAAAAGATATGACCAAATATAATCATAAAAAAAATCTAAGAATTTTCCGTCCATGGTGATAATGTGAGTCTTGGGGATGCTTTTTTATTTTTGAAGAAAAAAATGGTAGGAGAGGGTGAGCAAACTGACTTTTCTACTTAGGCGTGACTCTTTTTGGAACTATCATTGAAGATGCAAAATCTCTCATTTCATCTCTTCCATGGGTGTCTTTTGTCCACACCAAACGTCAAGGAAACTCGGTGGCTCATATTCTAGCATGAAAATCTAAAGACTTGATTGATGTAAATCAATGGCTTCATGATATGCCATATGATGTTCACCCTGCTTTGGATGTAGACTTTTTAAGTATTCCTTCTTAATATATGATTTATTTTCTTTTCAAAAAAAAAAAAAAAATACAAAGCTATTAACTTTTTTCCTTTTTAGTTTCTTCGTTCTTATGATAATTTTCTTTCATGTATGATTATATTCTCAAATCATCACTTTAATGCCCCCACTACCCACATTTAGTCATTTTTCAACAAAATTAAAGTCCATATTCTCTTTTAGACCAAACGGGAACTTGCATAGATGCAAATTAAGAATGTGAATCTTTGAAAAGAAAAGTTGTTCTCCAAGATAGAGGGTTTTCTTTTGTCTTCAAATATGAAATAATATATTTTTTGAAAATATTTCTTAATATAATATTGCTATAATATTTTACTTTATGTTACTTGTATGCTTTTCATTAAAAAAAAAATGTTACTTGTATGCCACTGCAAGTAAACTAAAAGAGAAAAAAAAGGAAAAAGAAAAAAAAAAAAAAAAAAAAAAAAAAAAAGAAAAGAGTAAAAAAACAGGAAGGAAAAAAATTTGTTTACTTTATATCTAGTAGTTCTCTCTTCCCTCACCCTGGGTGCTGTAGATGCTCACTCTTTTACCAAGTCATGGCAGATAGGAAAGCCCATGTCCAAATAATGGAATGGTTTGCTGTGAGCCCAAAGTCATTAGGCCACTTCCTCTAATCCATGAAGGAAACCCAAACCAAGTCTAGAAAACTTATATCTGAATAAGGGAATAGTCTGCTATAATCTCGAAGTTATTGGGTCAATCTGTGCGATCTATGAAGAAAGCCCAATCAATGCTAAACAGTAGATCAATCACGGACTCTCTCATCCAGTGGGTCCTGCCTTTTGAATCCCTCAAATTAGGGCTATACGACAGACGATGAAGTGTCGGTCAAATCACGTCAACCAATAAAGCTACTGTTTAGCTTCTCCTTGAGTAAACCAAATTGCAGCTTTCACAACAGAGCACGCCAAGGACCAGTTTGTAAACAGCCTTTTGCACGGCAGATAAAGGGAAGCTAAAGCAGCAGATACATGTAAAAGGAATCAACGTGCCTTGAGCACAATCAAACACAGAAAGAGGCCTGGACTACATCTGAACTACAGGTAACACAGTCACCATAGTCCAAACCTGCGGTGACTGTTAATTATTCTCGTTAAAGATTTAGGAAGTTTGGTTTGAAGGTAGGGAGATTATTTCCTTAAAAGTATTGAGGTTTGCTGTATAGGTAGTATTATACCTGTTGGGGGGTATGAACACTGGTAACTAGCAAACCTCAAATACCTAAAAGAAAACATGTATGGATCAGAACAACCCTTTTGCCATAGATTCAATGCATTTAATGCTCACTAAACCCCATGCCAGCCTCCTGAATCAGTCTGCCGTGATTCTTGGTCTGGTCTGCGGAGGTCAGAATTTATTTCATCCTTTAACAAACATTGTCAGATGTTATTGGATGAAGTAATGAAATCCTAATTAACCAAGGGTTAAAGAGGATAACAAAGGTTTGAACTATGATTTCTAGAGTATTGGTGACCACTATAAAAGAAGAAAGAGAACCAGTACTAAGGATCCAACTTCTAGCTAAAAAGACCTAAGAAGCAGAAGAGAAAAACACTTCTTTCTCATAAACATCCTCGGTCAAACCCAGAAAACCAAAACCAAACACTTCATCTGCCATAACCTCCAACATCCCTAGAAACACCTGATACACCACATACACTCATTTCATGATCCATTTGTTTTTTTTGGGAATAATTCTCTTCCTGTTCACTAAACTCTCCCAAGTCTTTGTTTATTCTCTAAGTTTATTTTAACTTGATCAACTGACTGTTTGTTCTTTAGCTCTTCACGATTATTGTCTGCATTAGTTCTCTTGGTAAAAGCAGTGTACGTGGCAGATAAACAAGAGGGTGCACCATCAGCCATTAGGCAGATCTATGGGCCTGGTTTGGAGTTTTGGGCTCAACAACCCATCAAAACAAGTACAACCCACATCCAACCAACCACAAGGCGACACCTGACTCAAGGGGATTTTTTAGCATCCACAGGTGCTTAGTGTTTTCTACTGTTAAATCATAACCTCATTATCATTATTATTTCTTTTTCTTTTTCCACAAGCCACTCCAAAAGAGCCTAACTTTTGAATGTGTTGTTGATGGAGTATAAATTCACATAGACCCAATGTGGTACTATGCACGTAGACATTTTATTATAGAGGTTGCAGTCAATGGCTCCTATCAAGACTCTGATATTTTTATTCATTTACATCTTTCCGGTGATATATTAGAAAGAAAAAAAAAGAAAAAAAAAAAAAAGAAAAAAAAGAAGAAAACCCTAGTGTCACAAAAATTTCATAACACTCCCCAATTTTCCTATCACCTTACACATGGGTCATTAAAAATCTTATACTGTCATTGAATTTTGATGGCTATAGTTCTAATTTTTGTTTTTGTCTTCGTTATCTGAAAAATTGCACGGTAGCCAGTAGGTATAATACCTAACTAACGTACAACACAACGTGGGCCTTGTAAGTTGTAACTCACCTTAACCAAGAATTAGGCAAACATGTATAAGGAACCCATGCCCACAAAAACCGGTCAATGGGTAATAAGCTGTCCATGCCCATATCATTGTAACGCATGAATAAACCGTCGTATTGATTAGAGCTGGCAAACGGATCAGATTGTTTGGGTTTGGATTTAGCCAGTCGAGTTCGGGTCATATCAGATTGGGGTCGGAAGCAAGTCTTCCAAAACAAGTTTCAAAACCTTTGACCCTTACCTAGACTTTTGAAAGTCTAATTAATCCGGTATGACTCATATTTTTATTTTCATATGCCAACAAAAAATGATCATATTGTTGCTTATCTTCCTTTCAATACAAACAAGAGAACAAATAAATAAATAAATACGCAAATTAAAGCACTCCTTAAGTTTATACAAGCTAAGATTTACTAATTTTATCACACCACATAAGAGTGGGATGGGATAATTAAAAAATAAAAAAAAAATTAATAGATGTCCTGAACCATATCAACCTCCTTAGGTGCACCTATAGCATGTAAAATATGAAATAAAGTTAATTACCTACAATGATAACTAAATATATGAACTATTAAAAATAAAACATAACATGTCAAGTTAAAATATATATATATATATATATATATGTATATAATTTTATGGATTGCACCTCAATATGCTCTCTCTCTATATATATATATATATGTATATAATTTTATGGATTGCACCTCAATATGCTCAATTTTAGCCGTTGTAAGTAGATCCAATAATGGAAATATCCATACTTGAGAATTGTACCTCAAGTTTACAAGTAATATTGTTAGTATTTTCATTTACAATAACAAATTTTGATATAATTTAGTATAAAATGAAAACAGGTCAATAATGAATATAAATTTTATAACTAAGATCATTCTATAAATTTATTAAATATTATCTACAAATCCATATAACCAATTTCGAGTGCAAATAAATTTTTTCACGTTCATAAATATTATCTTCACATTCTTAGTTATAAATTTTATAACTAAGATCATTCTATAATTATAAAGTTTAGAGTGATGAGGAAGCGGGTTTGCAAGTGAAGAGGGAGAAAAAAAGGTAGGGGCAAGGTCATTAGTTTGCACTTCAATGAGATTAAGGATAATCAATTCCATAATCATCACTATAACTTCTCTTATAAATTTTATAGCCATTGATTTGATCTTACTCAATTCAAAAAATTACTTATTTTGAAGTTCAAAATAATTACTAAGGCTTAAACCCTTATGCCTCATATAATTCAATATGATAATGACTAGACACTTGAAATATAATTCAATATTGATAAATTGATCTATTCTTAATTATAATATTTTTGGTCAATAAGTGTTGTTTGAGAATTGTGACTTTTGAAAGTACGAGTATTTTTAAGTTAAGTGACTTCCAATTTAAGTAATGTATTTTGGCTAAGGCACAAGGTTTCATAATAATTTTTATTTTAAAATTTGTTTGTTCATAAAATTCAATTATTCTCGTAAGAGTGTAATTAGTTTCAAATGAACATCTGTGAATGGATGATCCAATAGTCACAATATATTACATCAAAGCACCCATTTTAAAGTTTTTGAAAGATGATTTAGGTTTGATAAGCATGATAAACAAGTCACATTAGACTATATGAAGTTCAATTCAACTTTTCATTTTTTTAAATGCCGATAAATATGGTTAGAGTTGTACGCATAAGTTATCAATAAGGAGATGAAAAATTATAGAAAAAAAATGATCCTTGCAAACTATGATGAGACATTTAATTTGAAACCAATAGATAAAACTAACTTGATTATGTCAAAATATATGAATTTGGGTGGAAGTAGGTGCATTAATTCAGTGGCTAATAAAGAAAAAATGTTATGAATTTTTTTTTTTTCAATGCAAAAATATGTTAAACATCAACATATCCTCAAACAAAGTTTTATTTAATTGAAGAGTTCTTCAGAACGACGGATTTTGATAGAATAAAATATATTATAAGTTAATTAAGTGGGTTTTTAAAGTAATGTTCCTTTGTTAGGGTTATAAGTTCCAAAAGGGTTATTATGTTCATAATATATATATATATAACTCATCTAAACTCGTAAGGGTTCATATGAAATTCGCATGAATATGTAAAGAGCTACTATCTAGAAGTCCAATATCTAAAATGAAGCACCGATTTAAAGAGTATGTATAACTTACAAGATTACTCAAAGGGGTGATATAATAAAAGTAAAAATATACGCTTGGTCATTGAAATTGGCAACAGATTCTTTTTTAGTTCATGAAATTTGAAAAATTTTATTCTAGTTTCTAAAATATATGAAGTGTCTCTAAAATAATCTTTTCGTCAAATATCTAGTTATAATGGAGATGCACATTTCTAAGAGAATAGATATTACTTCAAGATTAGCATATTTCTAGTGAGATATTAACGAAAGGACTATTTTAAAGACACTGTATAAATTTCAGGGACTAAAATATAACTATGCCAATTTCAAATTCTTTGTTTTTATATTTTTGTTTGTGATTTACACATAATCTGCATGACCCGAAGCGACCCGTCATTTTGTGGGTTGGGTACGGGTTGATACCATCTTTGTTCCCGGATTGAAAAACCCCTATTCATACCCATATTTGTTCTTTGGATTCAGGTCGAAAAACAGGTCCTGGTTCAATTTTTCTAGGTCTTATAAACGAGGATATCTAGGGTCTTAATTAATGGTTGCAAAATGGGGTGTCTAACAGTTTTGTAGTTCAATTAACACTTCTTGATGTTTCGAACGGAAACATCCAAGGTTCAAATCCCATTTTCCCCAACTATCGAAATTATAAATAAATAAAAAGAGACACGCCCAATGGATCAGCCACCTAAAAAAACGATTTGAGTCGTGGGTCAAAGTCGAAGTATCAACAACCCACAAATCAAACGGGTCAATGGGCAATAAGCTGCCAAGGCCAATATAGTTGTTACGCAATACGCATGCATAAACACTCTCGCTTTCTAGAAGTTTGATTCTTGATGAAGAATTGGACTGATCTGTTTCTCAAACAGTAAAGGTCCCCTTCGAAGCTTAGTTGGCCAATTTTTGGGAAAGCCCACTTCGTTTTAAGTGGTGCAAAAGCTTGCAAAGACTCTATGGAGTCAATTTGGGCAAGTTCAAACGTATTCTTTACATTGAATTGAGAATTGATTGGCTCAGGCTCGCACCACTATTTTACACCACTACTAGTCAGTAACTCGTGCACTGCACGAGAAAGTTTAACATAATGATTTTTTATTTCTTTTATTTTTTGTCTAAATATGAAATTTGATAATTATGGTAATTTTAAATAGGCATTTATTATTATTGGGTTTGTATATAGAAATATATATGAGTGATTATTCAGTAGTCCCACGACAAAAAAGAAAAGAAAAGAAGAAGTCTCCCTCTCACATGAATGATGGGTCCAACTAATTAAATTCATGATGGGACCCATCACTATGTAAGGGGGGAGGTTACACATTTATTTGTAGTCCGGGACTACTGAATAATTTTCCAATATATATTCTAGTATTAGACATTTATTATAGTTGTGTTTGTATATGTAACTATATATTTTAGTATTAGACATTTATTATGATTATGTTTGTATATAGTATTATTTATTCTACCTTTTAAAGAAAACATAATGTGTCAAGATTCTAATGAAGGGTTTAAATAAAATAACTTTTGAAATTCAAATTAATGCCCTAGAATGTTGGAATCAAAATCAAAACTTTATGAACTAGTATTCATAGACTATGCAAGTTTCTTGAGCTAAACCCTAGAACAATGGAACATAAGAAAAGAAATAGTCAACTACAAATTCAAAACGGTAAAGAAAATAAGGACCATATGAATTTGGTAAGCCAGATCAAATATTTCATTAACTATACAGCCTTATATAGAGGTCTGTTGCAATAGAGAATTTACAAGATAGACTTCAAGAATACATTTGAAATAGAAGATAACTCAGAGAAGGATAAACATTGAGTAAAAGAAGGAGATAAGATAGGAATAAAGAAGATAAAATAGGAACAACTCTAGATAAGGAACAACTCTGGATGTTTAAAATCAAATACATCCGGTTGTTATAACAGAAGGCAGCAATATTATTTGCATAATTTGCAGCAATATTATCTGCATAATACTGCAGATAATTTGCTTGCGTTATTACTCCCCTTCAAATTGGTCTTGGGGTTGTCCCAGAGACCAAATTTGTACTTAAGTCCATCAAAGACAGCACGAGAAAGTGGCTTTGTAAAAATGTTTGCAACTTGACTGGAAGAAGGAATAAATTGGGTAGTAAGACTGCCAAGAGCAACTTTTTTGCGAACAAAGTGATAATCAATGGCAATGTGCTTGGTGCGACTATGGAACACTGGATTAATTGTCATGTGGAGGGCTGACAGATTGTCACAAAACAGAATTGGTGGCCGGCTTTGGTAAAGACCAATGTCACAAAGAATGAAGGAAATCCAAGTGAGCTCAGTGGAAGTGGAAGCCATTGCTCGGTACTCAGCTTCAGCACTTGACCGAGAAACAGTGGGTTGCTTCTTTGCACTCCAGGATATGTAATTTGAGCCTAAGAAAGTGCAGAAACCAGTTGTGGAGCGACATGTAATGGGACACCCAGCCCAATTCGCATAAGAAAAGGCATAGAGATCAAGGCTACTATGCTGGACTATTCGAAGACCAAGAGATATAGTGCCTTTTACATACCTTAGAATACGCTTAACTATTTGAAAGTGACCATATGTAGGGGCGTGCATGTGTTGACAGACACTGTTAACAGCATAGCAAATATTAGGCCTTATGAGTGTTAGGTACTGAAGAGTACCTATAATCCTCCAATACTCAGTGATATCAGGAAACAAGTCATCATGATTGGTAAGATGGGGCTGTTTGGAGGCCATAGGAGTGGGACTTGGCTTACAGTCAGTCATCCTGGTGCAGAGAAGTAAGTCTGCCATATACTTAGCTTGAGAAAGAAAAATGCCACCATGGAAGGGTTGAACTTGAACACCAAAAAAGTAATGCAATAAACCAAGGTCTTTAATTGAGAACTGGATGCCGAGTTGTGTCACAAAGTCATCCAAGAGGGAGGGAGAGCTGCCTGTGAGAATTATGTCATCCACATAAACCAACAAAATCATGATATCAGAATGAGATTGAAAAATAAAGAGAGGAATCAGCTACACTACAATGGAACCCATAGTCAATAAGAAAAGAGCTGAAGCGATCAAACCAAGCTTGGGGGGCTTGTTTCAAGCCATACAAGGCACGATGCAAATGATAGACATGATTTGGGAGTTGTGGATCTTCAAAACCTGGTGGTTGGTTCATAAACACAGTGGTGTCAAGATGACCGTGAAGAAACGCATTCTTAACATCAAGTTACCGAAGACTCCATCCTTTAACTATAGCTGTGATGCCCCAAATTCTGATAAGTGTGTGTGTTTGCTGAGTCCCACATTGGACAATTATTGGGTCGAACTAGGCTTTATTAACAACTGCAAGGAGCCCCAATTGTAACTTGACTAGTCCTTTTGGGGTATAAGTGCAGATGTGGCTAGCACTTTCCTTGGGTTGTTACAAATGGTATTAGAGCCAACCCAGTAATCCCGTGTGGGCTTGGACATATGGGCCCTAACGAGGACGTTAGGGATTTAAGTGGGGGAAATTGTGATGCCCCAAATTCTGATAAGTGTGTGTGTTTGCTGAGTCCCACATCGGGCAATTATTGGGTCGAATTGGGTTTTATTAACAACTGCAAGGAGCCCCAATTGTAACTTGATTAGTCATTTGGGGGTATAAGCGTAGATGTGGCTAGCACTTTCCTTAGGTTGTTACAGTAGCAACTGTAAGAATGGTGCAAATAGTGGCTGGGCGAATAACTGGACTGAATGTCTCAGTATAATCCACGCCTTCTTGTTGATTGTATCCCTTTGCAACCAGGCGAGCTTTCAACCAATCCAAGGACCCATCAGAATTAAGTTTGGTCTTGAAAACCCATTTGCACCCAATCACAATCATGTGAGGTTGTCAAGGGACCAAGACCCAAGTGTGATTGTGATTATTATGGATATTTTGATTGTCTTTGGTTTAGGTGGTGTGGTAGGCACAGAAACAGTTAACATATATTTAGGATTAGGCTAACGAATGCCTACTTGACTACGAGTAATCATAGAATGGGAACTGGTAGGTTGAGAAGGACAAGGAGGGGATATTGTATGTAAGGGAGTAGGAATATTTGGAGGAGATGGTGGAATGTCTAATAAAGGAGTGGTTTGGGTGGCAGAATGAGGTAAAGGCTCAGGAGTAAAGAGGTGAGCATGATCTTTATCAAGAGTTGGAGAGGAGTTACCTGGTGAAGTAGAAGTCATGGTAGTGCTGGATGCCGAAAGCCAATCATCAAGGACTGTAGGAGCAGTAGTTGAGAGCGGAAGCAGTGTAGGTTTGTGAAAAGGGAACATTTTCTCATCAAAGACCACATGTCGTGAGATATAGACTCGACCAGTAGAATAATGCAAACACCGATAACCTTTGTGTTGAGTACTGTAGCCCATAAACACACACGGCAGGGAGCGGGGTTCAAGCTTATCTCTAGCATAGGAGCGAAGATAAGGATAGCAAAGGCACCCAAAAGTTAGAAGAAAATCATAAGATGGTGGCTTTTGATGGAGAAGAGAATATGGGGTGGCCATGTTGAGAGATGGTGAAGGCAGCTGATTGATGAGAAAAGTGGAGGTGAGAAAGGCTTCCACCCAAAACATTTTTCAGCATAGAGGCATGTAGGAGCATGGCAAGTCCCAATTCAACCATGTGACGGTGTTTCCGTTTAGCAATACTGTTATGTTCTGGAGTACCAGGGCAAGACAAGTGATGAAGAATGCCATGTGTATTCAAATGATCAATAAATTCTTGCTTGGTGAATTCGCCACCATGATCAGAATGAAAAATCTAAATTTCCCTTTGAAACTGTTTTTCCACCATTGCTTGAAACATAAAAAAGACCTTGTAAAAATCTGATTTCTTTTTGAGAGGATAGAGCCAAGAATACCGTGAAAAATCGTCAACAAATATAGCATAATATCGAAAACCTTGATTAGATAAAATGGGTGCAGGACCCCATAAGTCACAGTGAATCTTAGCAATGGGAACAATTGCTCTATTATTGGAAGGGAAAAATGGGAGTTTAGAGCTTTTGCTTAAAGCACAACTCTTACATAAACCAGAAACTTTCCTAGTAACAGAAATACATTTATTGTGATGCAAATAATTTAAAACTCTGGGTTGAGGATGTCTAATAGTAAAGATGTCTCAATTAAGGGCTTTCTTCCGTGGACTTAAGTCGTTAGGCTTGTTGAGAATAAGAAGAGAGAGAGAAAATAGAGACTGAAAGTGAGCAAAATAGCTCTGTATAATATATTCAGCAATTAGGTTAATACATGGAACTGCCTTTATATAGGCAGAGTAGTGTGTGCAGTACAAGTATGTGCAGTACAAGTAGATTGGGCCTAAAGCCCAGTAAGCCTACAATAAGCCTATAATATATACTAACATCCCCCCTCAAACATAAGGTGGTGACGAAGAAGCCATCTTGAGTTTGGACACAAGATCGCGTAAGCATCCCGGTGGATGGGACTTGGTGAAGACATCAGCAAGCTGGTCCTCAGAGGAGACAGATAGTAAGTGAAGAGCACTCTGTTGAAGATGATGACGAATGAAGTGACAATCGATCTCAATGTGCTTGGTGCGCTCATGAAAAACATCATTATGGGCAATGTGAATAGCACTACGATTGTCGCAGTGAATAGGAGTACTGGTGGTCTGGGGAGCACCCATGTCAGCCAGGAGCCAACGAAGACAAAGGAGTTCCGAGGTGGCATCGGCGAGAGCACGGTACTCAGCTTCAGTACTGGAACGAGCAACAACAGACTGTTTCTTGCTACGCCAAGAGATAAGAGAGGAACCCAGTAAGAAGCAGTAACCTGTGGTAGAACGTCGATCAGTGGGATCTCCAGCCCAGTCTGCATCAGCATAGGCGCGCAACTCAAGCAAAGACTGTGCCGAGAAGTGAAGACCATGAAAGAGTGTCCCCTTGATGTGCCTCAAAATACGAAGAACTGCAGCATAATGAGTGGAGCGAGGAGCAGACATGAACTGACTAACCAGATGAATAGCATAAGCAAGGTCCGGACGGGTGACAGTAAGATAGATGAGACTGCCTACCAACTGTCGGTATAAAGTAGCATCAGAGAGAGGCTCACCATCAGTAGTATTGAGCTTGACATTAAGCTCTAAGGGAGTGGAGACAGTCTTGCTATCAGTGAGACCGGCCTTAGAGAGAAGATCAGAAGCATACTTGGCTTGAGAGAGATAGTAACCATCAAAAGAGGAGGTGACTTCAAGACCGAGAAAGTAGCTAAGAGTGCCAAGATCTTTCATCTCAAACTGTTGACTAAGGAACTTCTGTAGATCACAGATGCCTGCAGTGTCATCACCTGTAATAATCATGTCATCAACATAAAGAAGAATGAGAGTGATACCAGTAGATGTACGACGAATGAAGAGAGCTGAATCATAGGAACTAGAGGTGAAACCCTGCTGAGCAACCACAGAACTGAACTTAGCAAACCAAGCCCGAGGAGCTTGCTTAAGACCATAGAGAGCACGGCGAAGGCGACAAACTTGATTCTGAGAATCAGGGTAGCCAGGAGGTGGCTGCATGTAGACTTCCTCAAGAAGATCACCATTGAGGAAGGCATTTTTCACATCCATCTGAAACAGAGGCCAATGACGAACAGCAGCAACAGCAAGTAAAGATCGAACAGAGGTAAGACGAGCAACAGGAGCAAAAGTCTCCTCATAATCAATGCCATATTCCTGAGTGAATCCCCTAGCAACCAAGCGAGCCTTGTAACGTTCCACGGATCCATCAGCCCGAGTCTTGATCTTATAGACCCATTTACAACTAACTGCAGACTTGCTAGGAGGCAAAGTGGTCATGTCCCAAGTGTGAGTCTTGTGAAGTGCATCAAGTTCATCAGCCATAGCTTGCTGCCAAAGAGGATTAGTGCTAGCCTCACGATATGTATGAGGCTCATGGAGGGTAGCAAGGGCAAAATAACAATGATAATCAGAAAGATGAGAAGGAGGAGCCCTTACCCGAGTGGAACGACGTATATCTGTGGGAGACTCTGATGGTGCTGATGATGCAGGATCCGAATCAGGCGAGCCAGCAGTTGGAGACAAAACCAAAGATGGGACATCTGAAGAGCTAGGAGGCGGGGTAGAGTCCCTCACAGGGTCAGGGTAAAGGTCAATGGAAGGATCAGTGAAAATGGGAGTCATGGAGGAAGAGATAAAGGGAAAATGTTGACGACTAGAAAAAGTCTGATGTTCCCAAAATTCAACATGACGGGAGATACGAAGGCGACGAGATATGGGATCATAGCAACGAAAACCCTTTTGAGAGATACCATAGCCAAGAAAACAACACAGCCGAGACCTTGGTTCAAGTTTGTTTCGTTCATGGGAAGGAAGAGAGACAAAACAAACACAACCGAATACTCGAAGAGAGGAATAGTCTGGGAGTTTGTCATAAAGTAACTTAAAGGGAAATTTCTTGTGAGTAGTAGGTGAGGGAATGTGATTGATGGTGTAAACGGCAGTGAGAGCCGCTTCACCCCAAAAACGCTCAGGGATAGAGGCAGATATGAGGAGGGTACGCACAACATCAAGAATGTGACGAAGTTTGCGTTCGGCACGACCATTTTGTTGAGAGGTATAGGGACATGAATAGTGGGGAAGGGTGCCATTAGAATCCAAAATGGAGAGGAAAGATTTATCATGATATTCTTGGGCATTATCTGACCGAAAAACCTTAATTGTGCGAGAAAATTGTGTTTGGATCATTTTGTGGAAAGTTTGAAAAATAGAAACAAGGTCAGAACGATGTTTTAACAAGTAAATCCAAGTGAATCTAGAATAATCATCAACAAATATCACAAAATAGCGAGATCCCCCCTCAGTGGTAAATGGAGCAGGACCCCAAACATCAGAATGAACAAGGTCAAAAGGGGCAGAAGAAAAAGAGTCACTGTTATTAAATGGTAATTTTGTTTGTTTGCCAAATTGACAAGACATACAATCAAATTTATTAAAATTAACAGACCCTAAGTGACCTTGAGAAGCTAATAATTGAAGACGAGATAAAGAGGCATGACCAAGACGAGAATGCCATAAGTCTGGAGATAAGGTGGTTGTGGCAGCAACAGAGGAAGAGACCATATGTGAGGGAATCTGTAAGTTGCATAGCTCAAACAAACGTCCAGTCTTACGGCCTGTCCCAAGCAGCTTGCCCGTCAGTGGATCCTGCACATCAACACCATGATTAGAAAAATGGAGATCAATGCCAAGTTCACAAAGTTGACCAACAGAAAGAAGATTGAGGGACAACTTTGGAACAAGATATGTATCAGGGATAGTCAAATCAGGAGAAGATATAGTGCCTATGTGACTAACAGACATATGTGAGCTATCAGCAGTGTAAATGATAGGGGAAGGAGCTAAAGGCGTCTTTTGAGAAAAATGGGAAGCATAAGGAGTCATGTGATTACAGCAAGCTGAGTCTAAGAGCCAAGATTTGTTATCTAAGGTGACTGAAAGGGCAGGGGAAGGTTGAGACATATACCGATGAAACATACTCTCAAGTTGAGAGACAGTGACCACAGGATCATCAACAGGGGCAGAACTCACAGCGGCTGCTTGTGGAAGAGGAAGAATACCTCGGGATTGATGTTGTTTCCTTTTGTCATCCTTTTTCTTGCGGTAGCACTCAGTGATGTCATGACCTGGTTTTTGACAGTACGTGCAAATACGACGAGATCGATCAGAAGAAGATGGAGGACGAGGTGTAGCCAAAACAACATCTAAAGAAGACAAATGATGGTGAGGACGTCGATTTTCCTTAGAAATAAGCTCCTTGACAGCAGCATCAAGTGAAGGAAGAGGAGAACGACTAAGCAAAGCAGCTCGAGTAGGTTCAAAGTCCTCACGGAGACCCATCATAAACTGTGTGAAGCGACGATGATCTTTGTACTTGGCAAAAAGATCGATGTCTTCAGCATATCGAAGTGGTGGATCAGTTGCAGCTAGTTGTTCCCACATAGAAGCAGTCTGTGAGTAATAATCAGAAATAGACTGACCTGATTCTTGGCGCATTTGATAAAGCTTGACTTCAATATGAAACTCCAAGGCAAAGTCATAAGTGCAGTTGTACCGAGTGGCCAAGAAAGACCAGGCCACTTGACCTGTTTCCAATCGAGGAAGGAGACTGCTAATGGCAGGCACAGAGGTGTTAATGAACCAGGAAAGGATCCGGCATTGGATGCTTTCCCACTCCTCAAGACGAGCCTCAAAATCATCAACCTGAACAACTGCTGCAGCTACAGAGTCACCATCAGAACTACCGGAATCTGTGTCAGACCTAGGCACTGGTTTTGGAATGTCACCAGTAACATAACGCCAAAGTCGGCGCCCTTTGAGAAATACAGTCATGTTTTGGGACCAAGCATGATAAGAAGCGGGTCCATCAAGAATAACAGTAATGGGATGTGTAATCTCATGACCTGAAGTAGAACCCATACCTGGAAGAGCCGGATGAGAAAACGGACTTCAAAAATGGAATCTACGCGAAAAACCGTGAAGGACAGTGGTTTTTTTTTTTTTTCTGTCCGGTCAACGGCGGCGGAAGGCGGCGGTCAACGGCGCGGTCACTAGGGCTGACGTGGCGCTGATGTCACTAGGGCTGACGTCAGCGTGACGTCACTAGGGCTGACGTGGCAGCAGACAAGGAATGCGCGTGAGGCGCGTGGGAGCGCGTGCGCACGTGGCGGCGCTGGTCTGCGCGTGGGAGCGCGTGCGCGCGTGGCTGGAGAGCCAGAAACTTCTGGCGGCGCGTGGGGGCGCGTGCGGGGCTGGATCCGGCCGATTTTGGTGGCAATGGACAGATCTTGATGAGATCTATCCAATGAAGGTGTTTTGAGTCAAACAGAAACTCGGAGATGAGGATTCCGAGGAAGGCAGAAACGGCGAGAGGGTTTGCGATCTCGGGGAAGAGACCGTGAACCCGTAGCAGCGGAGGAACGCCGGATTTTGCCTAGTGAAGGCCACAAGAAAGTGGCTCTGATACCATGTTGAGAATAAGAAGAGAGAGAGAAAACAGAGACTGAAAGTGAGCAAAATAGCTCTGTATAATATATTCAGCAATTAGGTTAATACATGGAACTGCCTTTATATAGGCAGAGTAGTGTGTGCAGTACAAGTATGTGCAGTACAAGTAGATTGGGCCTAAAGCCCAGTAAGCCTACAATAAACCTATAATATATACTAGCAAGGCTGAACCACGTAACACTTGCGCTTCCACTCTCCCTTTTTACTCCTTGCATACTTTACATCATCATATTACTTTATACTTGCTTGCTATAATTCTAACCAGGCATAAGGGCTTTATTGCTCAATATTTAGCATGCTGTTAGAGCCAAGGTTACATGTCTAAGGTGTTTGCAATCTTGTCTTCCTCAACGTTCTTCTGCTTCTGCTCTGCCGCCTACAAGACCACCGGCATCATGGTTCTACTATCTACATCTCTCCGATCAAGACAATGACAATATGATTTTCAAGATCTCACGATTTTTAAGTGATGGATTCATTGGTATGAAGTATGACATAAACCCAGAGGTCTCAAGTTCAATCCACACACTATTGGCTCAAGGGGTTTTCGATGTGTCTCATACAGAAAATGGATTTAATTTAACCAAAAGTTGAGACACCCCTTCCTTAATTAAAAGGGAAAAGATTAAACACACTCCCTTTGAACTTTAAATTTGAAAATTTTAAACCCTTCAACTTTCAGAATTGTTTCAATTACTCCTTCCATTCACATTCCGTCAATTTTTAACAGAACCGTCACGTGACACTCACCCAAACACTCATGACAGCA
>OU015767.1:17935298-17994427 GCA_907173295.1 Fagus sylvatica
TCTTTAACATAAAATCCATAAGTAAACATTAAAAATTGTTGGCAATAAATCAATATGATAACATATAAGTAAGATAATAAAATTATCAATTCTTAAGAATAAAACTTAAAGTGAGTTGGAGACAAAGTAAGAATAACTCCTTTCTTAGAATTTGATTAGAGTTTCGTGTTGATAACGTGTTGTAAAATAAAAGAAAAATAACAAAATAAGATAAATATGAATGAGAGAAGATATATAAACTTCTTTGTTCAAGTGGTTATCCACAATATTTTATAAACTTTCTGAACTGATATTTACTCAATTCTCATGTATCTATTACAACTGATATCACCCTTATATATATACTTATCTTCGGGAAGTAGTATTTTTTATAAAGTAATTAAACCTAGGTGATAGATATATAGAGAGTAACTACTATCTGCATTGTATTTACATTTAGTATGAAGACTTCATTGAATTACTTTGTCGGTAAACGTTGGCTTTCAAACCATCTACTCATAACATATGAGATTATATGTAAAATAAAAGAAAAATAACAAAATAAGATAAATATGAATGAGAGAAGATATATAAACTTCTTTGTTCAAGTGGTTATCCACAATATTTTATAAACTTTCTGAACTGATATTTACTCAATTCTCATGTATCTATTATAACTGATATCACCCTTATATATATACTTATCTTCGGGAAGTAGTATTTTTTATAAAGTAATTAAACCTAGGTGATAGATATATAGAGAGTAACTACTATCTGCATTGTATTTACATTTAGTATGAAGACTTCATTGAATTACTTTGTCGGTAAACGTTGGCTTTCAAACCATCTGCTCATAACATATGAGATTATATGGCAGATGTTAGCTTTCAAACTATCTGCTCATAACATATGAGATTATATGATAGATGTTGGCTTTCAAACCATCTGCTCATAACATAGGAGATTATATGATAGATGTTGGCTTTCAAACCATATGCTCATATCATATGAGATTATACGGCAGATGTTAGCTTTCAAACCATCTGCTCATATCATATGAGGTTATATGGCAGATGTTGGCTTTCAAACCATCTGTGATATATATCGTATGTGAACATAGTCAACAAAAGTTGCTGACTATTCAATCCAACTCTTGACAACAGAAATACCATAATTCCAAATGAAAATATAAGATTCCGTCGACAACTTGTTTTTTCTTCAAATAAATAATAAAACAAAGGAAAATGATCAAAGGCATAGTAAGTGCGATGCACAAGTTTTGCCAGGAAATGCAAGACAGAGGCAGTGTAGTAAGTAAGTGGGAGGTAGCGTGGTAAAGTCAGGTAGGGACGGGTCCGTGAAAGCGAAAGAAACCAAGAATTATAATTAGTAGTTTTTTTCACAACTCAATTTGCTATAATTTAACGTTAAACCCAAAAATCCATGTCCTTCCCATATTATATATAGCCCCTACACTCCTTCACATTTTTCCACACCCAAAAAACCAGAAGCTCTCTAACTCACGCACCAAAGCTTCAGCCTTTTGCTTTCTCTCTTATTGCTTGTATTCTATTTACATGGCTAAGGACGTGGAAGTAGCTGAGCATGGTCATGGCTCTTTTCCAGCCAAGGATTACCACGACCCACCTCCGGCACCACTAATGGATGCTGTGGAGCTGACCAAGTGGTCCTTTTACAGGGCTTTGATAGCTGAATATGTAGCTACTTTGCTCTTTCTATATGTGACAGTGCTGACTGTGATTGGGTACAAGAGCCAGATTGACCCTGACTTGAAAGGTGACGCCTGTGGTGGTGTTGGGATTCTTGGAATTGCTTGGGCCTTCGGTGGCATGATTTTCGTTCTTGTTTACTGCACTGCTGGAATTTCAGGTGAGTTTTTCTTTTCTTTGTTACTTTCCTTATTTTGTTAAGGTATGTTTTCAAGTTTCAGTTAAGGTTGTTTTTATATTTTTGGATAAATGAATGTTTTAGGTGGATTTTTCTTTCTATGTTTCTTCTCTGTGTCTGTTTTTCTTTTTTAGCAAAAATTTTCAGCTTTAAAAGTTGTGACTCACTTTTTTGTTTTTAGTTTTTCTTCTCAATTATCTCACCATTTCAGCTCTATGAACTTGTCTCTTAAGCATTTCATCTTGTTGAGGTATGATTATAAATACATTTAGCTAACTTTAATTTGGATTTATGTGCAGGGGGTCACATTAACCCGGCCGTGACTTTCGGGCTGTTCTTGGCTCGCAAGGTGTCTCTGCCCCGGGCTGTGATGTACATGGTGGCTCAGTGCTTGGGAGCCATCAGTGGTGTTGGGCTCGTGAAGGCCTTTCAGAAGGCCTACTACATGAAGTATGGTGGTGGTGCCAACACTCTCTCTGATGGCTACAGCACAGGCGTTGGATTGGGAGCTGAGATCGTAGGGACCTTTGTGCTTGTGTACACCGTCTTCTCTGCCACCGATCCCAAGAGGAACGCTAGAGATTCCCATGTTCCGGTATGCACCTACACATTCCTCCTGTTTAAACATTCAATTTGGATTTGTGAGTGTCAAAATTTCTAGGTTTTATTTATTTTTTGTTTTTCGTATTTAAGCATGTCCTTTTAATATTTTTCATGGTTCTTACTTGAAGGAAATAATTGTCTCAAATTAACTTATTTGTTATTTTTTATATTCACGCGTTTAGGTGGTGTGTGATAAAAATATTTATCTCTTATTTTAAACTGTTTTGCCTTTTTTTGGCCTTGTGAATCCTCGGATTCCAATTAGTTAGAATGGTGAAAACTTAAATTCTCTGGTCCCAATCGGGGAATTTAGGATTGAATTATGTATGCGTAAAAAAAAAATACATTTAGTGTTTAGGCATGATAATAAAAAATAATTATAATGCCCTCAGTGTCAGCTTAGTAGTTGGTATAACGAAAGATTCTATCATACTTGCGAGTCCATGAATTGTTGAGTTGTGTGGGGGTAGTAGTGACTGACACTCTTCATTCTGCCTTGAGTGTGCCCCATTCTATATCACAGTGGGAGAGTGGGCCGAGGACATGATGACAACACCGATCCCTTTTTTTTAGTATTCTTAAAATGAAGGCAAAGATGTTTTTACCCAAACATAAACTCCTTAATTAAGAATATTAGAAGTAATTTGGGGTAGAAATTCATAGGGAGGAATCGGGGATAGTCCCAAATATTGACTAGAGGTTTCTTGAATTAAGGACCCTATGAGATAGTTCTATAAATCTCATGAGACATTTGGAAGGATTAGGCCAAGATGGTTTTCTTGAATATTTTGAGGTGCGGTTGGCTAAGGGGGGGTCCATGGGTTTGTGGTTGCTGTTATAATAAGGGTAGCTATAGCATATGTGAGGGTCACCTTCTAATTTTGTTGCTTTTGAGAATATGATTCTGCGTTGTTTTGGTGTTTTCTTTGAAGGGAGAGGCGAGTGTTTGGGCAAGAAGGAGATGAGGCAAGTTTGCAGTAAGCATGTTATGCTTCTTGAGTAAATCATAAGCATATTTGGTTTGCTTGATATAAAGACTAATGGGAGTTCTAGACTTGTCCAAAAAATAGTGTAATGTATATTAAATGCCTTTTGCATATTTTTTATTTTGAGGATGATGTCGTTTTCCCCCTCAGCTTGAATACTTTCTGAACCTTTCCAGCCTCATCTCCCTCGACATATCAAGATCAGCTTGGAATTTGTATTAAAAAAATCCAAACTTAATTTATTATTGTTTGTAGGCTTTATGGTGAGCGAATCATTATAAACGACATAAAATTTTGGGTACATATTAAAACAATGGTTTAATGTGAAAATGATCTTTCAATTAAAATTTGTCTTCATTACAAATGGTTAAAAAAAAAAAAAAATTGTGTTTTTAACTTTATTCATGAACACCCTGTTCCAAACTTCCAATCCCACCTTTATTATGTGATTCCAATATTGCAAGTTTATGAGTTTTGGGCACGTTTAGAAATTAGAATTTAAAAGTACAACTATGGTTATGCCGGCTTGGTACCATTTATTTATTTTTAATCTTTAAACAAAGTGAATATTAATTTTAAAATGCTGTACTTTGAAAATAGGCTATCACAGATTCATTCTTGTATATGAAGAGAGAAGAATCTGCTGTAGAGGCTGTAAATCCCAAATGCAGTAATTGGGAGGTAAAACTGTCAAACCAAGTGCGTGGAGCTTGTTTTAAGCCATAGATAGACTTGTGGAGTTTATAGACAAGATTAGGATGAGTAGGATCAATGTAACCTTGTGGTTGTGTCATGTAAACTTTTTCTTTGAGAGTACCATGTAAGAAGGCATTCTTGACATCTAATTGTCTAAGAGGCCATTGAAGAGAGATTGCAAGTGAGAGAATAAGCCTCACAGTGGGAGGCTTGATTACTGGACTGAATGTTTCATCAAAGTCAATCCCCTGTTGTTGGTGAAACCCCTTTGCCACAAGTCTTGCTTTATACCTTGCTATGCTACCATCACTGTTGTGCTTGAGTTTGTAAACCCATTTGCATCCCACTACATTTTTGGTTGCTGGCAGAGGGACTAGAGACCAAGTGCCTTGTTTTTGAAGAGCTTGAAACTCTTCATCCATAGCTGTACACCATTGGCTATGTTTGGATGCATTAGTATAAGAGGTAGGTTCAGTAGTGGTATAGTCAATTTGAGCTGCATATGAGACTTTGGGTTTGAAAATACCATGCTTACTTCGGGTTTGCATGTGGTGTTGAAGAGGTGGGGGTGGATTGGTAATAGGAGTACTGGATGGTATGGTGGGGTCATTTGTGTTGACTAGAGGTAATGGAGAATGAGAGGTAGAAGCTAATGGGTTTTGGACAGTGGATCTTGAGCTAGGTTGAGGGCTGAAACCAGTGGGTAAAGGTGAATCTGAGAGGTTTAAGGCAGCAACAGGTTGAGGCAGAGGTATAGGCATAGGCATAGGCATAGGTAGAGTGTCAGACGTAGAGGTGTTGGAGTGACTGCTGGGTAAAGAACTAGACTCTTGGGATGGAATGGTGGTCACTATAGGAGTGTGGTCACATGAGTGCAGTAAGAGAAGATTATGTAACCAGTTTTCTGCAGACTGAATTGATGCAGTGTGCTGGTCTGTGCTGTGCTTTAAGCCAGGAAAAGTGGACTCATTAAAGAGGACATGTCTCGAGACATAGATTCTAAGAGTGGTAGGGTCAAGACAATAGTATCCTTTGGAATGAGTTGGATAACCAAGGAATATACAGGGTGCTGTTTTGGGATACAATTTGTGTGCTGTATAGGGTGTAAGTAAAGGGAAACACTGACAACCAAAAGTTTTGAGATATGTAAAATCTGGTAAGGTATGGTAAAGGGTTTCCCAAGGAGATTTGTTGGAGAGATTGGGAGTTGGTAACTTGTTTATGAGGTGAGCAGCAGTTGAAATTGCATAGGACCAATAGGACATGGGAAGAGTGGATTGAGATAGTAGTGCTAAAGCACATTGAACAAGATGCCTGTGTTTCCTCTCAACAACACCATTCTGTTGAGGTGTATGAGGACAAGACACTTGATGAATTATGCCTTTAGAGGCACAGAATTGATTAAATTGGTTTGATGTGAATTCTCCTCCACAATCAGTACGAATGGTTTTAATTGGGAGAGAGAATTGAGTATGGACCATTGCTTGAAACTGTGTAAAGGTATGAAAAGTGTCTGATTTATGTTTGAGCAAATAAACCCAAGTGAATTTAGTAAACTCATCCACAAAAACAAGATAATATCTAAAAGCATTGGTAGACACAACAGGAGAAGGGCCCCAAAGATCAGAATGAACCAATTCAAAAGGAGATTGAACCTGTTTATTAGAGCTAGGAAAAGGTAACTGGTGCATCTTTCCTGCCAAGCAATGATGGCAATGTTCTAATACAGGTTTGGACAAAAAATTGAAATTGAAAGAATGAGACAGACTTGAAAGAACCTTAGCACTAGGGTGACCTAGTCTAGAATGCCAGAGCTGCCACTTATCTGAAGAAGATTGTGCAGTGCAGGCTGTTTTATTTGCAGAATTGAACAACTGAGATTGAATGGGATAGACTCCATTCTTACTCAGGCCCTTGTAGAGAAGTCTCCCCGTAGGTAAATCCTGAACCAAAAACTGATTAGCATTAAAATAGCAACTACAATTATTGTGTAGGCAGAGTTTATGGACAGAGAACAGATTTGATGCAATTTTGGGAACATGAAGGACATTTTTAAGCTGAAACTTGTGATATTTGGTGTGGAGTTGGGAATTACCTATGTTTTGGATAGGAAGATTTTGACCATTACCTACTGAGACTTGTTCTTGGCCTTGATAAGGAACTTGAGGGCTGAGGTTATTGGCATTGGCTGTGATGTGGTCAGAAGCACCTGAGTCAGTAAGCCAAGATTCTGCAGACTGAGTGTGTTGGATGTTGGAAGCACTGGCCATGGCTGCAAGCTTCATGGTAGGGTTCTTGCCTTGATAGGCAAAGTCCATTCTGTGATAGCAGTCTATGGCATAGTGTCCTTGTTTCCAACAGATCTGACAGATTGGTCTTTCAGATCTTGCTTGAGGTGAAGCCTGGTTCTGGTTCTGTTGCTGATATGGAGCCTGGTTCTGGTTCTGTTGCAGATATGGAGGCTGTGATGGAGTGAAGTTATGGGATCTTCCTCCTCTGCCTCGTTGGAAGGAATTTCTGCCTCTTCCTCTATTGTAACTTGGATTTCCATAGCTTGGATGTCCATTAAAACCAGTGTTTGGCTTGTTTGTGTTAGAAACAAACATTGCCAATGCAGAATTCATAAGAGGATCTGAACCTTCTTTCATTGATTGCTCTTCAGTCTGTAACAGAACTGAAAGCTTCTCTAGGGAAAGGATTCCATCTCTGGTCCTTATTGCAGAAGCAAAAGGAGCATATTCCTTTGGTAGTCCCTTGAGAATGATGTGGAGTAACTCTTCATTATCAATCTATACTCCCACTACATAGAGCATATCTCTAGTGGTTTTGATTCTTTGAAGATAGGAACTCACAGATTCATTGCCTTTTCTGATTGCCTGAAGCTCAAGTTTGAGATTGAGCACATTTGCTCTGGCAGTGCAAGTGAATCTCTCTTCTAAAGTTTCCCATACTTCTTGTGATGTACCTTTACCAACCACCATAGCAAGAACTGGTGGAGATAAGGTCGAGTAGATCAAAGTAAGAAGAGCTTTGTCTCTCTTCTTCCATGCAAGAAATTCTGAGTTCACAGACTGAACTCCAGCTTCTGAGATGAGAAATTGCCTTGGTTGTGCAATTGTTCCATCCAAGTGCTCGATCATGGAGTAGGCATCCAATATTGCAGAAATTTGGAGCTTCCAGATCATGTAGTTTGTACTATCAAGTTTAATGGACATAAGGTGTGACATATTGTTGATGAGTGACAATGCTGACTGAACTGAAGAAGATGATGCAGAAGAATCCATGGATACGGATCACTGCTCTAATACCATGTAAGATTTCTTAAGAGAAATGAATAAGACTGAAACTAAGAGAGAAAGCTTGCTAGAGATGAACTTGATAAAATGTACTTAGCTTTGATTGATTATGATTATGATATTTATACAGAATTGATAGAAGCTGTTTAACCAACTATAATAGCTGTTAACAGCATAACAGAAACTATAACAAACTTCCACTAATCATGGGCACGTGACTAGCATGACTTTCTTTAATTAAACTACATTGACATAAGCTACAGTCGTTTAGAGCTACATAAATATAAACGGCTTGTAGCTTAGACAGCAGCTTAGTAGCTTTGCAACTTGAACACAGTTGTCTGATCTGGTTCTTCATGATCTTCATCATTTACTTGTATCAATAATTATTGGAACTTACATTAATACCAAAAGAAGAAGAAGAAGAAGACTGGAACAATGTCGCAATTTTGGTGCAGCAGCTCGGCAGAGAGCCCCCAAACCAGAATATGCAAATGGTAGTCAAAAAATCTACTAGGATGACAATTAAAATCATCAATCAAAGGCCATTCACTTTATAGTCCTGTATGTTGCTGCTTTGAATTCAAGTCTGTCTGGACAGAAAAGAATGCTAACATACTGATAAGGATGGCATTGCAGCTGATGTTTACTACTGTAGATAGCTAGATGGTAGAAAAATGAGGACCATAATACAATTTAAGTGTCTATAATAAGTGGGATGTAGATTTAAGTTTCTTATCAAATGTAGTAGAGAGGCTGTTTGTATTGTTCTCTTTTCGGGTTGTAGTTCCTGCTAAGTTTCTATAGGTCGTTTGACTTAATTAGTACCATATATATATTGCTTCTTCAGTCTTTATCCATTACTTGTTCTTGACACAATTAATAGTCCGAAATCTGCTAGAATTGCTTCTTTTTTCTTTTATTTGTTGCTAGAGTTGCCCTTAATATTACCTAGTGTATTGCCGTGCACAAATGAATGAGTTCAACAACACTGCCCATGCAAATAGTCATTCAACACATATATATAAAACCTTTCATTAAAACAACACTGCCCATGAATGAGTTCTATTTGCAGTTCTACAGATCTTTTGTTTATTGCAGAACCTACCTGCTTCGACGGATATGCAATAATGCCATGACAAATTTTGCTGCTTAGCATGCTTTCTCAATGTCATTTCTTTCTCCTAATTCTTCTGGCAATCACCCTCAGTTGTTGAAAACATTCTCGTATTCTCAGAATATGCTATTAAATATTAGGAAAAGATTTGCTAAACGTATGTTTTCATTGGAAAGCTGATTATATCTGTCATAATTTGTTAATTGCTTTATAATGAGCTACTTGGGTCCATTCTTGCATTATGTTGAGTTTGTTAAATCGACAACTGCCGCCTCTTTTCTAATGAATAAAAGACTCGTTATAATTCAACTTTTACCTTAGAATTTTGTCTTGTGAATTGCAGGCATGTATTTTTTTAGAATTTTACTGACTCTACAAAATCCATAGGCTGATAGGAGGACTTCTTTGACCTTAAAATACGAATTATTACTACGCAAACGTGTTTTGCCTTATTCTAGCTTTACAAGAAATGAGAATTTGGCTTATACTTGGGGACTTGGGGTCACTTTCAGAGCAATTTCATCCCATTTTACAACGAAGTAATGGCTCTAAATTAAAGAAAACAAAATAGGATTAGACATGTAACAGGAAGGATGTTGGATATGGTCATTACCAATTTACCATTGGCATTGAATGAAGCGATGAAGCTTTCAATTTCCTCAGAACTGCTGCAAAATACATTAGTTCAGTATCGTTATAGTCATCACAGGTTCTACATCAATTGTCAAATTAATGGACACCATCCCAACCCTCATAAGAAATGACGCCGTTACTATCGCATTGTGCAATTGTTTGGTTGAACTCTTCCTCATGTTGCTGGTATACCAAACTCACCCCACATTTCAGCACTGTCGAGTCTATGGTAGAGGTCCCAAATACAACCTCAATCTGACTGCATTCACCATTCTGAACAGTAGCAAACCAATCATCACGAGACAAGTACAATAGCCAAATGTGGCCAGAACAATATGTCGTCCTAAAGAAAGTTTCAGTGTCATAGTGACTGTCACCAAGGGCTATCACACGAACGCTAAAACCAAATGCTTCGCTGAAACGTAAACTTGTATAAAGACTTTGTCCTTCCAAAAGAGCACAGAGAGTGAATCCTATCCACCTACTATTACACCAATTTGGAGGCAGCTCTATTCTTAATGACTTCCCAAAGCTTTGGTGAGTTATCCACCGCGGAATTTCAAATCCAGGAATAATTATCTGAAATGCAGTTCCAGATCCATCCTCTTTTCTCTCCGTAGAAGTTTCATATCCAGTTTTTTGACCAAGGAGTGCCTGAACAACCCAAAAAACACATGATACTCCATTTAATTAACAATGAGAGAGAGAGAGAGAGAGAGAGAGAGATTACCTGTAGATAACGGTTCAATATTGTAAATGCTACACCGCCGCTGCTCTCATTATACCTATACCTACGTCTACGTTTACGTAACTGGGAGGAAGACCGCAATCTGCGTAGTGCTGGTGATGGTTGTAGGGAATAACATTCATGTGCATTTATATATCTCACAGTTGATGGAAGCTCTGGCAATGATTGAAGATTATGGCAGTTGTACAAATCAAGAGCTTCCAGTTTCGAAAGTTGACTGATGCTTGCAGTTGCAGGCAGGTTTACAAAACTGTTCCAACTTAGTGTTAAATGTTTTAACGAGGATAAGCAGCCAATGCCATTAAATCCTATTCCTTCAAGTCCAGACATCCTACTCAATTCAAGTTCCTTCAAACACTTCATTTTCCAAAAGTTCTCTGGTAGGTAGGAAAGTTTTGAGCAATTGGAAAGAATAAGTTTTTCAAGAGACCTCAAACTATCAATGTTGCTTGGAAGACATTCAAGCTTCTTGCAGTTTTCTAGATTCAGTATAGTAAGGGCAGTCAAACACTCGATTGAGAATGGTAGTTTCTCAATAGTAGTATTTCTCAAATTAAGTTCTGATAGGCTTTTCATAATTCCCTTGAATTCCGGAATCTTCGAGATTTTTGAACAGTAACAAAGATTAAGAATTTTAAGGGACTCCATTTCAGTAGTCATACTTGGAAAATTGAAAAGAGATCTACAACCTTTCAGATCTAAAATAACAAGTCTTCTGAGTTGCCCAATCGATGGGTGGATCTCAACCAAATTAGTACACCAACTAAGATCTAGACTCTCAAGCCTCGGAAGCCCCGTGAAGTCAGGTGTTTGAACAAGGAGGGAATTACTAAGATTGATGCATTTTAACTTGTCAAAGCACTGTTCAACAAAATAAAAATTGGATTAAACATAGAATTTGTTTTAATAAGATAAACAACTTTTTTTTAAATAAAGAAAGAAGGAAACTAAAAGAGAAAAAAAGATAAAAATAGAAATGTAGTTAAAAGAACAAAATTACCTTTACTCCATCCCAAAGATATTTAACTCGGCTAATCTGCAAATTACGTTTAACAAATTCTTCTGTTCCGAAGAATTCTAATTCAAGAAATCTTAGGTCATTAGGAAGATGATTGAGGCCATTCGGGATGTGCACATGATGGATTATAAGCAATCTCAGATTACACATCTTTGAAAATGGTTCAAGAAAGTCTTCAAAGTTCAAGTATCCTTCTTTCCATGGATTAGAGTTTATGAGTACTATAGCTTGAATTGCTTCTGTTGCCTGAGGATCAAAAGCAAAGGATCAAAAGAGAAGGATGCTACAATTATTCAAGTTCTATACTGTGTTAAAGAAGATGAAAATATCTACTCTATGAATTTTCCAAATATTTATCCTTTTAACCATAAGTGGACTCAAGAAAACTCAAGAAAACAATTTAATTTTTGCATTCATGCTCCTGTTTAAAATTCAAGTATTTTTTTTTTTATTTTTTTTATTATATATATATATATATATATATATTTATCCATACGTTAAAGCTAGAAAGGTGCAATTCTACCCTTTAAATTTTCAAGACCAAGAGAAAAAAACATTCATAAAAGGAAAAAAATGAGAAATTACAACATTACTTTAAACATGGTGAAAAAAGAAAAAGAAAATAAAGCCTATGAACGACTTTAAAAATATATATTTAATATTGCCTTTTGTTTTGGGTAGTACTCAAGATACGAATGACTGGTTAATTACATAAAGAAAGACGAATTCAAATTCATAAACAACAACACAATCACATTATGTTTCAAATATAAGAAATGATCAGGGATAATATATTAGCATGTTAAATGAAAGTATGTATTCTATATTTCATTAATAGGGCTTACGCAAGTACTAATCTGTTGGATCATTTTTTTTTACGAAGTAATTTACCGAATGAAATTATGTCATTATATACCTACTCAATTTTGTTCCTTTAAATAAAATTCTAAGTTTTTCTTACCGTATCATTTGTCAATACATGAAACAAATCTTCTTCAAGCCACAACCTACTACGCTTTCCAGGCTCTGCATGTGATTCTCGACAGACAATTTCTCTACCCATTTCTTGTAGTAAATCATGCATCCACAATTTCTCATTTTCTATGGATAGGAGAGATTTATCCATGAGAACACTTATACCGATTCTCACATCAAAACCACAATTCTCTAATATCTCTATTACTCTATCTTTCGTCTCTCCTCTAAAGAAACACGCAATATCCAAGAAAATCTCTTTCCACATTTCCTCTAGTCCATCATAACTTACTTTAAGTATATCATATATATCGCCTTTGGGAATTTTTTTAAAACTGTCCAATGCACTCTGCCATACTTCCATTGTTCTTCCAACCAAAAAGGAACCCAAAAGTACAAGAGCTAAGGGAAGGCCATTAGCGTAGTCTACAACATCTTGGGAGAGCTGCATATAACCTTCTTTGGGTTGCTCATTTTTGAAGGCTTTCAAACAAAAAAGTTTTAAAGCATCATGACCATTTAATGCATTTGGCTTGTATATTTTATGCACTCCATGTTGGACTAACAAATGTTCATCTCTAGTTGTTATGATGATCCAACTCCCCAATCCAAACCAGTCATGCTCTCCAGCCAAGTTTGCTAATTGGTCCAATTTATTTACATCATCTAAAACAGTTAGCACTTTTTTATGACATAGCATTTTCTTGATCATGTCAACTCCGTCATAAACATTCCATATATCTATATTTCTTTCCTCTAAAATTTTTGTTATAAGTTGTTGTTGTAATCGAGGCAAACCATGTTTTTCTGAATCTTCCCTGACATTAGCAATAAAGCAGGAACCTTCAAAATGGCTACGAAACTTATCATAAACAGCTCTAGCAAGAGTTGTCTTTCCCAGCCCCCCCATACCACAAATCCCCATCATGCAAACATTGTTCCCAAGATCTAAATAAGCAGTGATCAATTCATCCAGTGGAGAATCTATTCCTACCAAGTTTTTGGTAACGCTTGAGAACTTTGAAGTTATTTTTTGCAATATCACTTTCACAATGTGTTGGATAAATTCTGACTCATGCCTGTGGTGGAAAAGATAGAATAATAATAATGTGATGCCCAAACCAATCATGAACCCTCGAGGGAGGAAGAAAAATAATAGGTAATAATACTCCCTTGGTCTAACAAATATGAATTCCTTACCTCAAGCAACGTGGATAGAACTAGCTATATAAGAATTTTACGTCTAATTATATCAGTTATACATGTAAAAAGGATGGATTGGTAGCTATAGTTTTTGTTATATTTAGTTAAAACAGATCCATCGAATTTTGTTAATTACTTGTAAAGCAGAAAATTGTCATTCTTGCCAAAGACATGTGGGCCTTCCCCATCATAGCACCCAAAAAAAAAAAAAAACAGCAAAAGAGGGAGAGGAGCAGGGGATATTAGTAGCTGCAAAAATATTTGTAGGGGAATAGCAAGTGCTATCATCCAATAACATTGCTTAGATTAGAAATTATATTAGTCTACTAAATCCAAATTCTAGTTTGTGGGTAAACATATCTTACAAAACTAGTGGAAAAAAAGAAAGAAAAAAAGAGAGAGAGTGAATATGATAAACAATGACTGGATAATTCATGCCAAGATCCTTGTAGTTCTATTGGTATTAACTTATTTTTATTATAATGAAAATTAGGGTTAAAATCCCCTCTCCCAACTATAGAATTATAAAAAAGAAAAATAATAAATAAATAAAAAGATGTATAATTCATAGAAAGTTATGTTCTTGAATCAAAACGAGCTTCTCCTAATTTCTAAAGAGATGGATCTCAAACTATTTGTAATAGTACTATTAATATATTACCGCTTCCACTAAGTCCCAAAATACAACAAGATTTTACCTAGTATATGTTGTAATATTATCATACTTCCTCTATTTTCTCCATGGTATATGAAAAAAAAAAAAAAAAAAACTGTTATTTAAATTTTGATGGAAATTACCTATCTTGTAAATTCCATCCGGCGAGATTGGCCACTTCTTTCAAGGCAGCTTTCCATGTGTGGATGCTCAAAATTCACCAGGCGCCATGTGTCGCCTTATGATTGGTTGAGGATGGATCGAGCTTGTATTGATGGGTTGTTGAGCCCAAAACTCCGAACCAGGACTTCAAACTTGCCTGATGGCTGATGGTGCACTCCTTTCTGATCTGCTGCTATGCTGGACCTTTTTGTGAAGAGATGTGAAGGCCTTTTTTGTCAACAAAAGAACTACTGCAGACAGCAAACGTGAATATCCAGGGTATAAACAAGAACAACGTAAAAATGAACTCAGATAAACTAAAAAGATTAAGGAAGATTTGGTGGGAAAGGGGGGAGGATTATCCCTTGAAAACATGTATCATGGAGTGGGTTATTTGGGTGTTTTATGAAGGGATTGATGGGATGGAGTTTGGCAGGGAATGTTTTGGAATGTGACCAGAGATTGATCTTTTCCTTCTTTTTCTCTTTTGACCTGGTATTTCTGTTTTTCTGGCTGGAGGGTGTTCCTGACCAAAATTGGTGTTGTTGGTTAAAAGGGTTGTCGGCCAAAAGAGGTTGCCCTGATAGCACTGCTTCTCCTCCTTTTATAGTGGTCTGCTGTAACCTATGGGGTTCACGGTTTTGACCTGGTCACCCCCTTAACTCTTGGATAATGGTGCTCTTCATTAGCTTCTCCAGTGGGGTTAAACTAACAATATTTCTTGATAAGACAAAAAATGTTGCCACAGCCCAAATTAGTGAAAGAGGTTGACTCCATGATAAAAGTTAGTCTGCACATGTTTCATTAAGGTATTTGAGGTTTGCTGGTCGCTTGTGTTCATACCCCCCAACGGGTATGATGCACCTGAGTAGCAGACTCCCATACCTTTTTAGGAAATAATCCCCTTGCCTCCAAACCAAGTCCCCCCTAGTCTTTTCATTAGATTAGTAGCAGTCACCTTAGGTTTGGGCTTCGGTGACTGCGTTACCTTTGTTTACGTTGTCTCCAGAACACCTTTTTGCCTCTCGTTGAGATCTTTCCTTTTTGGTGAATCCGCCGTGCTCGACTCTCGTCTATTGTGCAGAAGGAGTAGTAGCCACCATAGGTCTGGTCCGCGTCTTCCTTGTTCACGTTCTCTTCAGGTTGCCTTTTTGCCGTGGTTTGAGACTTTTCCTTTCCAGTAAATTTGCCGTTTGTTTCTCGTCTGCTGTGAGAAAAGAGTAGCAGCCACCATAGGTCAGGCTGCCTTTCCTCTCTTATGTTACCTTCAGACTCCCTTTTTACCTTGGGTTGAAACCATTCCTCTTTTGTGAATCTACCGCTGCCCATTTCTTGTCTACCATGTAGCAGGATCAGCAACTGTCGTTGTCAGAGATGAGTCCGCCGCCCTAAGGAGATGATGAACAGTGACCTCAAGATCTGATTCAGAGGATTTTGCTTCGAGTCTCCTGAATTCCAGCTTATTCTATTCTTTTGAGGGGTGAGGTAGTGGCCCCACTTGTTAGAGATGAGATTATCCTTTGACGTTTAATAGCTGAGCTCTTCCTTGGGCTCCCCTTATAGGCTAGTCCTGTTGCGCTTGGCTTGTGGCAGATGACCCAGTGATTTCTGGGCCTCACAGCAGATCGCTTTTTCTTGGGATGACCCAATGTTCTCAGGGCCCATCGCGGGTTGCTCTATCTTGGGCTTTTCTTGCGTTGCACCATTACTTCCCCTTTTTGGGCTCACGGCAGATGGTCCCAACGGGCCTTTTCTATCTGCTATAATTTGGTAAAAAAGTGGGCATCTACATTAGCCCCCGAGCCCATGCCTTAAAGTGTACCCACGTGAGGTGTGGGTGAGAGTATATAACTCTCGATTCCGTAACGTTTCCCTTTTTTCTTTTTCTTTTTTCAATCGTGGTGCTCCTATTCTGAAGGAAGTGGTGGCAGTGTTGGTTACTACCTCTTCACACTCCTTCTTGGTATCAGTTACTGTTTATTCTCTCTTCACATCTTTTCAGATGTTTTTAATAATCACAACTTACAAAAAAAATCCCAACCATCAGTCCCTAAAATTAATTTCCTCATTATAAACTCTTGGTTTTGCAAAACGAGAGAGAAAAGGAAAAGTTGTTTAGTTCAGTCAGAAGAGAAAGAGAAAAGAGAAGAAAGTGAAGGAACTTTCCTCATCTGCTGATTTCACCCTCCCTTTTTTCATGGCCTCATCTTCTTCAAACCCTTCTACTGGCCCTGCGATGGCCAGCGGTGATGATTCTCAAAACCCCATGGCAGATGCCGAAGCCACTGCCGTGGGTGCCATTGACGGTGAGAGCATTGACCCCTCTCAATTTTCTCCTGTGCCTAAAGATGATAGGGAAAACGATGATCCCTGGTATGACAATGGCGGTAACTTCTCATATGTTCCCCGCGAAATCTCTCCTTCTCCCTCTGACTGGGAATGGATGTTGAAAGGTGAGGAAGTCACCGCAGATATAGTCTGGGTTCCTCCTCTCTCCACCATCACTGATCTCAAAATTCAACGAGGCGATATGTAACCAGTGCCTATCGATTTCGAGTTCCTTTGCTCTGCTTCCGCAGATTGGTTACATTGGGTGGCAGACGAGTTCTTGGACGCTGACTTTTGCAGTCTCTTAGAGCAAGCGGGCGTGGCTGAGGCAATACTCCTTTCACAGAGTTGCAACATGTACAGGGATACCGAGATGTTGCGGCAGGTTTTGCGAAGGTGGTGCGCTTCCACACACACGTTCTTCTTCTCTTGGGGTGAGTTTACCATTACTTTGGAAGACGTGGAGAACCACTGGATGCTCCCCGTGCTCGGTGATATGGAACCGTCTGCGATTGAGATGTCTGAAAAAGAAATTGAAGTGGAGCAGGCATTGAAGGACCGGTCCAACACCAGGATTAACGCTTGGTCGCTTTATTTTGCCAAAGGGACAGACAATGCTATCCGCCATGCCGCCTTTGTCGCCTACTGGCTCTGTAAGTGCATTTTCAGTGAGGCTCCGTATTATTCCATGAAACCTATTTACTTTCGTTTAGCTGTAAAAATTTCCTTTGGTCATCGTTTTCCCCTTATTGCCATGTTTCTTGGTCACTTGTATCTTCAGTTAGATTCTATTTGTTCTGACGAGATCCGCGGTGGTTCTTGTTGTTTTATTACTACTTGTCTCAATTCCTCCGCACTGCAGACTTTTCTCTGGGAACATTCCCTGAATTACCAAGAGGTTGGTAATGATAATGGTTAGATACGTGAGAAGTTTAGAAACATGTCTCGCCATATTTTGAGCAGGTATCCTGACTTGAGAGTCAACCTGCCCCTCGTCTATCGTTGGGTTGGTTTACGAGTGAAGGATCTAGATTTGGTTCCGTCCTTTGATTTTGAGGAGTGTGTTGTGTGGCGTCCCTACTCGTATCGTTACACCAGTTTTTCTTGTCATTCTGTCTTATATTGGTTTAACGACATAGTTAGCCAAAGTTTTGAGTTGCTGCCTGATGACACCAAGAGCCTGACATATTTATCTGCTGTGAATCCGGGTTGGTTACCCACTTGGAGTAGCAAGAGTGTAGAATATACCCATTATTGTGCCAATAGGGTGCGTAGACAATTTGGCTTAGACCAGGGCGTGCCAGGTAACCCTAATAAGACTCTTCCTCGAGTTCCCAGTGTTGCTCCTTTTTTGAGAGATCAGGCATTTGGTTATTGGAGCCAATCTGTTTCGCACATGGTCATTCCATGTGGAGGAAGACTTGGTATCTACACTGTTGCGATGCAAGAATATTAGCTTAGAGTAGCTGTCGCCATGGCAGATTATATTGGCCAAGGCAGAGGAACCAAAATCCCTTTGCCTGACCACCATGCATATCCTGTTGAGACTGCCACTTTGTCTCCTCCCACCCAAACTACGCTTTCTTATGCTGATAGACAAAATTTGGGCTTTGCTGAATGGGATGCCCACAGGGTGGTTGGATTCAGTGTAGCATCAAATTTCCTCCTGGTTGTAAAGAGTCTGTGAAGGTTGTGGAGGAGCGGCAGAAGCTGGATTCTAAGAGAGGTAAATGAAGTAAGAGGATTGATTCTAGCAAAGGTGATTCTACTCCTGCGATTGTGAAACAAAAGTCTAAATCTGTGGCTAAGACCCCTTCGAGACGGCCAAAGGTGGCCATGGACAGGTCTATAATTCCTCCTTCAGAGTTGGTAGGTAGGTCCTCGGTAGCTTTTGGTACTTCGAAGAAATTTGCTGCAGGGTCTTCTAAAACTCGGAAGAAGCTGGGAGTTGGTTCACTAGAGGGGTCTGCTGCGGATCCTCCTATTCCTGTAAAAGAGGTTGCACCTTCTGCTGTTCAGGAGAAGTCTACTCCTCCACCTGTCAAGGCTGCGGGCAAGTCCCAGGTTAAGAGTGTGGCAGCTCCTAAAAGGGCTAAGGGCAAAACTGTTGAGAAGTCTGCAGCCCCTGCTTCTTCTCCTGAGAGAGAATCTTTAGTTGGGCTTGCCATTCCTGCTGAGGAAGGGTCTGCCGTTCCTGTTAAGGAAGGGTCTGCCGTTCCTATTCCCCCTGGTACTATTTACAATCGCACAAGGAGCAATAGGAAGGCTGTTGTAGAGCGAGCCGAATCCAAGTTAAATGCTTATCCCTTTCTTTTTCTTTGTTATTGTCTGGTGGCCATTTCCTAATGTCCTGCGCTTATCCCTTCCTTTCCATCTTTTCCCTCTTTTTTTTTTAGACTAAGCGAAAGGTTGGTGATGAGGCTGAAGGCTCTGATTGGACTCCCATTGTTATTGAGGTGGTATCATCATCCTTAGTCCTTGTAGCTATTGTTCCTGAGAAGGCTTAACCTTCTCTTTATTTTCTTTTGCAGGAGGTTAACGGCGATGATGATGTTGTTGACACTGGTGTAGAAATGACTGAGGTGGATGAAGATGTTGCTGAGGGACAAGAGGTAATGTTGGAGACTGCTGGTGATGTTATCACAATGGATACTCCTATTGGTGAGGGTGATTCTGGTGAGATCATGGCAGATGAGACTTTGGGCACTGTTGTGTCAGATGAAGATATTCTTGTCATGGCAGACGAGGCTGTTCATGAGACTACTTCAATTATGGCTGACGAAGCCTCAGAAAAAATTCATGTTGGTTCAACAGATGTAACTCATGTTGATACGTCACGTGAAATTGTCCCAGTTATGGCAGACGAGGCCTTTGCAGGTATGGCAGATGGAACCTGTGTTGATACGCCTATGAAGTTATTCTAGTTGTAGTAAATCCTAATATAATTATCATTGCAGGATCTGCTGCTGAGGACAGCCATGACCAAGATGTCGACTCTGTTGATTCAGAGGAGACAACTTTGGATGAACCTCAGCCACTCCGAATTATCCCATTTGCTGATCAACACGGTGAGCCCCCTATTATTGACCCGGTTAGATTACGTGTGAATCATCCTCTTGCTAGGATGACTTCGGTCATGGAGGGGATCTCATTATTTGGGACTGTTCCCCGTTTTGAGAGGGTCCTTAGGGAAGAGGGTTCCCCTGTGGTGCTTGGCGCACATTCTCTCTCAGAGGTTCCCATTGATAGTCAAGTCCATGCCCTTGAAGGGAACTCAACTCAAGATGTTGATGGTGGTGGCATGGCAGATACAGAGGTTCATGGAGTAGATTCAGTCCCAGCAGGTGCTATTTCCTTGACGGATGAAAGTAAGCCTTTTCTTTTGCTTATCACCCTTTGTCTACATATATTTTTTTTGACACCTCCCTTCTCTATCTTGTTAGCAGGTGGCAAGGCACCTGTTTACGTGGAAAAGGAAAGTGTTGCTCATGTATTGTCTGCCGCTGCAAGCTCTTCTCAGACACAGTCTGCAGTGGAGACAGTTACCCCTGGAGAAGTTACTGCGTTCTTTGAAAGATTTGAGGAGAGAGCCCTCAATCCTTATCCTGATTGGCATTTTTGGAGATTTGAAGGCCCATTGGTTGCTTATGGTTCCTTTTGGGTGTATCAAGATGCCGTGCCTCTCCTACAGCTGTTGTCTGCGAAGTTTGGAGATTTTACTGCTTATTTCAAGTTTGGTGCCGGGTTTGGCGAACCAATGCTTTCTCTGTTGGGCAGTGTTCTAGCTGATATGGAGAGGACTAGCTTCAAGACTCTGACTGAGTCTCAAATTTTGTCTTGGAGGAGTGTTGTGCAAGATCTTACAGCTGTTGGTTTTGATCTTGACTTTTTGCTCGAGCATTTGCGGAAAATAACTCGTAAGTTTTTTAGCAAAGTGATTGCTAATGAGATGAAGATTGTAAGAGATCAGATTTCCTCCTTGCAGAGTACTCTCGCTGTTTTGGCTTCCTACCAAGGGGAGTTGATGTCTGCTGTTGCAGCATCCCCCGAGGTAGATGAAGTTGCATTACCGATTGATGGCTTGTTTGATTGAGTTTGGAGTATTTGTAAACTTTTTTATTATGACCAGGTTTGGTCTAAGCGTTTCAGACTTTGTGTGCTATTATTATTCTGCCAAGTGTGTAACTTTGACTTTTGATGATATTAATATATATATGCTTTGTTTAAAAAGTTTGTGTTGTTTGTTGTAAAATACTTGTTTTTGCTAGTTACAATATTTTGTAGAACGAAACAAAATACTTATAGCAGAATTAAACAAAATACTTATATTGAAGCATAGATGGTGGTCATCACTTTTTTTTTTGAAAACAACACATGGTGATTTGATTTGTTCCAAGGCAAAAGATACAAAAGGCTTACTAGCAATGCTGTATTTCATGAGTAGTAATGCTTCAACCATTTCCCATTGATTGGGTCTGCCAAGATGGACCCATCTGCTTTGGATAGCTTATAGTACCCGCTGTCATGTGCTTCGCTGATTATATAAGGCCCCTCCCAGTTTGGTGTAAACTTTGACGGGGATGGCAGACCTTTTCTCACATGATCTGCCGTCTTCGAAACCATTTGCCCCTGAGAAAACACTCTGGTCTGTACTGTCTTTCCATAAGCGTTGGCCAACTTCTGATGATACCACAGATTACAAGCCAAGGCTAATTCTCTTGATTCATCTAGGCTCTCCAGATCTGCCACTCTTGCTTCTGCGCAGATTTCAATGTCAGCTTCTAATTCCGTCCCTTGTAACATTCGTGGACTTGGTACAAGTAGTTTAGGTGGAGAAATGACATCAGTCCCATATACAAGTGAGAATGGGGTGAAACCTGTAGTTGTCTTTGGTGATCCGCGGTAAGCCCATAACATGTCTGCCAAGTGAGAACTCCAGCCCTTGCCATAATCGAAAACCATCTTACTCAAAATACGCAGTAACATGCGGTTGGTAGCCTCCGCTTGCCTATTACCTTGAGGGTAATAAGGTGTAGATCGTCGGTGTTTGATCCGGTAGTGCTTCAACACTTCTCGAACATCCTTGTTAATAAAAGGAGTACCATTATCACTAATGATTTTGTGAGGAATGCCAAACCTTGTGATGATGTGTTCTCGAATGAAGTTGGCCACGGCTGCTCCAGTGGCCTTGCGAAGTGGAATGGCCTCGACCCATTTTGTAAAGTACTCCGTGGCTGCTAATATCCAAATGTATCCCCGGACGGCGGATTGATGGGGCCAATGAGGTCCAGCCCCCATGTGTGGAAAGGCTATGGTGTGGCCATGTTTTGCAGATTGGTGGGGTTTGTATGGATCAGGTTAGCTTGCATTTGGCAGGTGTGACATGCTTTAACAAAGTCTGCCGTATCTTTCTTCATGGTTGGCCAATAATAACCAAGTGTTAGCAGCAATTGATATAGTCTTTTCTTACCTTGGTGCTCTCCACATTCTCCTGAATGAGCCTCTTTCATCACTATTTGAGATTCGGACAGACTTAAACACCTCAAAGGATCTCCATGAAATCCCTTTCGAAACAGAATACCACTCTCCATAAAGTATCTAGTGGACAACTTTTTGATGTGAGCTGCGTTTCTACCGGTCTGCGGCAAGATGCCTTCTATGAAATACTCCAGGAAAGGAGTCCGCTAGTCACTTGAGAGAAAGGTGGCACATACTTGTTCATTTTCGTGTTGGTGTTGACAAGTTGGGCAATGTCTTTGCAGGTCTGCCGTTTCCTTACTCATATTTGGCCAAAAGTAACCCAATCGCTGGAGTTTGCGATAAAGGCTTACCCCACCTTCTAATTCACATGATTTTTCGTGAACTTCCCGTAACCTTCTCGTTCCCTCTTGGAGACTTACACACCTTGCTAAGATTCCTCCAGGTAGTCTGCGATAGAGGTCTCCAGATATCAACACAAGATCCTTCAATACTCTCAGATCTGCCACACCTTCAGGTGACATTAGCTTGCTCTTTAGAGGAGTTCTCCAATCTTCTTGATCAAGGTCCTGCTCTTTGTATTCTTCCTTCAGTAGCTCAGTAACAGAAATGCTTCTTTTATTGATAGTGACATCCGCCGTTGGTCCCTCGAATGCCACTTGTGACCCCAAAGTTGCCAGCGCGTCTGCATAACGATTCTCGCTTCTCAAGGCATGTGTAACTTCGAAAGTGGAAAACTTCTCTTCTAGTCTTTGAGCAAGTGCGCGATAAGGTGCCAAAGAAGGCTCCTTCAATGCAAATTCCCCTTTGGTTTGGCAGACTATAAGATTTGAATCACCAATTACTTTCAGGTGCTTTATGCCCATCTCATATGCTATGGCTAATCTTGTGATGTAAGCTTCGTATTCTGAGGCATTGTTAGAACAAGGGAAGTCCAGCTTGAAGGACTTAGCTATGGTTTCCCCATCTTCCTTAATGAGTACAATACTAGCTCCACTTGACGCAGATGTGGAAGAGCCATCAAACCTCAAGGTCCACATTGAGTCTGCCACTCCAACCAACAGTGCTTCCCCAACTTCTCCAGGTACCTCATGTGAGATTATTGAGCTATCCTCTCCAGGGAATTGAGCCAAAAGGTCTGCGATGGCCTGACTCTTAATTGCTGTTGGGGTCTCAGTAGATATCTCATATTGCGATAATTGTAATAGCCACTGGGCAAGCCTGCCTGAGAGGACTGGTCGATGCAACAGACCTCTGATTGGGTGAGACTTAGTCATTAACTGAACCTTATGGGCTAAGAAGTAGTGCCGCAGATGCTGAGAGGCATACACAAGGGCCAAACATGCTCGTTCTGCCACTGAGTAACGTGTTTCAGTATCTTTGAGTCCGCGGCTGACATAATACATAGGTTGCTCAATACCACCGTCACCTTCTTGCGCCACCGGTGCTCCAATTGCTTGACTGTTGGAAGCCAAATAGAGTCGAAGAGGTTTTCCAACAATTGGGGCGCAAACCATGGGAGCTTTGTCATGATCGTCTGGATTTTTTCAAAGGCCTCTTGACACTCCGCAAACCAATTAAAGGGGACTCCTTTCTTCAAGAGGGGTGAAAAAGTAGAAGTTACTACTGCCAAACCTGGTATGAACCTTCTGATGTACGATAATCTTCCTAAGAAACTCTTCAATTCTTTGTGAGAAGTTGGTGGCTTCATGGTGGCTATGGCAGACGCTTTTGCTGGGTCTACATCAATTCCGCGGTTATGTACCAAGAAGCCTAGAAATTTCCCCGCAGACACTCCGAAAGCACAATTGAGGGGATTCATTTTGAGTTTATACAGACGACACCTTTCAAACACCTTTCTCAAGACTTCAAGATGATCTTTTCTTCTCTTAGATTTCACCACAATGTCATCCACATAGTTTTCAATTTCTTGGTGGATCATATCCTGGAACATTGTCGTCATTGTCCTTTGATAAGTAGCACCAGCATTTTTTAGGCCAAATGGCATGACGGTATAGTAGGAGTTGCCAATGGGCATGCGAAAGGCAGTCTTTTCAGCATCCCTTGGTGACATTCGAATTTGGTTGTATCCGCTAAATCCGTCCATGAAGGAGAACATGGCGTTGCCTGCAGCAGAATCTATTAATAAGTCCATGTTGGGTAAGGGAAACTCATCTTTTGGGCACACCTTGTTGAGATTGCGGAAGTCCACACAACACCTGATCTGCTCATTTTTCTTTTTTACCGGAACTATATTTGACAGCCCCCGCGGATGCTGTATTGGTTTGATGAAACCGGCGGCAAGCAACTTCTTTACTTCTTGGGTGATTTGACCTTCCACTTTGGTATGGAAAGTTCTTGGTGGCTGCACAACAGGTCTTGTACCAGGCTCCACATTCAAGGAATGAGCCACTAACCCCGGATCTATCCCAGGCATCTCATCGTATTTCCAAGCAAACACATCTTGGTATTCTCGTAGCAGATCAATGAAACGGGTTCTCTCCACGGCAGACAGAGACGTACTAATTGAAACAGGCTTATTAAAACTAGGATCATGACTTAAGTTGATTACCTCTAGGTCTTCCTTGGGAGTTATCTTTGAATCCTCTTCCGCAGACTTCAGCTTCACTTCCTCTTTCTCCACTGCCAACTTCTCATTTCTTTCTGTACCAAGCAACACGAGGGCCGCAGACCACCCTCTTCGGGTATGGGACCCTCTTGCCGTGGGCAATTAGGCCCCACGCACCTTCATAAACGGTAGACTACGCGTCCATCAGGCATTTGGACGCGTATGCATTGCAGTGCATTCTCATTTTCTGCTGCTTGTTCCTTACTCTTTTTCTTTCGATCCAGGAGCTCTCGCAGATCAACATCTGGATCGTCTTTGATGTCTTCCCAATCTGGCAGTGGCATTCCGGATGGCCTGATAATTGGTGGCTCCTCAGCAGACAGCTCGTCATATAAGGCCGCTTCAATGAAGTGTGCTTCTGTTTGATCAAATGGTGATGGGTTTGCTGCTATGCGGATTGGCTTCCCATTAAGCCTTCCTTTGATACACTGGTGATATGTGGATGAAATCAACTTATGCTTGTGTAACCATGGTCTACCAAGCAGTGCATGATACGGAACTTTAGAATTAACAACATGAAACCGCGTAAGAGCCACAATTGGCCCAACTCTCAAGACTAACTGTATGTGACCCATGGTATATTCTGCTGCTCCCCCGAAACCTGTTACTTCAATAGGAGCACCTTGAATCTTCTTCTGCGGAATGTTGGCTACCTTGAGAGTACTTAGTGGGATAAGATTCAAACAAGAGCCCGTGTCTACTAAAGCTCTCTTAACTTGTACATCTTTGATTACAGCAGACACATAAAGGGGTCGCCGGTGGTCTGGATACTGAACCTCCATATCCTCATCCGTAAAGGTTACTGCATTCGTGGTCTCCAAGAAGGCACAACTAGCATGAGCTTCTGCGGTAAAGTAGGTTACCCCTGAGTCTACTGCTATTGCTATGATTGCCTCTGTAGCAGCATTCCTGGCTTCTGGCCCTAATCCCAATTGGTTAAACAAGGATTTGAACTTGGGACTCTTTTGTAAAGTTCTCACAGCCGCAGGTGCTAAAGTGGTGTCTGCTGTGGCAGCCTCATCTATTTCCATATCGCTGGTACTGCCTTGTATTACTACGGGTACAACTGCCTTCCCTTTGTCCTTCTTGTGATTCGGAAAGGGATTCTTGTGCACCCTTTACTGTTCCGGAGAGAGCTGTAGGGTACCGTTTTGAATCTTTCGATTAAGTTCCCATCGAAGTGATCGACAGTCTGCTGTTGGATGATGAACATATCTGTGGTAATGGCAGAACTTGGGATCCCTTTTTTCTTCTTCGGTGGGAAGCTTGCTAATCTGCGGCAACTTGATTACTTCATCTTTCACCCATTTGTCAAAGATAACCATCATTTCCTCCACCGTGAAAGGTAAGGGAGGTGGTTCCTCGAAAACCTTTTCTACCGACTTCTTTCTCTTGCTTCCACTTAGTGTGGCCGGAGTTGACACAGTGAGTGCTTGGTGCTGACTCTTCTTTTCTCTAACCTTTTCAAGATGAGGCTTAACTGACAAAGCTGTCTTCCTGGCCTTTTGGAGCAGCGGAGCAAATTGTGAAATGTCCAAATTCTCGAGATGGGCTCGGAATTCCGGGAGCATATTGTCTACACACACTTCGACGAACTCACCTTCTTCATACTTCACATGACAGTCCAAGGAAATATCATGGAAACGATGAATATATTTCAAGAGATCCTCACCGGGTAGTTGCTTCGTACTGTGAAGGTTGAGCAGTGTGACCTTCTCCTCCACATGAAAGTACTTACTGCAGAAACTTTCCACCATGTCTTCCCAAACTCTAATAGATTCTTCAGGCAGCATGGCATACCAAGTGTATGCCCTATCAGTGAGGGATTTTGAGAACTCTCTCAAGCAAAGTCCTCCATTTCCAACGAAGGGACCCATAGAGTCCAGAAACTTGCTGATGTGCTCAACTGCATTTCCTTTTCGACCGTCGAAGAGGGCGAAATTCGGAGTATCATATTTTTTGGGGTAAGGTTCCTTCAGTAACTCCTTAGGATAAGGAGACTTCCTTACATAATGCCTGGGCTCCTTTGGTGGTCGCTCCCTTTCTTGTTTAAGAAGGTCTGCCACGTCTGACATAGTAACAAATGGCGTATCATTTTTGTTGTTGGAATCTCTTTCATCATGGTGGTCCCTTTCTTCATGATTTCTTCTGTCACCTCCATGCGTCTCCCTGTTGTTGTTAGATTCCCTCAACTGCCTTATGGACTCAGCTAGTTCTCCTTGATTCTGCTGTAGACTCTGAATCAACTCATATACCAAAGTCAAAGGTGGCTATCCTCCTGGATTACCTCCTCCTGGATTACCTTCTGGCATACCACCTCCTTCTATATTTCCTCCGTTGTTCTGCTGCATCCCTCCTACAGCTCGATTTTGTGCATTCGACTCTGTGTCAGGATGTGAATTCACGACTGAGTTTTGTCTTCTGGACCTTGGTGGCATTACTGCAGATCTAGTTTGCAGAAGTGCTGCTCAACTCACCAGTGGAGTCGCCAAATGTGGATGCTCAAAATTCACCAGGCGCCATGTGTCGCCTTATGATTGGTCGAGGATGGATCAAGCTTGTATTGATGGGTTGTTGAGCCCAAAACTCCGAACCAGGCCTTCAAACTTGCCTGATGGCTGATGGTGCACTCCTTTCTGATCTGCTGCTATGCTGGGCCTTTTTGTGAAAAGATGTGAAGGCCTTTTTTGTCAACAAAAGAACTACTGCAGACAGCAAACGTGAATATCCAGGGAATAAACAAGAACAACGTAAAAATGAACTCAGATAAACTAAAAAGATTAAGGAAGATTTGGTGGGAAAGGGGGGAAGATTATCCCTTGAAAACATGTATCATGGAGTGGGTTATTTGGGTGTTTTATGAAAGGATTGATGGGATGGAGTTTGGCAGGGAATGTTTTGGAATGTGACCAGAGATTGATCTTTTCCTTCTTCTCTTTTGACCTGGTATTTCTGTTTTTCTAGCTGGAGGGTGTTCCTGACCAAAAATGGTGTTGTTGGTTAAAAGGGTTGTCGGCCAAAAGAGGTTGCCCTGATAGCATTGCTTCTCCTCCTTTTATAGTGGTCTGCTGTAACCTATGGGGTTCACGGTTTTGACCTGGTCACCCCCTTAACTCTAGATAATGGTGCTCTTCATTAGCTTCTCCAGTGGGGTTAAACTAACAATATTTCTTGATAAGACAACAAATGTTGCCACAGCCCAAATTAGTGAAAGAGGTTGACTCCATGATAAAAGTTAGTTTGCACATGTTTCATTAAGGTATATGAGGTTTGCTGATCATTTGTGTTCATACCCCCCAACGGGTATGATGCACCTGAGTAGCAGACCCCCATACCTTTTTAGAAAATAATCCCCCTGCCTCCAAATCAAGTCCCCCCTAGTCTTTTCATTAGATTTGTAGCAGTCACCTTAGGTTTGGGCTTCGGTGACTGCGTTACCTTTGTTTACGTTGTCTCCAGAACACCTTTTTGCCTCTTGTTGAGATCTTTCCTTTTTGGTGAATCCGTTGTGCTCGACTCTCGTCTATCGTGCAGAAGGAGTAGTAGCCACCATAGGTCTGGTCCGCGTCTTCCTTGTTCACGTTCTCTTTAGGTCGCCTTTTTGCCGTGGTTTGAGACTTTTTCTTTCCAGTAAATCTGCTGTTTGTTTCTCGTCTGCTGTGAGAAAAGAGTAGTAGCCACCATAGGTTAGGCTGCCTTTCCTCTCTTATGTTACCTCCAGACTCCCTTTTTACCTTGGGTTGAAACCGTTCCTCTTTTGTGAATCTGCCGCTGCCCATTTCTTGTCTGCCGTGTAGCAGGATCAGCAACTGTTGTTGCCAGACATGAGTTCGCCGCCTTAAGGAGATGATGAACAGTGACCTCAAGATCTGATTCAGAGGATTTTGTTTCAGGTCTCCTGAATTCCAGCTTGTTCTATTCTTTTGAGGGGTGAGGTAGTGGCCCCACTTGTTAGGGATGAGATTATCCTTTGACGTTTAATAGTTGAGCTCTTCTTTGGGCTCCCCTTATGGGCCGGTCCTCTTGCGCTTGGCTTGTGACAGATGACCCAGTGATTTCTGGACCTCACAGTAGATCGCTTTTCCTTGGGATGACCCAATGTTCTCAGGGCCCATCGCGGGTTGCTCTATCTTGGGCTTTTCTTGCGTTGCACCATTACTTCCCCTTTTTGGGCTCACGGCAGATGGTCCCAACGAGCCTTTTCTATCTGCCATAATTTGGTAAAAAAGTGGGCATCTACACCATGTTACAACCTTTTCTTTGTTTTCCTTAAAACGTTCTTCGTGTTCAATAAAAGCCTGTGCAAAAGTTTCCGTTTGTTTCCGAACATTAGATGGATCAATATCATAAAAAACGGGTAGAACTGTCATTTCCATTTGTTGCATACATTCAACAATCTTTGCAAGCTCATCCAAGCACCATGTCGAATATGCATAGTTTTGCGAGAATATAACAATAGCAAACATCGATTCTTCTATTGCTTTCAAGAGCTCAGGGGAAATAGGTTTTCCTTTCTCAAGTTTTTCTTCGTCCCTAAAAGTAAAAATGCCATTTCGTTGCAAAGCAACATATAGATGGTCTGTAAAACTAGTGCGAGTGTCCTCACCTCTAAAACTAAGGAAGACATCATATTTCCACCAAGGTATTGAAGATGAATATGATGACGAGGCTCGTATAGTGCTCATGAAAGCCATTGAAATATACTCATCAACATATACCGGTAAATCTTGACGTGGGTTTTTTTATTAGGGAAGGAGAAATAAAAGAGATAAATGCATGTGAAAATGAGAAATTTAATATTTCTGAAATGGAATTGTAGTTGTGACTATAAGGCTCGAAAACTCTTGAAACAACATTGTTGCCGTATTCAGTTCCTACTAGAGAGAAAAGGAAGTTAGTCTAATGATTGGATGCTGTTTATAACAGAGAAATATTTGTTGGAAATTAAACGGGTTAGGAAGTATTCGCGAGGTTAAGATAGTAAAGAAGAAAAATTAGTTGAAATATATCTTACGTACACAGCTATCATCACCTTATATACAACCAGCTTATTCATTAACTGAATTCAGGAATTAACAAAGGAATTTTGAGCCATTGATTGTCTGACCTGAAATTTATCACTAGACTTAGGGACCGAAGTAGGAGTTGACTAGAACAGGCAACTTTTTTTTTTTTTTAAATTTACCTTTATAATTTTTTTAAAGTTTAATCCACTCCAAATTAAGTCATTAACTCACCATTTAATCTCTCTTAACCCAAATTGAATACCCTCAATAAAATATTGAACACACTTATTGAGATCCCAAAAGACCCAATCCACTAAACAAACCCTGAATAATAACAAAAATTAAGCCCAAATAACAAAACAAAAAACGGATAACAACAATTTTCCTTATTATTATTTTTATTTTTATCTCCTTTCAGCCGATCTCTCTCAAACATTTTCACTCTCTCAATTAAAGACAGAGTTCCTAGTTCCTACAATGTAAAAGAGATAAGCTTTAGGCTCGTTTTCTCTCTCAGACTCTCAACCGTTAGGAGCCAAAACACTTCACCAGACCTTAAATTTTCTTTTTCAGACCACCAATAGCTTGTACAATTTAAGTTTTTTTAATGATTACCTAGAAAAAAGTAAAAAGTCTTGGATGGAGTACTAGGTATACATTTCTTTTACTAAATAAAAATCTCCAATACAGTCGAGATTTACTTAATACTTCCAACCCATCCCAAAATAATTTCCTGACTCCATCCCAGACTTGATGCTGAATACATGATCTAAAACTCCGCTTCAATGAAAATACAGGACAGCAATTATAAGCATACCAAAACAGAGGAGCAGCAGGGCATTTCCTAGCTGGTCTGAAGCTTGTAAGTCTTTCTATAGGTGTTTTTGTGTGCGTGTGTGATATGAAATCCTCGTAAAGAATAAAATCAGATTCTGATAAAAAAAAGGATCATTCTACTTTGTCATGTTCATTTTGAAGCTTAAGCTTTTTGATTTTTGATCTAACTATGCCTTTAATTAGTAGATGAAGGAAAGCAGTTTGGGAAAAGGCTAAACAAAGTTTTCTAACAAGTTTTATTTCAATGGAACAGCGCTGTTGTTTTTGAACGTACAAGAGAAAGGGTCGTAATGCACCTTTCATTGGATAAAGAGTAATCTCATCCCGATAAACCAATGGAGATTTTGATTTAACCCATCACTTCATTAGAAGGGCCTTAAAATTTAAGTTGATCATAAATTTGAGGTTTCTTTGGACATCTAGACTTAAAAAGAAACTTGTTATCCAAGTTATCTAATTCTTTATTGAGCTGAAACTTTGTGGTTTCGGAGTTAGTACTTTTAAGGTTTATGGCGCGTGGACTCAAATCAAAATGTTCAAAGTTCAAAGTCCTTGGTCAAATATCAAAACGATGTCCAGGAATTCTAGGGAAGTAGTATTTAGTAGGAAATGTAATGAAAGAAATTAGTGAGCATACGTGGGGACAGAATGGTTCAACTTTCAATCTATCATGGTCTCTAGATAGTCAACTACGGATATAATGGGTTAGAAATGTACTCCAAAGGTGGAAGAAACTCCAATAAATTTTTCAAACCACATTTAGCTGTCGTTGCCATTGTTCTACCTGAATCCATGTACTCAAAACCTTCCTGTCCACTTGTTTGATGGTGAAACTCCTCACCCCATCAATCTGTAAAGACCGTTATGTTATATTGAATCCTCATGGTGCTTCACTGAGTAACTGCAGTATTACTTGTCAAAAATAAAACAGCTTATATTCCTTTTGACACCCTCCATTTAGATCTTCAAGTTCCTTTCTAACTGCATTATGTCTTCTCTAAAGTTCCTTTTTGAATGGAAGAGCATTAAAAAGCAGTTTCCAAAGGTAGATGATAATCTTATTAAGTCTTTTCCGGCTAAGCAAGCAAGTGCAATTGATTTTTCTGGTCCCTAGGTCTTGACCCCACCAGAACTTGCAAATAATACAATCAATCTTATTACAAATAGTTTTAGGAATAAGGAAACAAGATAAGGTGTGTAGAAGGGGGAAGGGCTTACAACACAGAGTTAACACTTTTGCCTATCACTCTTGCAGGCCACTCATCTAATTTAAATACCAATAGAAGGCACAGCTTTTAAAGCTTATAATCTCTCAAGTCAGAGAAAAAATATATTTACTTGTATCAATCCTTATTGGAACTTACATTAATACCCAAGGAAAATAAGAAGAAGAAGGAGAAGACTCGAACAATGTTGCAATTTTGGTGTGGTCGGTTCACAAGTTCTTTATTGCAGCTTGGCAGAGAGCCCCTAAACCATAATATGCAAAATGGTAGAATAATCTACTAGGATCACAATTCAAATCATCGATCAAAGGCCACTCACTTTATAGTCCTGTATGTTGCTGCTTTGAATTCAAGTCTGTCTAAACAGAAAAGAATGCTATCATACTGATAAGGATGGCATTGCAGCTGATGTTTACAACTATAGATAGCTAGTTGATAGAAAAATGAGGACCACAATACAATTTAAGTGTCTATAATAAGTTGGGTGTAGATTAAAGTTTCTTGTCAAATGTAGTAGAGGCTGTGTGTATTGTTCTCTTTTCAGGTTGTAGTTCCTCTTAAGGTGCCTTTCTATAGGTTGTTTGACTTAGTTCCATATATATTGCTTCTTCAATCTTTGTCCATTACTTTTTCTTGACACAATTAATAGTCCGAAATCTGCTAGAATTGCCTAGTGTATTACCGTGCACAAATGAATGAGTTCAACCACACTGCCCATGCAAATAGTCATTCAATACGTTACACATATATATATATAAAACCTTTCATTAAAACTTAAATTGTTTACACATAATCTCTCTTTTCTGGTAAGAGTACAATAATTAAGCCACAGTTAAATACTGGCCTTTTTATTTGGAAATAGGAGTATAGGACGTGCCACACTAGGGTATTGGCAATATGTTTACCAATTAACAACATTAAAATTATAACACCATTTAAAAAATAAAAAACTCAATTGGCCGGAACCAAGCGTCTGGAGCAAATAGTGCAGTAGAACTTCCTCTTGGTTTTGTGTGAAATTGGAAAGAAACAAAAGAACAAATGAGCATCATAATCCCAAGCCAACACTGGTCCTCCACAATATGGACACACTGCTCCTGCACCTTGTCTATTGATCACCTTTTCTCGCACATCAAACACTGATAAGAAACTCATTTTCCTGCATTCACAAATATTCGATGACAATTTTCGCTCATTTAAAGAATTAAAGCATTCTCGTATTCTCTGAATATGCCATTTTATATTAAGAATTGAACGTGTTATCTGGTTATAATTCAAATGAATTAAAGACTCGTTATAATTCAACTTTTACCTAAGAAATTTGTCTTGTGACTTGCATGCATGTATTTGTTTAGCAATTAATTGACTTTAGAAAATCCATAGGCTGACAGGATGACTTCTCTGACCTTAAAACACGAATTATTACTACGCAAACGTGTTTTGCCTTATCTATCTTAGCTTTACAAGAAATGGGAATTTGGCTTATACTTGGGAACTTGGGGTCACTTTCAGAGCAATTTCATCCTATTTTACAACGAAGTAATGGCTCTACACCCACCAGCAAAAGTTAAGGGAACTTTATAACAAACAAAGAAGCATTCACATTGTGTTGCAAAGCTTTGCCCAAATTTTGCAATAAAATTGTCACTTTTTCCAAATTAGTCATCCACTTTTAAAAGAAGTTTTACATTCCAATCTTCATTTCATAATACATAATATTAAAATAATTATTATATTTTTTTTACACCCCACCTAGGCCCTAGCTACAGACAAAACAAGCAGCTCGATCAGCTACGCCCAGCCCCATCGCAGCCACCCATGGTAGCGAAGAGTCACTGTAGCATTTTTAATAAAATGAAAAATGATAACTACTGGAATGTAGGTTGATTTTTTGTGTGAATGACCAAATTTTGAGTTTTTGACTAAAAGATGGTATAAAAGACTGGATATATAAATGCTATTTGAGAAAAAGATTTTATGGATGATTGTGTCGCTGATATACTATTGCATGCATGTACTATATCATATCGTCCCTTCTCTACTTATCAAAAAATGTACTGAAATAATTGAACAGAAATCTAAATTTGACCACTAATGGATTAAAATTAAAGCAAGCAAGGGGTCAATAAAAAAATGACATCAATTAATTATAGCTGCAAGCCTGCAACTGATCACCGCATATATACTGCAATATGCAGTTACAACTTACAAGTAATCAGCCAAAGCGATAGGAAAACATTTACAGTATGCACCATTTGTAAATTAATTGATGTCATTTTTTTAATTGGGATAGATGCCTTGGTTACCTGGGGAGTCTCCCAGTCCCAGCTTAAAGGCAAGGGAATGAGGACCACCATTTGTAAATTACCTTGGTGGGACACAATGTACATTTTGTGGTTGCAGAGAAATGATGTCAAGAATCGAATGGAGAGTAGTAGCAACTATGAAGATTCTGTCCTCAATCGAGTTCTACATACTGACTTCTCCTGCACACAAGTATCATTGCTAGTCTGATATCAAAGTGTGTTAATTGGATTTGATTGCTTTTTAGGAGTTCCACCTGCAATGGGATTAGCTGCTGATACATATGCCGCCATACTCAGCAGCTAGTTGGTTTCTGCAGATTTGCGTTGTAATGTTTTGGTGCTGTTGCTTATAGTTTTGTGTTGGGTGGGAGCTAAGACCATATTCCTTTGTTTAGGGTCGCTGTTGAGTTTTGGGCAGAGCTGACCCCCTTTAGGGGCTTTTTGTTTTTTTTCTTTAGGATTTGGCTACTGTTCAGACTGGCGGCTGCTGTTTCTAACCTAATATATCAGAGTTATGCCTCTGATTGTTGATTGTATGGCCTTTTGGCTTGAGGTTTTGTGTTGCAATAAAAATTCCTCTGATTCATAAAAAATAAATTAATTAATTAAAAAAAAAATACAGCAATTATAAGCAGACCAAAACAGAGGAACAGCAGGGCCTGTCCTAGCTGGTCTGAAGCTTGTAAGTCATTTTATAGGTGTTTGTGTGCGTGTGTGTGTGTGATATGACAACCACGTAAAGATAAAATAGGAATCTCAAAAAGGATCATTCTACTTTGTCATATTCATTTTTAAGCTTAAGTTGTCTTGGATCATTTTAAGCTATCTTGAGTTTTGATCTAACTGTGCCTTCAGTGGAGGAAGGAAAGCATTTTGGAAAGGCTAAACAAGTTTTATTTCAATGGAGCAGTGCTGTTCTAGTTTTGGAGCGTACAAGAGAAAGGGTCATAATGCACTTTTCATTGGTTAAAGAGTAATCTCATTCCGATAAACCAATGGCGATTTTGAAGTTGACCATTTGAGGTTTCCTTCTTTTTCTTCTTCTACCATAATCGACAAATAAGTTTCTTGGATTCACACTTTTATCTGCAGGATATATCGCATGTTGTTTGCTTTTCAATTCCTCCCTTTTCATTAGTAAGTTCCACTAGGTGGGTTGGCAATGTTTTTGCAGGGTGAGATATTGGACATCTTGACTCAAAAAGAAACTTGTTAAGTTGTTATCCAAATAATCTGCTTCGTTAAGGTGCCTTCCTGAGCTAAAACTTTGTGCCTTCGGAATTTGTACTTTGAAGGATTATAGCGCGTGGACTTCAAATCAAAATGTTCAAACTCCTTAGTCAAATGTCAAAAGGAAATCAAGGATTTCTAGGGAAGTATATTAGTAGGAAATACAATGAAAGAAATCAGTGATCATGCGTGGAAAAAGAATGGACAGAATGGTTCTACTTTCAATATGTCATGGTCTCTGGATAGTCAATTACGGATATAATGGGTTAGAAATGCATATTAGTTCTTTCCTCCAAACTCTGACCCAATTCCCAAAGTCAAAACACATTTCATCTTTCCTCATTAAATTTGATTATAAGACTATGTCTATACCTCTCGTTGTCATTTGTCTGACTCCATGTCCTCAAAACCTTTTAGGAGTTTTGAATAGTCAACTTAAAAACAAAATCCAGCCCCCACAACGTGCTATAAATTCCAATGTTTGTCTGTTTGTATAATTTTGTTATTATTTACACTATCCATTAATTTAGATGCGGAATTGGCTAGAAGAGAGGAATATCCAAATAATCATCTAGTCAGTTCTATGTATAGGCCACTCATCTTTTTGATACCTTAGTCAAGGAGTGCAAAGCCAGAAAACAAAGTCAGCAAAGAAAAGTGAAAGCAGACAAACAAAAATAAAAATAACAGCATAACTAATGCTGTCCATTAACAGCGACGTCCTATAAATTAGTTATTCCCTACTCAGTCCTTGCATTTAGTTCTTCTAGTTACAAAGCTCTCCCCCAAAACAATGAGTTGCCTGTCATTAAAAAAAAAAAAAAAGACTGGAACAATGTTGCAGTTTTGGGGCCACCCCAAGGTAATTGGACCTAGTACATGTGGGACAGGAGAGTGCACATGCCCAAGATTAGTCGGGGCAAAACTTCGCCAGTCTCTACTTTAAATTCTAGCGCAAAGTTAGCTTATGTAATTCAGCAAGGGGATTGAAGTTGGCATCCTTTCAGGTCTAATAATAAGGTTAAGATCCATTGCCAGATGCCGTGGCTAACAAGTTACAAATCTTGCATAGATCAAGGAGGCAGTACTGTCTCCTGGACGGTTTCCAGGTCTGGACATATAACTCTGCTGATAGAGGTAAGCTTCATATGACGAGGATTAACATTTTCTTAGCTAAGTTCTAGCTGCTATATCCAAATGCCATATTATTGCTTCGCTAGACATCTAAACAGGCTTTCTCTACCAAGGCAACTTTAAGGGGGCTATCATATTTGTGCAAAATTGTATGTTCTACATTGTTACTATATAATGTGGATATTGCTTAATTAGTCTATGGTTGTGCTTTCAATATGGAAAACTGTGCAAAGCTTTTGAAGGGAAAGATGGGGAGCACCATATACTGCTTCTTCAGTTTTTGTCGATAAATTACTTTTTTCTTGACACAGTTAATAGTCCGAAATCTGCTAGAGTTGCCCTTGGTATCACCTAGTGGAGAATTCTGACTGCATATACTGTAAATTTTTAATACCGTGATTTCAACAACACTGTCCATGCAAATAATCATTCAACACATATATAAAACATTTCATTAAATATGTTTACACATTATCTCTCTTTTGGTAAGAGTACAATATAGATCACACAAACACAATCGACAAGGTTGGGTATCCTTAAAATTATGTCATAAAGGTTTACACATAAAATACTCTCGAAGTACATTAAATGTAAATGTCCATGTCTTGGACTAAATACTAGCCTCTTTATTTGATAACACGACGTGCCACACTAGGGTATTGGCAATATGTTTACCCATTAACAACATTAAAATTATAACACCATTTAAAAAAAAAAAAACTCAATTGGCGGGAACCAATCGTCTGGAGCAAATAGTGCAGTAGAACTTCCTCTTGGTTTTGTGGGAAATTGGAAAGAAACAAAAGAACAAATGAGCATCATAGTCCCAAGCCAACACTGGTCCTCCACAATACGGACACACTGCTCCTGCACCTTGTCTATTGATCACCTTTTCTCGCACATCAAACACTGATAGGAAACTCATGATATATATTTCCTCTTCTTAAACCTCACCCTCCCTTAATATTCCCTCCCAAATCGTGTTATACCAAGTTCATATTTAAACCAAGTTGAGAAGTGCATCGTTCCATGCAGGTGCTACCAATTGTCTATGAAGTTTCGTTCTTTTGGTTAACAGGTCAGTGCACATCTCAGATTCTCATTTCTTCGAAAAGTCAAAAATCAAACAAAAGGAAGGAACATAGAAAAGGCTGTTCTCTGCTTATGACCCTGAAAATTAATTTAGATGGGCCCCACTGTTGAAGCAGACAACAATTGATTTAGCACTTTTCACATTATCACCGTTTTAAAAGGTTTTGTTTCCCTCTACTTTTTTGACTGGGTCAAACACGCGGAATCTTCCCATGGAGGAAACTCACCAAACAGAAGGCTTTGTCGGGATCATTTCACGGAAAGTTATAGAATACATGTCACAACTTCTTCTCGTTACTTGGAATTGCGGTAACATATGACGCATTGAGATCCCATACAATATTTAAAAGTATTACATAGCCTACAATACCTACTCTCCTCTTACAAAATATTCATTTTTAACTTTTTTTATTTTTTATTTTTATTTTTTTAACTTTTTTTATTCAGTGATTGAGATTGAAAGTTAATTTCGTATTACATGCATCATCTATCACATGAGATCTCAATCCACATATGAGCATGGTTATAAAACCCGGACCAAATCTGCTAGTCGAACCATTAATCCACTGAATCCGATATCTAAATTGAAGGTGTTTAATTAGACCACTTATGTTATTGAGTTGGACAAATTCTTTGGATTTTGTGTAACCCGTGCAATCCGAACGGGCTTTGATTTTTGTAATTCTTAAGAAAATTATTTTTGTAAGTAAACTTTTCTACTTTTATGTTATTTAAAATTGGGAAATTTGGCAATCTTCAACGAATTAGAAACCTAAAATAACTAAAAAATTGAACTCTATACTTCGTGTACCTATGTTAGGTGTGTGAACCATATTGTTCTAACAACTCTATTTGTTACTTCTTTTATTGTTTTCAAATTTTCATATTCATTTACCTTTAAGTCTTTTAGTTTATGTTTTATTTAGCTATTACAATTTAAATTTATTTATTCTTTTTAATATATAATAAAATAAAAAAGTATCAATTTAACAATATTATTAAATTATAACCCACTAGTTGAACCAGTGACCCAAGTTAAGGTCCAGGTTAACATCATGTCCAGGTTTAATAACTATGCATATGAGTGGTTAATAGAATACCCTTTTTTTTTTTCTTTTTTTTTAATAGAAATTCTAATCTAAACTCAACACACGTATATTGAAGACTCGGATTGAACCCACACCCTCATAGGAGTGAAGCTTTTTGGGAAGGGGATTACCACTGGGCCGAATACCCAAATGGCATATTAAGAATACTAAAGTCACAACTTTTTGTCATAACTTGGAAATAAGGTAACATATGAGTGGTTAACAACAAAACCACTACGATCCACCACTGAAACCCCTCTGTTTTCATTTAATCAATACAGCACACCTTAGCAGTTTTGTCAAGAGTTGTGGTTTTTCGTTGTGGCCCTGGACTTTCTCATACTGTTATAGTACATTAATCACATACCACTTTCTCTCATAGGAATAGGAAAATTTATTCAGGAACATAATAAATGGGTACTCTCTCCTCTCACATGAGATCGAGGGAGTATGCATTTATTATATTTGAGAAATTTTGAATAATTACTTATATAATTAGTGAGACTCATCACTCATATTTTATAATTACCCACATATCACCTACCATTATTGAATTGTGATGGTTTGGCTATACAGATAAGGTATACAAATTTGTTTTTTAATTGATGTCTTATTTTTCCTGAGCCACTTGTAGGATTGTAATATTCACTATATTAATTATTGGTTCTGACTTTTTTTTCCTTTAATTTTTGTATCATTTTTTTTTTTTTTTTCTGTTTTGTTAGTTAGAAGATTTAGATCTGTCAGAGCAAAGATATATTCATGAACATCAAAGTGCACTGCCGTTGTGTTTGGGCTGCCATGGACATCTACGTGGAAGTAGGTATTTTACGCTAAAAGAGGAACCGCCTCTTACGCATAGTTTATTCACTCATAGGCGCCCCGAATATCAATAGCAGGAAAAGAGTTTACCAAAAAAAAAAAGAAAGGGAAAAGAAGTGAAATTTTCTAGACATGTTTCACAATTGAGCCATAGAAAGTCCACGATGACTCTGTTTTCCACAATCTCCCAGCAATTTTTCCTTGGAGGGTCCAATCCAAATCATGATTGGAGAGAAGTTTGGATTTTGATGTGGCACATATTGGGTAGGTTCATTTTTATTTGGGAGTTGGGACCAACCTTTTTTAGATTCCTCCAATTGTTAAAAAGCACCTCGGTTTCTTTTCTTCGTTTTATTTTATTCTTCCATTTTTGCGCTATAATTCCAATGCAATTGGTGAGAACCAACTACATAACAATAACTTTAAATAGTTGAAATGAATAATTGTATAATAACTTTTTGATCTTAATCTTTTCAACAAATATATTAAAAAAATTATTTTTTCATGAATGGTCAATATCAAAATTCATGTTCTTGAACGACAGAGATAAAAAATGTTACTTTTTTTGGGTTTTTTTTTTTTTTTTTTTATTATATATATTATATATATGATAGAAATTTAATCTAAATTCACACATACTTATATTTGAAAACTATGAGGATTGAACTCACACCTTCATAAAAGAGTGAAACTTTTTAGAAAGAGGGATTATTACTTAGCCAAATACCGAAATGTCATATTTTGTTATGTAATTAATTCTCACCAATTGCATGAGATTCCAATCCAATCCAAACCAGCTCCATGTAAATATGTTAAGTTATATCTTATAAATGAGGTGCACCACGTTTTGCACTTTTGTTCGCAGGAAAGGACAGCAAATTAAATCTTAGTCAAAAGTCTATAGTTTTTGTCGTCGGTGCCACGTTGTTGGCGTGAAATCATTTTGTCTATCCCGTATATTTAGTAGAAAAGGATTCAAGCGATCCCGAATAATTCGGAGAGTCATTACATCAAAAGAACCAAGTTCCAAAAAAGCAATAAGGTCTAGAGAATAGGATTTGTAAGGTCAGCCATTTCCTTGAAGCTGTGTTCTAACTTCATTGACAACTTCATTAGCATCTATATTATATATATTCATCAAAAGTTGAGTAATCCTTAGATCTCTAGCTATACATAAGCCATCTCGTAGTGCCCATAGCTTTGAAACAAGCCAACAATATTATTCGTAGTAATACCGATAGCTCTAGAAAATCCTTGAATATATCCAAGTCACATCCGAATTACGAATGAGGTAATCCACTTTAGTGTTCAACTTGTGCCAACCAGCAAGGGGCATGGTCCATTCGAGAAGAATCTAGATCTGTGTGGTTCTGTCTAGAATTAGGTTTGTAGGAAGAGAGAAAATAGAACTCAACAGCCTTTGAAATGCACTCTTTAGTCTTTAGTAAGCTTTGAGTTAATTTTCTCTGATTGGAAAACAACTTTGTTGAGAGTATGGAATACTTTGTTTGCATAAAAGAGTAGTAAGATGTTGTTCCTATAAACATAAATTTAAGTAAAATAAATTTCATGATTTACCAAATTATGCTTTGAATAATGATATTTCACAAAAGTTGCATGTCACCATAAAACAGAGAAAACAATTAAGTGAAATTACCTCATTGATGATTCAACATATCTTATAATATGAGATGAAATGAAAAATAATGTATCAAATTTTAATAAGATCAATGGTCAACTAGATATTTTCATTGAGCTAGCAAGCTACATGCTGGCATGCTGTTCATCTCTATAGTGTATATCAGTATATCCCAACATCCTACCTTTCATAATTTGTTGGAAAAGAAACCAGCATATAAGAAATAATTTGTAATAAGATAGATATGCATAAGAATCTATACTATAATGTAAAACCAAAGCTTTTTGACTTTTGGTTGACCTCATCATGTTACACCACATAAGTTTTTGAAATCTAACAATTTTACACCTCATTATTTTAATATATATTTTCTAATTGAATTTAAATTTTATTCTATTATTAAACTTTCCATTAGAATCTTGACACATCATATTTTCTTTAATATAAGAATATATTATTTCATATATAAAACACAATCATAATTAATGTCTAATACTAAAATATATTCCATATATAAATACAATATAAATATCTTTTAATAATAATCATAATTATCAATTTTCATCAAGATTTTTTTTTTCTTATGTATTTCATTTAATTTTGTTGCTGGCAATGGAGAAAGATGGATGGATTTATTATAATGAAACCATGTGACTTGAAATGAGTTATAAAATTATTTAGGTTTGATCATATAATCATGTATGTATTTATTTGTCTTCTTCTTATTTTAAGTATCATTTATTTTATTTTTGGATGGAAACATGATCCATATGGTAAATATAAACATGAATCGTGTTTTATAAAAATTGGACTATATTCAACTTATGCCAAAAAAAAAATTACATTATATTAAATTTTAATTATCCTATGGTAAATACTTTCTTAGTTATTTTTTTAAACTAAAAAGTAGATCTATCCTAAATCCGATATAAAGTCTCTTTATCAATCTTGCCTACAACATTTTGAACTACAAAAAAAAAAAATACATATTCAACATAAGAAGTAAAATGAATCAAAATTAATTTAAATTTTACTTTCAATAATTTTCTGGTGCATCGCATAGGTTTGCGACTAATTATTTAGTATTCTCGGACCTATGAAATTTTTCCCTCTTACATAAACAATAAGTTTTATTAATTAAAATTACTGTGAGATTCATTATTCATGTAAAAAAAAAAAAAAAGAGTATCACATGGATGACTGTATTCAAAGAGTAATCAATAATTTTTTCTGAAAACAGGAGACGGGAGCTAATGAGCTTTACGTTACGCCATATGTGAACAACTGAAAAAGACATATACGGACAGGACACAGGTCAAATCTGAAATGCCCTTCATCTTAAGTTACTTGCAAAGAGTTTCATCAATTATAATATACAGTAGGCGATCTGATTTGGACTATTATTCCCTTTTAATATTTTTGTACCGTTTGAAAGACTTGATTCTTCCGCGTGTGACACTATGCCTGTAGTTGGGTGGCTTTTTGATAGGAAAGAAAATGAATGGTAATTTCCTTCCGGGTCCACGCATTCGATTCCGCCGCCAAAATGGGAAGAAAAGAAAACATAGGAGAAAACAAAGATACAAAGGAGAGTTTCCATTTTGCCCTTTAAATCTTCATTTTCAATCTACAAATCCCCAACAACAACAACAAAAATGCAGCAAAACTATGAGATAACTCATCAAAGAGCTCCTACAATGCTATTGCAAGATTTGAGTAATCTTCGAGCATCCTCAAATCGACTTTACCAAGATCTGGGGGAGGGGACAAATAAAACTCGGGAGATCGCATCCACCTAGTTCCACCCTGCATGGGAACGCATTTACATTTGTATGGTTGACTAGTAACTACCACACCGGCCATTTAGCTTCGTGTAGGTGAGTTAATGAGTTTCAACCCTACAATCCAAAGTAAGAAACGACTTTTTTGGGTTGCTTAGTGCTTACCCTCGACCATTGTAGCAAATGCATGTGTTGCCGACATCATTTTTGGCTTTTTAACTCTATATACAAGGATGGTTCTCAAATGATACGTAGGAATACAACAAATCAAAAGTAATACCTTATTTTTTAGCTAATAAAATAATAACAACAATCAAATTTAACTAGGGATAAATTAAGAAAGAGTAACCGAGTCACTATTGATAGCTTTTCACCCACCACTCGGGGTGGTAGCTTAGTGGTAGGAAACCAAGTTAAATCCCTCACCTTGTGGGTATGAAGTTGTTGGTTCGATTCCTGACTTGCCCCACTAGTACTCAGATGGTCCCACGCCATGGACCATGTGCAAGTCCTAGATTTAAGTGATCGAATCTATGAACACACTAGCGAGCTCCTTCTTTTTATTATCAATAAAAAAGCTTTTCACCCATTTTTATCAATTACTTAGTTTTTGTAACAATTTACTAATTTAGAATATTTAATAGATTAAAAATTCATAAGATTTCACCTATTTATCCATCATTAAAGTTTAGTAAAAAATTTAGAATATTCAATAGATTGAAAATTCTTTTTACTAAAATAAAATAAAATAAAAAAATATGGGAATAGATGCCTTATTTTGACTTATATTTGCAATATTATTTACAGTTTGAATACAAGTATAAATTATTTGGATATATTAATTCAAGCCAAATGTGGAGCCAACCTTTATGGTTTATAGATTTATTTAAATGGCTTGTATCTATAGGTAATCCCATCAATGTATATTAATTCGAATGACGGTCTACCATGGTTTATCCCATTAAACTAAATCTGCAAATGCGTTCAAGCATTGAGATGTATGTGAAGAGAATCATATTCTGAGCATGTCATGGCTGCATAACACCAGATCACAAGTCGGTGCTTTTACAGTTGTTCCGGATTATGACCAAAAAATCAATGCCAAGGACAGCATCTGCCATTGTTTTCAATTAACACACGAGTTACCATACGCAAGTGGGCCTTGTGTTAGCCTGGTATGCATCTCGTGACTCTTGGAGACCGTCCCTCTTGGGTAAAGCCGTATTCTCCTATGAGGATGTGAGTTCAATTCCCGAGATTCCCAAAATATACGAGTGCGTGAAAGTGTGAGTTTGGCATCCGTAATCTAATTTATTTGCCTATTTAGTATTTACTTAAATAAAATAAAATAAAAAACTAGCTAACAAATCTTGCTGCCAAAGGGACACTTCAAGTCTCAAGTCCATCCTTGCGCCCAAGTCGGTTTGACGTTATTGTTGTTGGATATTATTATCCCACATTGAAAATAGTTGGAGTAAGTAATGAGAATATAAGGTCATGGGTAATCCTCATATGTCAAGGCATCTTTTGAGATTAAGTTAGGCTCATTGGATTTTAACATGGTATTAGAGCTAGGTTATCCACTCCAACTTCCAACAATACAACTCCCCTAAATGTTGTTCCGGTATCTTCTCTGAATCTCTCGAAAACCGGTTTCACTACATTCCAAACTCAAGCTTCCACCTCCTTGCTTGAGTTTGAGGGGGGGTGTTGGATATTATTATCCTACATTAGAAATAGTTGGAGTGAGTAATGAGCATATAAGGCCATGGACAATCCTCATCTGTCAAGGACTTTAACAGTTGCGTTAAGGAACTCGTTTACACAAAAGACATTCAAGATTTGACTAACTTGTTGCTGCCAAAGTGCCAATTAAAAGCTACGCTCAGCCTATCCTTTTCAAATCTAAAAAATAAGCCCACAGATAAGAAATTTTTTTTATTTTATTTTTATAGAGATAAGAAATATATAATTTGTAGGAAAATTTGTTAGACAACCGATAAAGACATACGCCCCGGATCCGAAGTTACTTGGCAGTGGTTTCATACTTTCATCTTTGAACAGTTGGCTACAAGAGTTGACTCTTCCGTCTTATTTCTAGGGGCGAGCCATTCATTTTGCATTTAAGTGTCAATTAATTTGATTTATTTAAGTAATTATTCAATATTTTGAAAATTATGTTAACTTTTCTCACTAATAATTAATCTTACAAGTTAAATTTTAATAGAATCCAAGTGAAATGAAAGATAATTGTTAACTTAACAATGTCCCCTTATATATTGAAAATATGTAAATAGGTCTAATTTTCTATTAAATCCAAGCAATAATAATAAAATATTTTTATGGTGTATTAATATGTAATGATCGATTTGAAGCATATATTGTGACTTAAAATTGACAAAATACATTAAAAATTCAGTTAATTTTGCTTGGATTTAACAGAAAATTAGACGGTTGAGTGCTATTTGCAGATTTTCAATTAATAAGGTGGTCATTACTCGGTTTTATAGATTAGGGGGAGAGGGTAATTGAGATAGACTCAATAATTAAATGGGGAAAAGTGCAATTTGCTCTATAAAAGGACTACATTCTTTTTCAATGCATGTATCACTTCCAAATTTTATTGACAATTAATATTTGTTATAGTTGTTTATACAAAAAGAAGTTTTTCAAAATCAAAACTAATGAAATTCATCTTAAGATCGACTATATTACAAGAAAATTAAGTGAATTAGTCATATTATCAATTGAAAAGGAAATGTCAGCATAACTTAAATACTAAAACTTAATTAGTAATTTTTATTTTAAAAAATAAGAAAAATTGATTTTAGATCAAATAATAATGATATAAAAAGTTAAATAATATTTAAATATAAATAAAATATTATACTTCTAAATTGTCACCTTAAATCTCAAATTGTATCCAACGAGTTGTACTATCAATTGAATGATAGAATATCATAGTTTATCGTGTTCGAATGGGAATCTAAATTCACAAATGCAGTGAAACATTGTGATGTATCATGTATGCGAAGACAATCAAATTCTAAAAAGGGAACGCCAACAAAACATCATGTAACAAGTTTCATTCATGAACAGGAGCGGATCTATAAATTTAATCTTGGAGGTACCATAATTGTGAAATTATAAGTGTTTTTTTCATCCATATATATAATTTATAGGGTTTTATCAAAAGAAATAAATTCTTTTTGAGAAAGGAAGGTTGGCAAGCTAAGTGTGCGTAAAGAGAAAAATGAATCTTAGTTAAAAAAATAAAAATAAAAAGGAAGATAGATTTTTGGTTTTTATAAAATAACATGGATGTTAGGTAACTTAATTTATCAAAACAAAATTAATGGGGAGAATTAACTTGTTACGTAACTACATGGGCTGGATTATTTTTTTCATTTAATAATTTATTTATATGAAAATGTTAAAAAACAAAAAAAAAACTTTATTGCTTCTGATTTTATACGGGTTGTTGTTATTAACTAAAGGGGGGTGTTTGTCATGGGAAAGAAAAAATGGAAAAATTTAAAGTATAAAATGGTGGGTACATGAAATGATGTGATAGATGAATAGTCAAGTGGATAACATATATATAATTTTATTATTCATAAGGTTTAACTTTCAAAGTCTAATATCTATATAATTTTCTTTTCTTTTTTTCTAAAAGTCAAGACTTTTTTTAGGTTTGGATGAATTATGAGTGAATACTTTTTAAAATTGAGGATGTACACGTTTCCCTGCATGAGCGTGAATGTAAAAAAATTACCAGCTATCTGAAATACACTTATTTCGAATATGTCAAAAAGTGCATGCCAAGGACTGCATGCATCTGATGTTGTTGTTGTTGATAAATGATAATAAACAAATGATCTATCACACATTCACACGGAAGTGGGATTTTTCTTAAGAAAACAAATATTACTAGAAGTCTAGAAATTCAGATATTCTCATATTCCATAAGATTTACGAGCAAGTTCAACCAATAAAACAGGACATTTAACTTGATATGCTTTTAAGTTGTGGAAGAAATCAAGGAGAAACCTGCACTTTTTGCGCCACATCAGCTACACACACATCCTACGTGGAAAAAGTAGGCTACTTCTTCGCCTTAGGGCAATAAACAAGCCAGGATACCGCACTCTTGCACATAAAATAATTATAATTCAGCGCACCATACAATAGAAAGGAAAAAGATGTGAAAATTTTAGTGGAATTTTCAGTTTACACAGACTTGTTTCACAATTTAGCCAAAGAAAGTCCACGATGACTTTGTTTTCCAGAGTCTCCCAGCAATTTCTCCTGAGGAGGTCCAATACAAATCATGATTGGAGAGAAGCTTGGATTTTGATGTGGCACATATTGGTTAGGTTCATTCTTATTTGGGAGTTGGGACCCACCTTTTTTAGATTCTTCCAATTGTTAGAAGCACCTCGGTTTCTTCTCTTACTTTTATTTTATTCTTCCTTTTTGCGCTCCAACCGGATTGAAACCCAATGCAAATGGTTTTAATAAATATATATTAAAATGTTAAATTTTTTTTTTTTAAATAAACTTTCGAGATCAAAAATATTATTATTATTATATAATTGATTATCTCAATCCAATCCGATCCACTTGGGTGTAAATATGTTTAATTGAATGACGTGTACCACGTCTTGCTACTTTTTGTTGGCAGGAAAGGACAGGGCAAATTAAATCTTAGTCAAGTCTACAGTTTTGTCGTCGGTGCCACGTTGTTTGGTGAAATCGTTTTGTATGCCGTATATTTGGTAGAAAAGGATTCAAGCGGTCCCGAATAATTCGGAGATTCATTACATCAGAAGAAGCAAGTTCCAAAAAAGCAATAAGAGTTGTAGAGGAGTAGAATAGGTTACCCATTTCCTTGAAGCTGTGTGCTAACTTTATTAACAACTTCCTTAGCATCTATATATATATCCATCAAAAAGTTTAGTAATCCTTAGCCCTTAGATCTCTAGCCATACATATATAACCCATCTCGTAGTTCCCAATAGCTTTGCAACAATATTATTGGTAGTAATGCTGATTGCTCTAGAAAATCCTTGAATCCAAGTCCCATTTGAATTATGAATGAGGTAATCCACTTTAGTGTTCAACTTGTGCCAACCAACAAGACACATGGTCCATTCCAGAAGAATCTAGATCTGTGTGGAAGGCTTGGAGGAAGTAAGAAATTAAACATAACTCAACAGCCTTTCAAATGCAATCTTTAGTACACTTTTGAGTTAATTTTCTCTGATTGGAAAACAACTTTGTTTTGTTTGCATAAAAGAGTAAGATGTTGTTCCTATAAACATAAATTTAAGTAAAATAAATTTCATGATTTACCAAATTATGCTTTGAATAATAATAAATTTCATGATGGAGGTCACCCATCCGTGCCGATCTCGGCCTGGACGAGAGAGACCCACCCCACGGCCAAGCTTGCCGCCTGGGGTTGCCGTGCCCGATCCCTGCCGGTTTGGAGGTCACCCATCTGTGCCGATCTCGGCCTGGCCAGTCCCAGCAGTCTCAATGAATTCGATTTTGCAAAGAAAGGGTCACCGGAATGTGTTTGGTTGGTCACCGGAATTCGATTTTGCAAAGAAAGGGTCACCGGAACGTGTTAGGCCAGTCCCAGCTGTTTGTTTGGTTGGTTGCTGAAATTAATCTGTTTGTTTGGTTGCTGTGAGAAATTGATTTGGTGGCAGTTGGTTATTTTTGGTGGGAAATAATAATAAAAAAGTATATTTTAATAGAATAGAGAGTAAAATAAAGAGTACTGCTGGAGTGTTTATTTGAAAAAATAAATAGAGAGTTGTTAAATAGTGTAATTTAGAGATAAAGATAGAGATAAATTTAAAGGACTGCTGGAGATGGCCTTAGGGCAATAAACAAGCCAGGATACCGCACTCTTGCACATAAAATAATTATAATTCAGCGCACCACACAGTAGAAAGGGAAGAGATGTGACAATTTTTGTTTACATATAAAAATAATTTTATTATATAGTATTATATATATAATATTGACCACCATGATATATTAAATTGGTAGCTATATTATATGTGTAATTATATAGAAATAAAATTATTTGTAACTTCCATTTATATGTGTCATTATTTCCAATTTTCATGGAGGAAGTTAATGGTAGGATTTAACCATCAATAACTTCCATGATGTGGATGACATGTGTTATGATCTCAAAACTATTAAGAGTAGTTATTTTCCTAAAAATAAACCACCCAAAGTAGTTATTGATGGGTAGTTATTTGATGGAAATAACCACCCTTTTGATTATGAATAAGAAAATTTATTCTTCAAAGCTCTCTCTACGACTCAACTTCCACAACTTATGTGCAAGAGATCCATTGTGATCTTAAGTGTGTTTTTCAAGTGTGTTGAAGTGCGTTCTTCAAGTGTTATTCAAGTGTTGTTCAAGTGTGTTCATTAGTTGTTCTTATTATTCTTGTACTAGGTAACATTTAATGTAAAATATCTATGTATTTATCATGTTAGATTTACAATTCTACTTCATCCTTCATACTTTGTTTAGTGGCATACGAAAAAAGTATTCTTAATTAAGGCATAATTCGGACCAAGCATACCATTTTGAAGTTTGAAATTAGATTAACAATTCTAAATTCAAGGTCTGTAAAACACTTTGAAAAAGTTTGATTTTATATCAAACAATTTTAGTGGAGTTTTCGGTATACACAGATTTGTTTCACAATTGAGCCAAAGAAAGTCCACGATGACTTTGTTTTCCACAATCTCCCAGCAATTTCTCCTTAGGAGGTCCAATACAAATCATGATTGGAGAGAAGCTTGGATTTTGATGTGGCACATATTGGGTAGGTTCATTTTTATTTGGGAGTTGGGACCCACCTTTTTTAGATTCTTCCAATTGTTAGAAGCACCTCGGTTTCTTCTCTTCCTTTTATTTTATTCTTCCTTTTTGCGCTCCAACCGGATTGAAAGTTTGAAACCCAATGCAAATGGTTTTAATAAATATATATTAAAATGTTAATTTCTTTTTTTTTAAATAAACTTTCGAGATCAAAAACCACTTTATAGAGATCAAAAATATTACTATTATTATTTAATTGATTATCTCAATCCAATCCGATCCACTTGGGTGTAAATATGTTTAATTGGATGACGTGTACGCGTTTTGCTACTTTTGTTGGCAGGAAATCTTAGTCAAATAAAATCTTAGTCAAGTCTATAGTTTTGTCGTCGGTGCCACGTTGTTTGGTGAAATCGTTTTGTATGCCGTATATTTGGTAGAAAAGGATTCAAGCGGTCCCGAATAATTCGGAGATTCATTACATCAGAAGAAGCAAGTTCCAAAAAAGCAGTAAGAGTTGTAGAGGAGTAGAATAGGCTACCCATTTCCTTGAAGCTGTGCGCTAACTTGATTAACAACTTCCTTAGCATCTATATATATCCATCAAAAAGTTTAGTAATCCTTAGCTTAGAGCAATTCCAGCAATCATTTAAATTCATTCTCTATCTCCATAAATAGACAGTAAAATAGAGATAATTGCTCCAGCAATCCTCTAAACTGCTCTTTAAATTCCAATTTCGGATATAAAGTGTACAGTAGCTTTTCATTTTTGAAAAGCTACTGTACACTTTGTATCCATTAAAAAAACAATTTCTTTCCGTCGCCCGTACCCGAGTATATTACTTTTATTTTTTTCCTTTCTTCTCATTTGCAACGATTTTTTCTCTCTCTTCCTTCTCTATGCTCCCGTTTTCATCAAACCCAACTGGTGTGGGTCAGTCTGGTCTCGCAGTGGAGCCATGCCAATCTCGGCTTGGAGGTGATGGAGTCGTGCCGATCTCGGCCTGGAGGCGGTGGAGCCCTGTCGATCTCGGCTTGGAGGCGTGGGTCTCGACCTGGAGGCGGTGGAGCCGTGTCGATCTCGGCCTGAAGGCATGGGTCTCGGCCTAGAGGTGGTGGAGCCATGCTGATCTCGGCCTGGAGGCATGGGTCTCAGCCTAGATCTTTGCCGAGGCTCACCAACTCGAGGACTTGTTCATGGAGCCATGGGTGGAGGCCACATGTGGAGGTGGAGGCAAGATTTGGGTTTGTTCATCGAGATCTGGGTTTTTTTTCTTTTTAATTCTTCAGTTTTGGAACTTTAGAATTTGACTCTATTTGGTTTCTGAGAAATTGATTTTGTGGTGGTTTTTGTTGGGTTTGTGGTGGTTGACAGTTGATTCACGGTGGTGGTCGCGGTGGGTTTTGGTTGCTCTGGGTTGATTCACGGTAGTGGTGGTGGTGGCGGCGATGGGTGGGAAAGATTTGGGATATGGCTGTATAATGGGAAATTGTTGGCGGTAAATAATAATAAATAATGAATAAAAAATATAATATTTAAATGGGATAAAAGAATAAAAAATGTATATTTAAATAGAGTAGAGAGTGAATAAAGAGTACTGCTGGAAAGTTTGTCTGAAAAAATAAATAGAGAGTTGCTAAATAGTGCACATATAGAGATAAAATAGAGACCGTTATTGGAGTTGCTCTTAGGTCTCTAGCCATACATAACCCATCTCGTAGTTCCCAATAGCTTTGCAACAATATTATTGGTAGTAATGCCGATTGCTCTAGAAAATCCTTGAATCCAAGTCCCATTTGAATTATGAATGAGGTAATCCACTTTAGTGTTCAACTTGTGCCAACCAACAAGACACATGGTCCATTCCAGAAGAATCTAGATCTGTGTGGAAGGCTTGGAGGAAGTAAGAAATTAAACATAACTCAACAGCCTTTCAAATGCAATCTTTAGTACACTTTTGAGTTAATTTTCTCTGATTGGAAAACAACTTTGTTTTGTTTGCATAAAAGAGTAAGATGTTGTTCCTATAAACATAAATTTAAGTAAAATAAATTTCATGATTTACCAAATTATGCTTTGAATAATAATATTTTACAAAACTTGCATGTCACCATAAAACAGATGAAAAAATTAAGTGAAATTACCTCATTGATGATTCAAACGTATCTTATAATAGGAAATATAATGTATCAAATTAATAAGATCAAAGGTGGAATAGATATTTTCATTGAGCTAGCAAGTTAAATGCTGGCAATCTGCCCATCTCTATCAGTGTATATCCCAAGATCCTATCTTTCATAATTTGTCGGAAAAGAAACCAGCCTATAAGAAATAATTTGTACTAAGATAGACATATGAATTATTTAATATTTTCGGAGGTCGGTGAGACTTGGGAGTACATAATTCTTTCCCCTTTTACATAAATGATAAATTTTACGTCTGTATTTCAAGAATAATCAGGGGTGGCCTTGAGCAAGGACGAGGTGGGCGACCGCCCTAGGTCTCACCTCAAAATTAGGCCTCATCCCAAAACTTTTTAAGACCCTTATTGAAAAGCCTCAATATATTTATATATACAAAAATTAAAAAGGCTCATATATTTAAAACAAAAGTCTTTAAATTAAGCCTAATAATAATTTATTTCTCTAACCTAAGTATATATGAGAACAATTTTTGGTATTTATTTGATGTGAAGAAGCTAACTTCACTAAATTATGATAATTCGAAAAAGTATTATGTTAATCTTGAAGGTTTTTTTTAAAACCTGGTAATTTTTTTTTTATCTTGATGGTATTGATTTATTTTCAGACTTAAAAGTCTTACCAGAGATTTTACCAAAAGAAAAAAAGACAACGACAAATATACTTAATTTTATCAAGGAATTGAATTGTTCCAAATGCATCTATTGCATATAAAATATTATTGACTATACTTGTCACAGTCGCATCCGTTGAAAGAAGTTTTTCAAAGTTAAAATTATAAAAATCTTACTTGCGATCAACTATGTCACAAGAAAGATTAAATAGATTAGCCATATTATCTATTGAACAAGATTTGTTAGAAAATATTGAATATAAAAGTTTAATTAGTAATTTTGTAGCAGAAACCGTATGTAGAGTAATTTTTCAATGATTTTTTTTTTAAAATAGAAGGCTTATTTTTTTTATACCGCTCTAGGCCTCATAATTTCTAGGGCCGGCCTCAGAATAATGAATAATTTTCTTAGACAAAAAAAACAGGAGACAGGAACAAGTGAGCTTTACTTTACGTTATAGGTGAACAACTGATAAAGACATACGCGGACACGGGTCAAATCTCAAATACCCTTCATCTTAAGTTACTTGCAAAGGGTTTCATCTATTACACTATGCAGTTGGCGATCTGATTTTGACTATTATTGCCTTTTAATATTTTTGTATCGCACTAAGTTTTTTTTTGACGTTAGGCTGTATTTGTATGTAGTTGGGAGGAAAGAAAATGAATGGCAATTTCCTTCCGGGTCCACGCATTCAATTCCGCCGCCAAAATGGGAAGAAAAGAAAACATAGGAAGAAAAGATACAAAGGAGAGTTTCCATTTTGCCCTTTAAATCTTCATTGTTCAATCTACAAATCCCCAAAAAATAAATAAATAAACAAACTATGAGATTACTCATGCATCAAAGAGCTCCTTCAATGCTATTGCAAGATTTGAGTAGTCTCCAACTTCCACCTTGCATGACTGCATGGGAACGCATTTACATTTGTATGGTTGACTAGTAACTACCACACCTTTTAGCTTCGTGTAGGTGAGTTAATGAGTTTCAATCCTACAATCCAAGGTAAGAAACGACTTTTTTGGGTTGCTTACCCTCGACCATTGTAGCAAATGTGTTGCCGACATCATATTTTGGCTTTTCTAACTCTAAATACAAGGATGGTTCTCAAATGATACGAAAGAATACAACAAATCGAAAGCAGTACTTATTTTTTAGCTAATAAAATAATAACAACAATCTAATTTAATTAGGGATAAATTATGAAAGGGTAACCAGTCACTATTGATAGCTTTTTACTCACCACCCGGGATGATAGTTTAGTGGTAGGAAGCCGATTCAAATCCCTCACCTTGTAGGTCTGAGGTTGGTGGTTCGATTCCTGATATGCCCTACTAGTACTCGGATGGTCCCACACCATGTGCAAGTCTAGATTTAAGTGGGTCGGGCCTATGAACACACTAGCGAGCCCTTTTTATATTATCAATAAAAAATAAAAATAAAAAAGCTTTTCACCCATTCTTATCAATTACTAAGTTTTTGTAACAATTTACGAATTTAGAATATCTAATAGATTAAAAATTCATAAGATTTCACAAATTTATCCATCATTAAAGTTTAGTAAAAAAATTAGAATATTCAATAGATTGAAAATTCTTTTTACTAAAAAAAAAAAAGGGAAATAGATGCCTTATTTTGACTTATATTTGCAATATTATTTACTGTTTGAATGCAAGTACAAATTATTTGGATATATTAATTCAAGCCAAATGTGGAACCAACCTTTATGGTTTATAGATTTATTTAAATGGCTTGTATCTATAGGTAATCCCATCAATGTATATTAATTCGAATGACGGTCTACCATGGTTTATCCCATTGAACTAAATCTGCAAATGCGTTCAAACATTGAGATGTATGTGAAGAGAATCATATTCTGAACATGTCATGGCTGCATAACACCAGATCACAAGTCGGTGTTTTACAGTTGTTCCGGATTATGACCAAAAAATCAATGTCAAGGACAGCATCTGCCATTGTTTTCAAATTTCAATGAACACACGAGTTACCATACGCAAGTGGGCCTTGTGTTAGCCTGGCATGCATCTCGTGACTCTTGGAGACCGTCCCTCTTGGGTAAAGAACTGCCTACTGTCGTCTTTGTTTATTTCAGTATTCCATACCCCCGCCAAATATTACAAGAAATTCAGGTTTTCCATAAGACTCACGAGCTCGATGCATGTGACTACGAGCAAGTTCAATGAATAAACAGGAGATTTAGAGAGAATTTTGATAATTGACTTATGACATGATTTTAAATTGTGGAAGGGCAAGCCTCATCAAAATAATTACAAAACTGGAAAAATTTTCCACCAAAACACTGTACAAATGTCAATTTAGTAAGCATAACTAAGCAAAAACAATATCAATATCAACACTATTATAGATGATTTCTTTTAAAAGAAAAGAGAGAAAAAAAAAGTTGTACATGTGTTTTGCAGTTCTAAGGTCACAAGATGGGATAACTTGTCAATTTCCTATTGACAATTCATGATATATTGCTGTAGATGAGCCTCGTAAAACTTCCAATGTGTACCTCTCCCTCATGTGATATATTTAAATGATTGACAATCACAGGTTAGATTGATAAAGAAGAATGCACAAAAGAATAAAGATCTGTGGATCATGGGGGGACTGTTGGATTGTGGGCTTCAATATCGACATGCCGAATACCAGGAACAAGCTCCTGGATCTCCTTTTCTAGCCTATCAACTTCACTTCCTAAAGCTGTAACCACCTCCTCACCTGAAATGAAAACTCAAGTTTTTAACGTGTGACAACTCAGGCCAAAAGAAAAAACATGTTGTTACAACTATATTGCTAACTACAATGCATACCATAATTTGACATGATCTTGAGCAGTGCAGTATCATCCTCCTTTCCCGCTTCACGAAACTGTATATCATCAAATCCAGTCAGATATACACCACACATGCACAGAGGGGATGACATTTTTCTCTGTGAATTTGGTTCATGCCCCAACCTGTTGGGGTACTAGATCACAAATGGTTTGGGGCACAATAGGGCCACATTTTGCATTACACCCATGGTACAACATATTAGTCGAGTCAAGGGGCATCTGTTAATATACATTATTCCTCAAAGTAACTAAAATGAACCACTATGCAATAGGAACATACATGAGATGCATGATCACTTCGCAAAAGTATCCAACAATGTTTACTTCACAAGTTTAGACCATGAAAGACATAAGTCATAAATAGCATTCCTTCTTATGCCATCCCATAGTGCTTGATACAGCCAGCTGGTTAGGAATTAAAAGCTGAGAAGGCAGACTACTTTGACAGAAAACTTTAATGGGGCATACCCCCTCTTCTGCCTCCTTGGGTGTTGGCCGGCCATGAGAGAGAGACAAAGAGAAGAAGAAAAAAAAATAACTGAATTTTGAAACATGACATGGCATCACATCTTCAAGTAAAACTGGATTATACGATCCATGTCAGCAAATTTAATGTGTGCTAATTTCCATTTTCCAAGAGAGCAAATTCCGTTGCCATTTTAGCAATAAAGATAACATTAAAATCAATTAAAAATAAGGACTAAAGTGACAGAAAAAATGTACAGGGACAAAATTGAAACTAACCCAATGTAGAAGGACCAAAAGTCCATTTTTGCCAAATTTGTATTACAAAAGGTCTGACAAAATCAATTCCTAGAAGCTAGTCTAGGAATTACTATGGCAATGAATTATATAATAGCTTCTTTCTTACATACAAATCAATGCAAAGAGTGGACTGAAGATGGAAAAAAATCACAAGTTAAGACAATATACCTGTCTCGCCCACTCATCACCTGCGGTCCTTTTTAGATAATTTTGCACCACCATCACTCCATTGAAATCTTCACATACAGCAAGCCACCATCAAATTACATTGTTATCCCAACAATAATGTCATTTAACCAAATTAATACAAAAATTAGCTCAAATTGATGTGTGTCCAGAAGAAACTATGGAACTGAAATATTTATTTCTTAGTAAAATTCTTTATCATCCAAAAAAAGGTGAAAAGAGTTCTGTTGCTGGAGATTAAGATATTGAGGCCTACATGTAAATCTCAAAAAATGAAAGGCTGCTATTCAATTTGACATTTCTCAAGATGAAGCCTACTACCACAGGTTTGATACCATGAATTTTTTTTTTCTTTTTTTTGAAAAAAGAGATAGAAATACCATGAAATTTTTAATGTTGATGTCAGATGGATAGAAATCCTAACAAGCTGATATACTGTGTCATATAAAAATGTTTTTTCTTTTTGCTCATATACAAATGTGCTTTTTGTTGTTAAATAAAAGCTACTAAATGCCTCCTGAGCAAGAGGATAAACTGCTTAGCACGTCAGGGATGATTTGAGGCCGGAAGGCGGGGAGTACTCCCACTCAAAAATGATCCTCTGGATTACCCGGCAACTGGTTCTGGCGAGTGGGGTCAGTTGTCCTTAGGTTTTACTACTGGCTAGAGGCAAGTTCAAAGGACTCTTCTTTAGAAAGGTTCCTACGTTATCAAAAAAAAAAAAAAAAAAGCTACTAAATTTAAGCAATCCATTGTGGTAATTCAGAAGATGCCCAAGGAAGTGCCCTCAAATCAAATTATAGTATTTGCATGTGTGTGCATATGTGCACATGTGACGTGTGTAAACGCACATGTGACAAAAAGAAAAATAAATAAATTATATATATATATATAAAATGACAAATTAACCAGTTGACCACCACACTTATTTTTCTTAACTATGATATATAACACTAGCTTGCTATAAGCTAACTTTCCTAATACTGACATACAGACATTCTTCAAAAAAAAAATGTTCAGAAACAAAACTGAAAAAAAAAATATATATATATAATAGTAATTGAATTTTGCCATAGGTTCCCAAAAAGAAAAGAAAAAGAAGAAAAAAAAAAGAAAAAGTGAGGACCATATAAACAATATAGAAAAAAATAATATTATGAATTCTCATTACAGCCATCTAAAATTACTTAGCATCTAACCACTTGGCAATTTAGGGAAAAAGAAAAAGATTTAACAGAGAAGCAAAACAAAAATAAAAGAATTAGAAAGAGCAAATAATTGACAATAACAAGCATTAAAATATATGTTGCATTTGAACAACTAAAAGAGCAAGAAAGAAAGAAAGAAATATTATTAACCACACAGGAGTCTAAAGGAAAGAAAAAATTAAAATGCTTACACTGAAAGAAAGATTATCAACCACACAGAATATAGAGTAAAATGCATACCAATATGTTTATATTGAGCCAATATACAAAATAAGATCCTTAATTAAATTAAGATACATGTTTCCATGTCCATAGCATATTTCAATTACATCACCAACGAGCCATGAGGCTCCTGGCACATCACCAATGTGTTACGGATGATAACAACAGACATTGACCTTTTTATATGTCAGTTATGTTTCAACACTATGGATACTATAGATATTGATGAAGATTGATATTATAACCCTGATTGCAATAAGAATCAAGAAAGAATAGAAAATGGCAGGAAAGTCACCTATTTCAGCCTTAAACCTAAAGAATCCAGGTCCAATAACCTCACTTTTGCAATCATATAGAGCATCTACCACCTACAAGAAGAAGACCATTTTTCAAATTCGTGAAATACAAACATAACCCCAAGTGGATAAAATAAAATCATCAATATGGTTATACCGGGTCATTTTTCAAGAAATGCAGAACCTTCTCCATATCATGGTCATCCATTGCTCTACCAATTAAAGCATGACGATTCCTCTGGATGAGAAAGATAGCCACCTGCAAGGAAAATTCAGTTCAATTACACTCACCTCAACCTAAAATCACAATTGTAATATTTTATTATCTTCTGAATCCTTTTCTCTTCTATGCTAAATTTTTATCTCCCTAACACACACAAGTACACGTGTGTGAAACTAAATCAAGGAGAAAGGAAGCGGAAAGGGGGGGGGGGCGGGGGGAATGGGAAGAATAACCATCCATTCTTCCTAATATAAACCAAAAGAAAAGATCATCCCTAGATTGCCCCCCTTTTTCTTACCCAAATGACCTTTGTACCTAATAACCTGAGGGATCTCGGAGAGGAGGAAGAGAGGGAGAGAGAAAGAGAGGGGAGGGGGGGTGGGGGGGGAGGCTTATAAGCAGTCAAATTCATTGAATTGAAAAGTTGCAGTTCCAACAAGCCACATTTCATCTAGGTATAATGTTTTATGGCAAGTAATCTAGGCATAATTAATTGCTCATTTGGAACAGCTTATTTTTCAGCTATTTGAAAATGGATTGTTTGAAAATACTATTCCTAGAAAAAAGTGAGATTTTAAAAAACTGTACTTTGAAAAAGTGCAGTTTCAAAATGGGACACCAAATGGCCACATAATCATAGAGGCAATAGCAAAAAAGTGAGTATGACATCATGAAACCCAACATCTCACACTGGCAGTTGTATACAGAGTGCCAACCTAGAACATAGTTTCCTCATTCTTTAAAAAGCGTCTATGTTATGACTAGAACCTATATATGTTGCTACAAATATATTTGCAACTATCCCATATTTGTGTAGCGAGATATATATCAAGCAGTCAAAACTTTGAACTTTGCTTGGGTAGGAAGTTATCATCTAATGACTTTATATTTTACATGAAAGGATGTAAAAGAGGCACCACGAGAGAGAGGAATCGTAGGACTTTTGAAGATGAAGAGAAGGCGATACAGGATACCAAGAATCTTTTCTTGAGAACCCTATTTGAATATTGCACTGCATTAGGTGGGGTTTCTTGTTACTTTATAGTTGATTTTTTGGATCTTTTAGATGTTAGTTTGTAATTCTTTAAGGAAGCTCAGCATTTCTGAGCTTTCTTCTTTTTA
>OU015767.1:17994527-18147189 GCA_907173295.1 Fagus sylvatica
ACGAATGAAGAGAGCTGAATCATAGGAACTAGAGGTGAAACCCTGCTGAGCAACCACAGAACTGAACTTAGCAAACCAAGCCCGAGGAGCTTGCTTAAGACCATAGAGAGCACGGCGAAGGCGACAAACTTGATTCTGAGAATCAGGGTAGCCAGGAGGTGGCTGCATGTAGACTTCCTCAAGAAGATCACCATTGAGGAAGGCATTTTTCACATCCATCTGAAACAGAGGCCAATGACGAACAGCAGCAACAGCAAGTAAAGATCGAACAGAGGTAAGACGAGCAACAGGAGCAAAAGTCTCCTCATAATCAATGCCATATTCCTGAGTGAATCCCCTAGCAACCAAGCGAGCCTTGTAACGTTCCACGGATCCATCAGCCCGAGTCTTGATCTTATAGACCCATTTACAACTAACTGCAGACTTGCTAGGAGGCAAAGTGGTCATGTCCCAAGTGTGAGTCTTGTGAAGTGCATCAAGTTCATCAGCCATAGCTTGCTGCCAAAGAGGATTAGTGCTAGCCTCACGATATGTATGAGGCTCATGGAGGGTAGCAAGGGCAAAATAACAATGATAATCAGAAAGATGAGAAGGAGGAGCCCTTACCCGAGTGGAACGACGTATATCTGTGGGAGACTCTGATGGTGCTGATGATGCAGGATCCGAATCAGGCGAGCCAGCAGTGGAGACAAAACCAAAGATGGGACATTGAAGAGCTAGGAGGCGGGGTAGAGTCCCTCACAGGGTCAGGGTAAAGGTCAATGGAAGGATCAGTGAAAATGGGAGTCATGGAGGAAGAGATAAAGGGAAAATGTTGACGACTAGAAAAAGTCTGATGTTCCCAAAATTCAACATGACGGGAGATACGAAGGCGACGAGATATGGGATCATAGCAACGAAAACCCTTTTGAGAGATACCATAGCCAAGAAAACAACACAGCCGAGACCTTGGTTCAAGTTTGTTTCGTTCATGGGAAGGAAGAGAGACAAAACAAACACAACCGAATACTCGAAGAGAGGAATAGTCTGGGAGTTTGTCATAAAGTAACTTAAAGGGAAATTTCTTGTGAGTAGTAGGTGAGGGAATGTGATTGATGGTGTAAACGGCAGTGAGAGCCGCTTCACCCCAAAAACGCTCAGGGATAGAGGCAGATATGAGGAGGGTACGCACAACATCAAGAATGTGACGAAGTTTGCGTTCGGCACGACCATTTTGTTGAGAGGTATAGGGACATGAATAGTGGGGAAGGGTGCCATTAGAATCCAAAATGGAGAGGAAAGATTTATCATGATATTCTTGGGCATTATCTGACCGAAAAACCTTAATTGTGCGAGAAAATTGTGTTTGGATCATTTTGTGGAAAGTTTGAAAAATAGAAACAAGGTCAGAACGATGTTTTAACAAGTAAATCCAAGTGAATCTAGAATAATCATCAACAAATATCACAAAATAGCGAGATCCCCCCTCAGTGGTAAATGGAGCAGGACCCCAAACATCAGAATGAACAAGGTCAAAAGGGGCAGAAGAAAAAGAGTCACTGTTATTAAATGGTAATTTTGTTTGTTTGCCAAATTGACAAGACATACAATCAAATTTATTAAAATTAACAGACCCTAAGTGACCTTGAGAAGCTAATAATTGAAGACGAGATAAAGAGGCATGACCAAGACGAGAATGCCATAAGTCTGGAGATAAGGTGGTTGTGGCAGCAACAGAGGAAGAGACCATATGTGAGGGAATCTGTAAGTTGCATAGCTCAAACAAACGTCCAGTCTTACGGCCTGTCCCAAGCAGCTTGCCCGTCAGTGGATCCTGCACATCAACACCATGATTAGAAAAATGGAGATCAATGCCAAGTTCACAAAGTTGACCAACAGAAAGAAGATTGAGGGACAACTTTGGAACAAGATATGTATCAGGGATAGTCAAATCAGGAGAAGATATAGTGCCTATGTGACTAACAGACATATGTGAGCTATCAGCAGTGTAAATGATAGGGGAATGAGCTAAAGGCGTCTTTTGAGAAAAATGGGAAGCATAAGGAGTCATGTGATTACAGCAAGCTGAGTCTAAGAGCCAAGATTTGTTATCTAAGGTGACTGAAAGGGCAGGGGAAGGTTGAGACATATACCGATGAAACATACTCTCAAGTTGAGAGACAGTGACCACAGGATCATCAACAGGGGCAGAACTCACAGCGGCTGCTTGTGGAAGAGGAAGAATACCTCAGGATTGATGTTGTTTCCTTTTGTCATCCTTTTTCTTGCGGTAGCACTCAGTGATGTCATGACCTGGTTTTTGACAGTACGTGCAAATACGACGAGATCGATCAGAAGAAGATGGAGGACGAGGTGTAGCCAAAACAACATCTAAAGAAGACAAATGATGGTGAGGACGTCGATTTTCCTTAGAAATAAGCTCCTTGACAGCAGCATCAAGTGAAGGAAGAGGAGAACGACTAAGCAAAGCAGCTCGAGTAGTTTCAAAGTCCTCACGGAGACCCATCATAAACTGTGTGAAGCGACGATGATCTTTGTACTTGGCAAAAAGATCGATGTCTTCAGCATATCGAAATGGTGGATCAGTTGCAGCTAGTTGTTCCCACATAGAAGCAGTCTGTGAGTAATAATCAGAAATAGACTGACCTGATTCTTTGCGCATTTGATAAAGCTTGACTTCAATATGAAACTCCAAGGCAAAGTCATAAGTGCAGTTGTACCGAGTGGCCAAGAAAGACCAGGCCACTTGACCTGTTTCCAATCGAGGAAGGAGACTGCTAATGGCAGGCACAGAGGTGTTAATGAACCAGGAAAGGATCCGGCATTGGATGCTTTCCCACTCCTCAAGACGAGCCTCAAAATCATCAACCTGAACAACTGCTGCAGCTACAGAGTCACCATCAGAACTACCGGAATCTGTGTCAGACCTAGGCACTGGTTTTGGAATGTCACCAGTAACATAACGCCAAAGTCGGCGCCCTTTGAGAAATACAGTCATGTTTTGGGACCAAGCATGATAAGAAGCGGGTCCATCAAGAATAACAGTAATGGGATGTGTAATCTCATGACCTGAAGTAGAACCCATACCTGGAAGAGCCGGATGAGAAAACGGACTTCAAAAATGGAATCTACGCGAAAAACCGTGAAGGACAGTGGTTTTTTTTTTTGTCCGGTCAACGCGGCGGAAGGCGGCGGTCAATGGCGGCGGTCACTAGGGCTGACGTGTCGCTGATGTCACTAGGGCTGACGTCAGCGTGACGTCACTAGGGCTGACGTGGCAGCGACAAGGAATGCGCGTGAGGCACGTGGGAGCGCGTGGCGGCGCGTGGCGGCGCTGGTCTGTGCGTGGGAGCGCGTGCGCGCGTGGCTGGAGAGCCAGAAACTTCTGGCGGCGCGTGGGGGCGCGTGCGGGGTTGGATCTGGCCGATTTTGGTGGCAATGGACAGATCTTGATGATATCTATCCAATGAAGGTGTGTTTGAGTCAAACAGAAACTCGGAGATGAGGATTCCGAGGAAGGCAGAAACGGCGAGAGGGTTTGCGATCTCGAGGAAGAGACCGTGAACCCGTAGCAGCGGAGGAACGCCGGATTTTGCCTAGTGAAGGCCACAAGAAAGTGGCTCTGATACCATGTTGAGAATAAGAAGAGAGAGAGAAAATAGAGACTGAAAGTGAGCAAAATAGCTCTGTATAATATATTCAGCAATTAGGTTAATACATGGAACTGCCTTTATATAGGCAGAGTAGTGTGTGCAATACAAGTATGTGCAGTACAAGTAGATTGGGCCTAAAGCCCAGTAAGCCTACAATAAACCTATAATATATACTAGCAAGGCTGAACCACGTAACACTTGCGCTTCCACTCTCCCTTTTTACTCCTTGCATACTTTACATCATCATATTACTTTATACTTGCTTGCTATAATTCTAACCAGGCATAAGGGCTTTATTGCTCAATATTTAGCATGCTGTTAGAGCCAAGGTTACATGTGTAAGGTGTTTGCAATCTTGTCTTCCTCAACGTTCTTCTGCTTCTGCTCTGCCGCCTACAAGACCACCGGCATCACGGCTCTACTATCTACATCTCTCCGATCAAGACAATGACAATATGATTTTCAAGATCTCAAGATTTTTAAGTGGTGGATTCATTGGTATGGAGTGTGACATAAACCCAGGCTCAAGGGGTTTTCGATGTGTCTCATACAGAAAATGGATTTAATTTAACCAAAAGTTGAGACACCCCTTCCTTAATTAAAAGGGAAAAGATTAAACACACTCCCTTTGAACTTTAAATTTGAAAATTTTAAACCCTTCAACTTTCAGAATTGTTTCAATTACTCCTTCCATTCACATTCCGTCAATTTTTAACAGAACCGTCACGTGACACTCACCCAAACACTCATGACAGCAAATCAAACCCCCCCTCCGCAGCCCCCCTCATGGTATTCCATTCCTAAGAACGTCTGCTTAATTCATGCATGAACAGACTTCCCCAATCTTGCATTTTTCTAACTGCCCACATGACACAAGGACCAACAATAGTAAACTCATCAGGTTCAAGACCTGAACCAATTATTTCACGGAATAGTTCAAGTGCTTCTAAACTGTATCCCCTTTTAGCATAACCAACAATCATAATATTAAATGAGACCAACATCTAATACAGGCATATGCTAGAACACTTGATATGCAAGCCCCACAAGTCCATTCTCCAAAAAAAATTTGATCAGGGAGTTTTGCAGATAACCATAACAAAACAACCGGCCACTACAGCATGACATTGGATCTGTTTTGATTCTGATATACATTTTATCACTTTATCTGGGTATATGACTGACTGGAGCATGGAATTGTAGAGAGAAAATGACTGATTCACTGAGAACGATAAAGCGTTGATCATGGTGTTGCAAAATAAAAAATAAAAAATTGTAAGAAGCGAACAGAGTAGGTATGCAAGTGGCAAAACAACTACCGAAAATTATTCAATTAAATAAAATAAAATAAAAGCAAGAAAATAATGATAGAGCAAAATGACAGATGGGAGCAAAGTAATCAGCCAAAGTGATTAGTCCATCTGGTTTAGCTTGGTTGTCACTTGTCTAAACCTTTGAAGCAAAGGAAGTTAGTCTAATGATTGGATGATGTTTATAAGAGAGAAATATTTGCTGGAAATTAAACGGGTTAGTAACTATTCACGAGGTTAAGATAGTAACAAAGAAAAATTGATAGAAATATATCTTACATACACTGCTTTCATCACCCTCTATGCAACCAACTTATTCATTATCTGAAAGGATTTAACAAAGAACTTTGAGCTACATTTATTTATGAACAAAGGACTTTTGAGCCTTTGATTGTCTGACCTGAAACTTATCAATAGACTGAAGGACGGAGGTAGGAGTTGGCTAGCTCAGGCCAATTTTTTTTTTTTTTTTTGTTTTGTTTAAGTTTAATCAAGCTCAAAATGAGCCATTAACCCAGCCTTCAATTTCTCTTAACTCAAATTAAACACCCTCAATAAAATATTGAACAGCCTTCTTGAGATCTGAATAGACAAATCCTACTAAGTCCCTTATAAAAAACTATATATATAAAAATAAATAAATAAATAAATAAAAACAACAACAACAACAATTCTCCTTTTAGCATATCTCTAGCGAACATTCTCACTCTTCCAATTAGAGACAGAATCCATACAATGTAAAAGAGATTAGCTTTGGGCTCATTTTCTCTCTCAGACTCTCTTAGGCAAATCAAAACACTTCCCCACTTAGTCCTTAAATTTTCTCTCTCAAACCACCAATGGCTTGTACAATTTAAGTTTTTAATGATCACCTTGAAAAAAAGTCCTCAAGGCCCACTTGACTAGGTGTACATTTTTTTTATTATATAAAATTCTCTACTACAATCAAGATTTACTTAATATTTCCAACCCAACTCAATGTTGAACTTTAGTGCTTGATCTAAACTCAGCTTCAAAGAAATACAGGACAGCAATTATAAGCAGACCAAAACAGAGGATCAAAAGGGCATTTCCTAGCTGGTTTGAAGCTTGTAAGTCTTTTTATAGGTGTTTTTGTGCGTGCGCGTGTGTGATATGAAATCCTCGTGAAGCATAAAATCGGAATCTGATAAAAAAGGATCATTCTACTTTGTCATGTTCATTTTGAAGCTTAGGCTATTTTGATTTTTGATCTAACTATGGCCTTAATTAGCTGATGAGGGAAAGCATTTTGGAAAGGCTAAACAAAGTTTTATTTCAATGGAGCAGTGCTGTTGTTTTTGAACGTACAAGAGAAAGGGTAGTAATGCACCTTTCATTGGTTAAAGAGTAATCTCATTCCGATAAACCAATGGAGATTTTGATTTAACCCATCACTTTATTAGAAGGGCCTTAAAACTTAAGTTGATTATAAATTTGAGGTTTCTTTGGACATCTAGACTTAAAAAGAAACTTGTTATCCAAGTTATCTAATTCTTTAGGGTGCCTTATTGAGCTGAAACTTGGTGCTTTCGGAGTTGGTACTTTTAAGGTTTATGGCGTGTGGACTCAAATCAAAATGTTCAAAGTTCAAAGTCCTTGGTCAAATAACAAAACGATGTCCAGGAATTCTAGGGAAGTATTTAGTAGGAAATGCAGTGAAAGAAATTAGTGATCATGATTCATGCATGCGTGGAAAAAGAATGGACAGAATGGTTCAACTTTCAATCTATCATGGTCCCTAGATAGTCAACTACGGATATATATAATGGCTTAGAAATGTATTCCAAAGGAGGAAGAAACTCCAACATATTTTTCAAACCACATTTCATCTTTCCCTCAATTAATTTGATTGGAAGACTATATATACCAGTCGTTTTCATTGGTCTTCATGTCCACTTGTTTGATGGTGAAAGTCCTCACCCCATTTGTATGTTATATTAAATCTTCATGGTGCATCACTGAGTAACAGCAGTATTACTTGTCAAAAATAAAACAGCTTATATTCTTTTTGACACACTCCATTAAGATCTTCTGGTTCCTTTTTAACTGCAATATGTCTTCTCTATAGTTACCTTTTGAACGGAAGAGCATTAAAAAGCAGCTTCCAAAGGAAGATGATAATCTTATTAAATCTTTCCCAGCCAAGCAAGCAAGTGCATTTGATTTTCCTGGTCTTGACCCCACCAGAACTTGCAAATAATACAATCAATCTTATTACAAATAGTTTTAGGAATAGGGAAACAAGATAATGTGTGTAGATGGGAAGGGCCTACAACACAAAGTTAACACTTTTGCCTTCCAGTCTTGCAGCTTATGCTTATAGACCAAGACCACTCGTCTAATTTAAATACAAATAGAAGGCACAGCTTTTAAAGCTTATAATCTCTCAAGTCACAGATAAAATATATTTACTTGTATCAATAATTATTGGAACTTACATTAATACCAAAAATAGAAGAAGAAGAAGACTGGAACAATGTTGCAATTTTGGTGTAGCAGCTTGGCAGAGAGCCCCCAAACCAGAATATGCAAAATGGTAGTCAAATAATCTACTAGGATGACAATTAAAATCATCGATCAAAGGCCATTCACTTTATAGTCCTGTATGTTTCTGCTTTGAATTCAAGTCTGTCTGGACAGAAAAGAATGCTAACATACTGATAAGGATGGCATTGCAGCTGATGTTTACTACTGTAGATAGCTAGTTGGTAGAAAAATGAGGACCATAATACAATTTAAGTGTCTATAATAAGTGGGATGTAGATTTAAGTCTTATCAAAATGTAGTAGAGAGGCTGTTTGTATTGTTCTCTTTCCGGGTTGTAGTTCCTGCTAAGGTTTCTATTGGTCGTTTGACTTAATTAGTACCATATATATTGCTTCTTCAGTCTTTATCCATTACTTTTTCTTGACACAATTAATAGTCCAAAATCTGCTAGAATTGCTTTTTTTTTTTCTTCTTTTTTCTTTTATTTGTTGCTAGAGTTGCCCTTAATATCACCTAGTGTATTGCCGTGCACAAATGAATGAGTTCAACAACACTGCCCATGCAAATAGTCATTCTACACACATATATAAAACCTTTCATTAAAACAACACTGCCCATGAATGAGTTCTATTTGCAGTTCTACAGATCTTTTGTTTATTGCAGAATCTACCTGCTTCGACAGATATGCAATGAGAAATTTTGCTGCTTAGCATGCTTTCTCAATGTCATTTATTTCTCCTAATTCTTCTGGCAATCACCTGTTGAGTTTAAAGTGAATAAACTCACTAAAAAACACTTTACAAATATTTATGTTCACTCAAATAAATCAGCTTACAACACATTCACTTTTATATAAGACCACCTGTACACACCTCACTCTTAGATACCTAAGCACTCACACTAGGACTTTACTCTTTGCTTTACTTAGCTTCACACTACTTCACATTCTACTTCACTCACCTTCACGCATACTTCACTAATACTTCACACACTAAATGGGATCCATTGCTCCCTATTTATACTAGCTTGAGAGTTTCTAGGACATTCTTGTAATGATGGCAAAATCAACCCTTCACCAAGCTTCTAAGACATTCTTGTGTATAGAAGTCTCTAGATGGTGGTATCTTGTAGAAACTTCTAGAGATAGAAAAATTTCTAGAGAGGGTTCTAGAAATTTCTAGAGAGTGGGAGAAAACTCTAGAAAGCTCTAGAGAGAAGCTTCTAGAGAGACTTAGAGAAATTTTTAGAAATCTCTAGATAGAGAGAGAAATTTCTAGAAAGCTCTAGAGAAGATTCTAGAGAGAGAGAGAGAGATGCGGTGCTTGATTTTTAACATCACCCTCAGTTGGTAAAAACATTCTCGTATTCTCAGAATATGCTATTAAATATTAAGAAAAGATTTCTTAAACGTATGTTGTCATTGGAAAGCTGATTATGTCTGTCATAATTTGTTAATTGCTTTATAATGAGCTACTGGGGTCCATTCTTGCATTATGTTGAGTTTGTTTTTCTAATGAAATAAAGACTCGTTATAATTCAACTTTTACCTTAGAATTTTGTCTTGTGAATTGCATGCATGCATGCATTTTTTTAGTAATTTATTGACTCTAGAAAATCCATAGGCTGATAGGAGGACTTCTTTGACCTTAAAATACGAATTATTACAACGCAAACGTGTTTTGCGTTATCTATCCTAGCTTTACAAGAAATGGGAATTGGGCTTATACTTGCGGACTTGGGGTCACTTTCAGAGCAATTTCATCCCATTTTACAACGAAGTAATGGCTCTACACGGCTACAACTACCAGCAAAAGTTAAGGGAACTTTATCACAAACCAAGAACCATTCACATTGTGTTGCAAAAATGTCACTTTTTCCAATCTAGTCATCCACTTTTAAAAGACGTTTTACATCCCAATCTTCATTTATAATACATCATATTAAAAAAATTTAAAATAATTATTATATTTTTTTACACCCACCTAGCTCCAGACAAAACAAGCGGCTAGATCAGCTACGCCCAGCCTCATTGCAGCCACCCATGGTAGCAAAGAGTCACTGTAGCATTTTTAATAAAATGAAAAAAGATAGCTACTGGAATGTAGGTTGATTTTTTGTGTGAATGACCAAATTTTGAGTTTTTGACTAAAAAATTGTATGAAAGACTGGATATATAAATGCTATTAGAGAAAAGGATTTTGTGGATGATTGTGTCGCTGATATACTATTGCATGCATGTACTATATCATATCGTCCCTTCTCTACTTATCAAAAAATGTACTGAAATAATTGAACAGCAATCTAAATTTGACCACTAATGGATTAAATTAAAGCAAGCAAGGGGTCAATAAAAAAATGACATCAATTAATTATAGCTGCAAGCCTGCAACTGATCACCGCATATATACTGCAATATGCAGTTACAACTTACAAGTAATCAGCCAAAGCGATAGGAAAACATTTCCAGTATGCACCATTTGTAAATTAATTGATGTCATTTTTTTTAATTGGGATAGATACCTTAGTTACCTGGGGAGTCTCCCAGTCCCAGCTTAAAGGCAAGGGAATGAGGACCACCATTTGTAAATTACCTTGGTGGGCCACAATGTACATTTTGTGGTTGCAGAGAAATGATGTCAAAAATCGAATGGAGAGTAGTAACAACTATGAAGATTCTGTCCTCACTCCTCAATCGAGTTCTATGCAGAATCTGGGGCATCAGTCTTAGCATACTGACTTCTCCTGACACTAGTATCATTGCTAGTCTGATATTAAAGTGTGTTAACTGGATTTGATTGCTTTTTAGGAGTTTCACCTGCACTGGTATTAGCTGCTGATACATATGCTGCTATACTCAGCAGCTAGTTGGTTTCTGCAGATTTGAGTTGTAATGTTTTGGTGCCGTTGCTTATAGTGTTGTGTTGGGTGGGAGCTAAGACCATATTCCTTTGGTTAGGGTCGCTGTTGAGTTTTGGGCAGAGCTGACCCCCTTTAGGGGCTTTTTGTATTTTTCTTTAGGATTTGGCTACTGTTCAGACTGGCGGCTGCTGTGTCTAACCTAATGTATCAGAGTTATGCCTCTGATTGTGAATTGTATGGCCGTTCGGCTTGAGGTTTTGTGTTGCAATAAAAATTCCTCTGATTCATAAAAAATAAATAAATTAATTAAAAAAAAATACAGCAATTATAAGCAGACCAAAACAGAGAAAGCTGGTCTGAAGCTTGTAAGTCATTTTATAGGTGTTTGTGTGCGTGCGTGTGTGTGATATGACAACCACGTAAAGATAAAATAGGAATCTCAAAAAGGATCATTCTACTTTGTCATATTCATTTTTAAGCTTAAGTTGTCTTGGATCATTTTAAGCTATCTTGAGTTTTGATCTAACTGTGCCTTCAGTGGAGGAAGGAAAGCATTTTGGAAAGGCTAAACAAGTTTTCCAACAAGTTTTATTTCAATGGAGCAGTGCTGTTCTAGTTTTGGAACGTACAAGAGAAAGGGTCACAATGCACTTTTCATTGGTTAAAGAGTGATCTCATTCCGATAAACCAATGGCGATTTTGAAGTTGACCATTTGAGGTTTCCTTCTTTTTCTTCTTCTACCAAAATTGACAAATAAGTTTCTTGGATTCACACTTTATTTTGCAGGATATACCGCATGTTGTTTGCTTTTCAATTCCTCCCTTTTCATTAGTAAGTTCCACAAGGTGGGTTGGCAATGTTTTTGCAGGGTGAGAGGTTGAATTGGACATCTTGACTCAAAAAGAAACTTGTTAAGTTGTTATCCAAATAATCTACTTCGTTAAGTTCTGAAACTTTATGCCTTCGGAGTTTGTACTTTGAAGGATTATAGCGCGTGGACTTCAAATCAAAGTGTTCAAACTCCTTGGTCAAATGTCAAGGAATTCTAGGGAAGTATATTACTAGGAAATGCAATGAAAGAAATCAGTGATCATGCGTGGAAAAAGAATGGACAGAATGGTTCAACTTTCAATATGTCATGGTCTCTACATAGTCAATTACGGATATAATGGGTTAGAAATGCATATTAGTTTTTTCCTCCAAACTCTAACCCAATTCTCAAAGTCAAAACACATTTCATCTTTTAGGAGACCATACCTCTCGTTGTCATTTGTCTATCTGACTCCATGTCCTCAAAACCTTTTAGGAGTTTTGAATTGTCAAATTAAAAACAAAATCCAGCTCCCACAACGTGCTATAAATTCCAATGTTTGTCTGTTTGTATAATTTTGTTATTACTTATACTATCCATTAATTTAGATGCCGAATTGGCTAGGGGAGAGGAATATCCAAATAATCATCTAGTCAGTTCTATGTATAGGCCACTCATCTTTTTGATGCCTTAGTCAAGGAGTACAAAGCCAGAAAAACAAGTCAGCAAAGAAAAGTTAAAGCAGACAAACATAAATAAAGATAACAGCATAACTCATGCTGTCCATTAACAGTGACGTCCTATAAATTGGTTATTTCCTACTCTGCTACTCAGTCGTTGCAAATAAAACAGACACCTCCATTTAATTCTTCTAGTCAGGGGCGGATCCAGGAATTCAATCTAGGGTGGGCACCTTTTAATTCTAAAGTTTAATAGACATATTACAAAAAATGTTTAAAACCGATATACATTATTTATATAACCAAAAAGTAACAAACAAGAAACTCATTATATCCTTTTACAATTGATTTCGATGTGTGTTTCATATTTTGAAACTGTTACATTATAACTTTATTATTAATACTAAGATAAATGTCTTTCCCTATGTATACAATCAAGTTGTCATCCATCTATTGATCACTCATTCGACTACGTAATCGATTATTCACAATATTCATAGCTGAAAATGATCTTTTCACAGTGGCAGTCGCAACTGGTAAGTTTGATAGTAAGTTATATATATATATATATACCTAGAAAAAAATTTAACAAAAAAATTAGGATCATTCTAATACTGACTCTTTTAATTTTGTGAGTTTGGTTCCCACTCGATCAATTGTTATCATCAAATATGATGTAGTTGCCATCATATGTGATGGTAGTGCTATCCAAAGTGATGTTGGTACTCTCTAATTTTATATATATTAAATTTAAATAAATAAATAAAAATTTAGGATATCAAGTAATGTGATCATAGGTATCAACATATGTGGGGTAATTACCATAATGTGTGATACTAATACTATCAATGTGACATTTTATCTATTAAAAATACTACACGCACTAAAAAAAAAAGTGTGGGTACTGTTGAATTATCCAAAAAATTGAGGTGGGCACTTTATAAAATCCAATTATTTTTTATATTTTATACCTAACAATTTTTTTAAAAAATATTTGAGGGTGGGCATGTGCCCACCCTGGCCCTTTGCTGGATCCGCCCATGCTTCTAGTAACAAAACACCACCAAAACATGAGCTGCCTGTCATAAAAAAAAAAAAAAAAGACTGGAACAATGTTGTAGTTTTTTTGTTGGAAAAGTTTGTTGAGTGTTTAGAGAAATATATTATTGTGTTTGGTGTTAGGCATAAACTTGAGAAAAATTATTGTAATTAAATTTTATAATAGTAAATTTATTCGGAGTTGGTCCCGTGGTTTTTCCCTTTAAAGAGAAAAGGTTTTTCACGTAAATCTTTATGTGATTGATATCTTTGTGATTAATTAGAATAGTTGTGGAATTCCTTAATTCACATGAAACTATATTGTGGTTTCAACTCCCAACAAGTGTTATTAGAGCTTCTGTTGTCCCAATAGTTTTGGGATCATCCCAAGGTCATTGGATCTAATAAACCTAATGCGTGTGGAACGGGGGATTGCACATGTTATCTATATATATATATAGTATTGTGTCTCTGCTTTAAATTCCAATGCACAGTTAGCTTATGTAATGTTGGCATCCTTTCAGGTCTAATAATAAGGTTAAGATCCATTGTCAGGTGCCGTGGCTAATAAGTTAAAAATTTTGCATAGATCAAGGAGGCAGTATCTCCTGGACAGCTTCCAGTTCTGGACATATAAGTATGCTGATAGGGGTAAACTTCATGTGATGAGGATTAACATTTTCTTATCTAAGTCCTAGCTGCTATATCCAAATACCATATTATTGCTTCTCTAGACATCAAAACAGGCTTTCTCTACCAAGGAAACTTTAACGGGGTATCATATTTTGTGCATTGTATGTTTTACAGAGTTACCATATAATGCGGACATTGCTTAGTCTATAGTTGTGCTTTCATTATGGAAACCTGTATAAAGCTTATGCAGGGGCGGCCCCGAGCGTTGGGTTGCCCTAGCCCCGGCCTAATTTGGTTGCCCTACTTGCTACTTATTATTTAATATTAAAAAAAATAATATAAAGTCCAAATATTTTTTTTTATATATAAAATCAAGGTTATGTTGTACTTTTAACCAGTTACGGTGTGTAAGAAAATATAAAGCAAAAATAGTAAAGAGTAGAGAGAGTAGAAACAAAAAGATACCGTGGTTCGGTCATTAAGACCTACATCCACCCCCAAAAGCCTTTGATGGCTACATTTTTATTATATAATATTGTATTTACAATAAGCTCCTTAACAACATATTTACAAGAGACTAACCATAAATTAACACTATCCGACTCCAAGAAAATTACTTCTCCTTGCATTTTTTGAAGCAAAATCTTCAATCAAGTCATCATAATTTAGCTTATCCAAATATTCATTCTCAATTGAGATCATAGCCAAGCCACTTAATCTCTCTTGTGACATAGTAGTCCGAAGATAAGTTTTTATTAACTTCAACTTAGAGAAACTCCTTTCCGCTGAAGCAACTGTAACCGGTATAGTTAATAAATTTAATGCGCAATACTCCCATCCAAAGAATAAAAATAGCACTACAATATTTGATCAATGCAAACACTACAGTAAAACGATCACACAAATCACAATATATTTAATCAAACTTTAAAAAACAAACTAAAAAAAAAATGGTTAAAGCAAACAGTCAGTGGCTCAGTGCACATGCACTGAGTCACTGATGACTGACCCACCACTTACCCAAGCCCAGTTCAATTTGAATGGCATCTGTGAATAACGCCATAAGTCCATAACTTATCCCCACACACACACTGACACTGTGACACACACACACAGAAAAAAAAAAAAAAAAAAAAAAATCAAAGCATAAAACAAAACCGAGCCAGTGGCCCAGTAAAAGACAAAGTCTAAAACTCTAAAAGAGTTAAAGGCTTAGACTCTTTTCGGAAGGCTATCTGAAGGCTATTTGAGAGAGAGAGAGAGAGAGAAAAAAAAGAGAGAGAGAGAGAGAGAGAGAGAGAGAGAGAAATACCGGAAAAGGCGTGAGATGCTGGCTGAGCAGGCGGTGGACCGGTGGTCTCTTTCCTTTCTTCCTGCGTGGGCAGCGTGACGGACCGGCGGTGGCTGGTGCGGGCTGAGCAGGCTGAGATGATGAGATCTCACCGAAGAGTCAAGAGCAAATAACGGTAGTACGGTACAGATCTGGCGTCTGCGTCACTGCGTGAGATGCTGGTCTGGACCGTCTTCTTTGTGCCGGTCGACGGTGGTTACGGGAATGAGGAATCTCAGGTGATTTGTTGTCAACGGTTTAGGGATTTGGGATTTTTCTGTATTGTGAATTTGGGGATTTTCTTTTTTTCGCACGTTTGGTTGTGTTTTGCCGGTTATGTATCTTGGATTAGGCCTTAGATCTGCTGGATTGTGGGATGTTTCTGCTTAATTGTTATTTTTGCCCTGTAAATTAGTTTTTTGTCCACCGGTTTATGATTAATTGGAAGATTTTGCCCTTTAATTTTTGTTTTGTTCTTCCGGTTTTTGCTTTATTTTTATTTTTGCCCTGTAAATTAGTTTTTTGTCCACCGGTTTATGATTAATTGGAAGATTTTGCCCTTTAATTTTTGTTTTGTTCTGCCGGTTTTTGCTTTATTTTTATTTTTGCCCTGTAAATTTGTTTTTTGTCCCCCCGTTTATGATTAATTGGAAGATTTTGCCCTTTAATTTTTTTTTTGTTCTTCCGGTTTATGCTTAATTTTTATTTTTGCCCTCAAAATTTTTTTTTTGTCCTCCGGTTTTATGATTATTTTTTATTTTTATCTTCTAAATATTTTTTTTGCCCTCTAAATAATTTTTTTTTAATAAAAATTTTATGAATACAAATTTTTTTTTTTTTTTTTCTAATGTATATATGTAATTTTTTTTTTTTTTATATGTATACTATAAAAAATTTTTTGGCCAATTGGTTGCCCTGGGGTGGGGGGTTGCCCTAGCCCAGGGGCTTGCTGGGCTTACCCCAGGGCCGGCCCTGAGCTTATGAATAACTAGAACTGCTGGTACCGGCCTACCGGGCAACTCAAAAGACGGGTAACTCAAAAGACTCTGGAATTTGTCATATATGTCTAATGTCTTGACAGTAAAGAATGCTAGCATACTAATAAGGATGGTATTGCAGCTGATGTTTACTGTAGATAGCTAGTTGGTAGAAAAATGAGGACCATAATACAATTTAAGTGTCTATAATAAGTGGGGTGTAGATTCAAGTTTCCTGTCAAATGTAGTAGAGGCTGATTGTATTGTTCTCTTTTTAGGTTGTAGTTCCTGCTAAGCTGCCTCTCTATAGATTGTTTGACTTGGAGCATTCCCAATAGAATAACTAAAATAATATCCCAATTTTAGTTTTAGGAACTACTCTTTCAAAATGAGACTAGTCTAGTAGTTTTCATATGTCTCATATCCCAAATTACATGTTGGTACAAAAAGGATGGACATGTTTCATAAGTAGACGGACTTTCATTTTGAGTTAACTAGAAGAGGGAAAAGGGAAGGGGGGCTGAAATTTAGAAGAGGGAAAAGGGAAAAGTGGGTGGGTGGGTAAAAAGATCTAAGGGAAATGTGTGGCATCAGATGCCTTTTTTTTTTTTAATTAATTAATTAAGGTAATACATTTTTTTTTCCTTTTAAGAAATATTGTAACATGGTGGTTGCCTGGCTGGTAATCAACGTTTTTATTTTTATTTAAGTTGTTTTTATAACCATTTATATTTTTGCTAATTCAACAATATTTTTTTTTAAGTTGTATTCTAACCAGTAACTCATATATATATATATATATATATATATATATATATATATACTATAATATATATATATCATATATAATTTACAAAAAACCATATATGGCGTGTTTCTAACTTAAAGAAAAAAAAATGTTTTTGATGCTCATAAAAAATAGTTGTTGAGCAATGCTAACTATAGATAGTTAGATACAACATTTTCATAACAATACTTATTTGACTGGTGTAACTGGCTAATTACACTTAGTCCCAAAGACAAGTGTAAAGGTAATTAGCAGGACACTTGGTGTCAGTAACTACAAATTACTAACTACGAGTGATGGTTAATGATTGAAATAAAACATGTACAAGCAAAGTAAAACATAGATTTTGTATGTGGAAACTCTCTAAGTAAGAGAGGAAGAAAACCACAGGCTCAAGCCAGTAAGGTGTTTGCACTATGTTTTAAAGTTAATTACAAGCTTTCCTAATTACAACATTGGAGAAAAGTAAGGGAAAAACTTCTAAAAGCCTAAAATTCTCTCTTTTCTCTCTTCTCAATCACTAAAGCTCAAAATCACTAGTTCTCTCCCGATCCGCTTCTCTTTGCTTCTACCTTCCTTTATATAGTCGTTAGCCCCTTGCACACGTGTAAGCATATCATTGGTCTTCGCCTGAGGTGGCCTCTAATGCTCAGTCATTTGTCCTCATTCCGAGCCATTATCTGCACTTCTGGCACAGGTCCAGCCTGTGCTGTCGCGTGCACAAGAGACAAAATGGATCAGCCTCTTTGTCCTCTCTTGACCTACGACTGTCACGCCCTAAAGGCGTTTCCTTTGAGCTATGTATTTATACTATTATAGATCGTGTGCTTTGTACTATTTTCGTATCTCTTGGAGCATATGGGTCCTATTTGGCTCACGCATTAGGTATGTTAGTCTTCGGATACTTAATGGGATCAGCCTTTGGCTAAACCCCTCTCTTCTCTCAATGTCGTCTACCCATAGGCTTTCCCGCCTATGGGTCATGATGCCAAAGTCTTTTGATATCCCAAGGTCGGATCCAATGGCCGGATTCGCCATTGGGTCTTATTCCATTACAACTGGTTTTTATTAATTCTCATATGAACCTACCACAAAATATTATTTACCATACCAATTGGTTGGTTTGCTTTTATTAGTTCTCATCTGGTTCGATTGCATTAATTATTATGGTTTGTTTTTGTTCTCATTACATCACTTTACTATTTACCAGTACACTCATTGTGAGTGAAATTACTATCCATAGTAATAGTAGGTAAAAAGGAAACAATGAACTCTGCTATACAGATAAATTGATAACTTAAAAGGCCAAAATTCATCATCATATTATTACTTTTTTTATCACATATCAGCGACGTTACATAATTTCATTGCTAAGAAGTTCTTATCAGCGATGACCCACAATGTTGGTTTGGTTCGTCGCTGTTAAATTGCTATCAGATAAATTAATAACTTAACGACTATTGTCGTCTCTAATATTAAATCATATATATTATTATTATTTTGGCCACATATCAGCAATGACATTTGGAGTCGTCGTTGAAAAGTTACCATTAGCGACGACTATTGTCGTTGCTAATATAAAAATTGATTTACAACGACAATATTGCCACTAAAAAGTAACTTCTTGTCGCAAATAGATTCCCACAATTTCTTGTGTGTGAAAAATTTCCCTCCATCATATTAGCGATAGCCTATAGCGACGATCTTTTGTGTCGTCGCTAATGTTAATTTGTTTTGGGAAATTAGCGACGACAACTCACTGTCGTCGCTGATGCTTACTTATTAGCGACAATGTTTGGGTCGTCGCTAATAATTTGGTCGCTGAAGGCCAAATTTCTTATAGTGGTTCCTCCTTTGTTCACCAGAAAGTCTGCCCTGAAATTAGCTTCACGGTAGATGTGGTGCGGAATTACCTGCCAGTCTCGCATTAGCAAATCCCTGCAATAAAAAACAAGAGTAGACACTAATGGCATATATTCCATATTAGTCGTTCGCATTTTAATCACCATTAAAGAGTCAATTTCTAGGATAATTTGTTTATAGCCCATATTCCAAGCTGATATTATGTTGCAAATAGTATTTTTTTTTTTTTTTTGATATATAATAGAAATTCTAATCTAAACTCACACACACGTATATTTTGAAGATCTCAGGGATTGAACCCACACCTTCATAGAGGGGTAAGACTTTTTGGGGAGGGGATTACCACTGGGCCGAATACCCAAGTGGCTTATGTTGCAAAGAGTAAAGGAAATAGCAATACTTGAAAAAGAAAAAATTTAAGGATGAGATAATATATAGAGCTTCTTTTTATTCAAGTGGTTGGATACATATAACAAAGGAACACACATATTTTTAGTATAAAAAAACAAGATACACACATTTTTCAACTGAGTTTACACAACTACATGCTTAAATAGGTGCGTTCCAATTGCTAACTTTTGCAACACATTAAAAAGTCTTTGCCCATCATTTTTTTTTTTGATGACTTGCCATCTTTTTTATGTTTAGCATAGAGTACAATATATATAAATATATCCCCCAATCCAGTTCATTTATTCAGCAAAAAAAAAAATCTCCCAATCCAGTCGATAGAGCTATTAATTTCCAACATGTTTTAGAACAACACAAACGGAAAATACAGGAGCTCAATGGGCTGGAACTAGGCGTCTGGAGCAAATAGTGCAGTAGAACTTTCTCTTGGTTTTGTGGGAAATTGGAAAGAAACAGAAGAACAAATGAGCATCATAGTCCCAAGCTAACACTGGCCCTCCACAATATGGACACACTGCTCCTGCACCTTGTCTATTGATCACCTTTTCTCGCACATCAAACACTGATAAGAAACTCATGATATATATATTTCCCTCCTATTAAACTTCGAACCTACACGCATGCCTTATTCCATCCTTAATCGAATCCCATATATATAGAAAGAAGTGAGCATCCCTGCAGGTGCTACCGAATTGTCTATGAAGTTTCGTAAAGTGGTCTTTGCAATAATTTTGTATATATGTCTTCGGAAAGAATCAAACGAGGAAGAACACAGGAAGGCTAGGTGGAGCGTAATTATGAGACAGAACATTACAGAGATGATAGATGGGGCCTACTTTGAAGACAAAAACTAAAAACAAGAGAAGGTTTCAAAGTTTCAACTAAGTCGCTTTCACAATGACAATGAAATTTGTTGTAAATTCAAAAAAAATGGTTTCCTGTCCTATTATTGACTGGGTCAAATAACGCGGTGGAGGAATTTGACCGAATTATACGGTCCCCACGTAATTTGACCGAATTATACGATCCATTACTGAGGTGACATCTTTTGTATTGTAGGAAATCTCAATCCGGGAATCATTCCTCATTTCTGAATCTAACTTTCTTTCTTTTTTTAAATTAAAAATAGAAACATAAGCCTATACTATATTAATTTTGTATAGATGGAGGAGACCACTCAACCAAATGCCTTAGTAGGCTATGAATTAGAAATAAAATTACTTATGAAAAATATATCATGGCGTAAAAAACATACTGGTCACAACTTACAAAAGTGAAATGTGAGAGAAAAAATGAAGTATCCTGTCTTAGTTTCCTAACTTCCTAACCATATTGTAAAAGAAAAAGTTGGATTTCTTTGACTTTTTGTCAGAGATAAGAGAGGATCGGTTCACTTTAGGTTTTTTCTATATATATTAGTTAGGAGTTAAAACAAAATTATGAATTGTGTTCAATTTTTTTTTTTTTTAAGGATTAATGATATAATTTGGGAGACCATAAATTAAAATACTAAAAGTCTAAAACTACTCTCTCTCTCTCTTTCTCTCACATAAAAAATTCAACTTAAGCCTCGGCTTTTAGTGACTCTACTGGCTGACAAGATTTTATGACGTATCAAATAACCCGGTGGGTCACCTCTATAAGACTATATATTATAACTTCATCTCTTCTTTTTTTTTTGATAAACTTATAACTTCATCTCTTGCTGACTTTAAAGAAGCTCGTTTTCATGAGTTCAGTTAGACTGCATTTTCTGGATTATTTCATCAATTATAACTTATCAATTTAATAAGTTATGAAAATGGATGTGATGGTAGACTTATTTTTCAGTTAATTGAATGGTTGTTAAGAGACTGTAATTCAATTAATATTGTCTGGTCTCCTTTATCTTAAATCACTCCCTCAATAATTGAATTATAAATAATAAAAAATTAAAAAAAAATCTACTATTGAAGTATTTTATTGCCGAATAAAAACTTGGGATCAAATATCATCTGTGAGACTAAGACAAAATAATTCTCATTGATATCTCGACGACCTAAGAGTAAATAAAAATTATCATGAAATAGATATCATATATTCAAACTACTTAAAAATAAAAATAAATAATCTTCTCTGACTTTATCTCCCCATCACTTTTGCTTTCACGAAATGTCCAGTGCCCTTTGTTTTGAATTTGCATGGTGGAGCAAGGATAGATTAAAGTTTATATGGGATCTGTAGGTGGGATTTTTTCACGTAATAAAGGAAAGGCTGATTAATACTAATGTAACTTACTCGATGGACTGGATCCGAACTAATCTGAACAGATCGTAAAGATAGCCGAGTAACCTGATGCACTTGAATCCTATAAAATAGACAAAGACACAAACTCTCAGATGATCTTGGTCAACCCAGTGGGGGCTGACCTATAACTCTTCGATGGTTTTGTTAATGATCCCATAATCAGAAGCGTTTGTTAAAATCAGACAAATATTCTTCAGTGTTTTTCTCTCAGATTAATTATTGTTATCAGAGGAACCCCTTTACCATTGTTTTTCACTTTATTTATATCCTCTCTTTCTCAAAGATATTTTTCTTTCTTTCCCTTATCCTCCTCTTCCTTCTTTTCTGCATGCCATTAATGCCTGTCATTTATAACTCATTTGCATCGTTTATCCCCCATTTAATTTGTAATAATCCTGACACTAACTTGATATTTTGTTTACATTAAATGCGGTATTCTGGAATAAACTTCTGCCTTGTCATCAGTTTAGATTTTTCGTACCTATATTAAATAGAACCAAACCAAAATTCAATATAAACATCTGTTCGATTCTATTCCGAACAGATGACATGAACTTTTAAGATGATAATTTCCGAATAGATTTTTACCTCTCCAGGATCCTCCTTATTAATTATTAGTTTCTTTTCTCTTTTAAATGACTTTGCTTCTTTCTTTCTTTTTTCATGTCTTATTTCTTTAAGATAATTTAAAAAGTAAACTGGGTAAAATATAAATGTATCTTAAAAATAAAATTTTGAAAACTCAGTACATAAGTTATCTCATAAAATATATTAAATTGCAGTGTACACCCTTAAAGTTTAGGGTAATTTTGATTTTGTTTCAACAAGTTTCAAAATTTAGATCCATACTCATAATATTAGGTAGTGTTTGACAAAAAAAGTTTTTCGTCCATATTAGTTAATGAGATGGCCCTTAACTACTTCTTCATCTTATAATGATGTAGTTTTTTATTTATTCAAAACTAAGTCATTTGTCATGTAAAAAAGACTAAACTGTAATTCGCATCTTAAAATTTGGGGTAATTTTGATTTTGGCTTCTAATTAAAGTTTCAAAATTTTGTATCTATACTCCTAACCGTAGATTGAAAACTTAATTAGTATTTAACGGACACGTCATTAACAAACTTGGACAAAAGTGTCCTTTTCTAAACCTTACCTTAAGTTTAATACTCTTTCAACAAACCCTATTATTAGAGCTATACTGCTAAGGTTGTACTTAACAATTTGTAGTGCTTAGTGTGAGTTTGGCATCGCCACTTGAGCATTCGGCTTAGTGGTAATCTCCCATCCTAAAAAGCCCTACTCCCCTATGAGGGCGTGAGTTCAATCATCCCGTGACTCTTGGAGACCGTCCCTCTTGGGTAAAGTCGCAATTCCCGAGATTCCCAAAATATACGAGTGTGCGACAGTGTGAGTTTGGCATCCGTAACCTAATTTATTTGCCTATTTAGTATTTACTTAAATAAAATAAAATAAAAAACTAGCTAACAAATCTTGCTGCCAAAGGGACACTTCAAGTCTCAAGTCTATCCTTGCGCCTAAGTTGGTTTGACGTTGTTGCGTTAACGAACTCGTTTACAGGAAAGACATTTAAGATTTGACTAACTTGTTGCTGCCAAAGTGCCAATTAAAAGCTACGTCCAGCCTGTCCTTTGTTAAGGAATCCCACATAGGTTAAATATAAGAGTTGTGTTAGTAGTCTTATATATAAATAGAACACCTCACAACACGTTGTATTCATCCAAAAAATATCACACAGTGAATATAATAAAGATGTAGCGGTAAAAAACCCTAGCCTCCATCATTCTCTCTTACTTTCTCAATCTCTTTTATATTTTCCATTGTGCCATTAGAAGCTACGCTTTTCACCTATGCTTTTCAAATCTCAAAAATAAACCCACAGATAAGAAATTTTTTTTATTTTATTTTTATAGAGATAAGAAATATATAATTTGTAGGAAAATTTGTTAGACAACCGATAAAGACATACGCCCCGGATCTGAAGTTACTTGGCAGTGGTTTCATACTTTCGTCTTTGAACAGTAGGCTACAAGAGTTGACTCTTCCGTCTTATTTCTAGGGGCGAGCCATTCATTTTGCATTTAAGTGTCAATTAATTTGATTTATTTAAGTAATTATTCAATATTTTGAAAATTATGTTAACTTTTCTCACTAATAATTAATCTTACAAGTTAAATTTTAATAGAATCCAAGTGAAATGAAAGATAATTGTTAACTTAACAATGTCCCCTTATATATTGAAAATATGTAAATAGTTCATTATGGTCTAATTTTCTATTAAATCCAAGCAATAATAATAAAATATTTTTATGGTGTATTAATATGTAATGATCGATTTGAAGCATATATTGTGACTTGAAATTGACAAAATACATTAAAATTTTAGTTAATTTCACTTGGATTAAACAGAAAATTAGACGGTTGGGTGCAATTTGCATATTTTCGATTAATAAGGTGGTTATTGCTCGGTTTTATAGATTAGGGGGAGGGGGCAATTGAGATGGATCCAATAGTTAAATAAGAGAAAGTGCAATTTGCTCTATAAAAGGACTACATTCTTTTTCAATGCATGTATCACTTCCAAATTTTATTGACAATATTTGTTATAGTTGTTTATACAAAAAGAAGTTTTTCAAAATCAAAACTAATGAAATTCATCTTAAGATCGACTATATTACAAGAAAATTAAGTGAATTAGTCATATTATCAATTGAAAAGGAAATGTCAGCATAACTTAAATACTAAAACTTAATTAGTAATTTTTATTTTAAAAAATAAGAAAAATTGATTTTAGATCAAATAATAATGATATAAAAAGTTAAATAATATTTAAATATAAAAAAATATTATACTTCTAACATTGTCACCTTAAATCTCAAATTGTATCCAACGAGTTGTACTATCAATTGAATGATAGAATATCATGGTTTATCCTGTTCGAATGGGAATCTAAATTCGCAAATGCAGTGAAACATCATGATGTATCATGTATGCGAAGACAATCAAATTCTAAAAAGGGAACGCCGACAAAACATCATGTAACAGGTTTCATTCATGAAGAGGAGTGGATCTAGAAATTTAATCTTGGAGGTACCATAATTGTGAAATTATAAGTGTTTTTTTCATCCATATATATAATTTATATAATTTATAGGGTTTTATCAAAAGAAATAAATTCTTTTTGAGAAAGGAAGGTTGGCAAGCTAAGCGTGCGTAAAGAGAAAAATGAATCTTAGTTAAAAAAATAAAAATAAAAAGGAAGATAGACTTTTTGGTTTTGATAAAGTAACGTGGATGTTAGGTAACTTAATTTATCTAAACAAAATTAATGGGGAGGATTAGCTTGTTACGTAACTACATGAGCTAGATTATTTTTTTCATTTAATAATTTATTTATATGAAAATGTTAAAAAACAAAAAAAAAACTTTATTGCTTCTGATTTTATACGGGTTGTTGTTATTAACTAAAGGGGGGTGTTTGTCATGGGAAAGAAAAAATGGAAAAATTTAAAGTATAAAATGGTGGGTACATGAGATAATGTGATAGATGAGTAGTCAAGTGGAATAGTCAAGTGGATATATATATAATTTATATATATATTATAATTATATATAATATATATATATATATATATATATATATATATATAATATATATATATATATAATTTATATAATTCATAAGGTTTAACTTTTAAGTCTAATATCTATATAATTTTCTTTTCTTTTTTTCTAGAAGTCAGGACTTTTTTTAGGTTTGAATGAATTATGAGTGAATACTTTTTAAAATTGAGGATGTACACGTTTCCCTGCATGAGCGTGAATGTAAAAAAATTACCAGCTATCTGAAATACACTTATTTCGAATATGTCAAAAAGTGCATGCCAAGGACTGCATGCATCTGATGTTGTTGTTGTTGATAAATGATAATAAACAAATGATCTATCACACATTCACACGGAAGTGGGATTTTTCTTAAGAAAACAAATATTACTAGAAGTCTAGAAATTCAGATATTCTCATATTCCATAAGATTTACGAGCAAGTTCAACCAATAAAACAGGACATTTAACTTGATATGCTTTTAAGTTGTGGAAGGAATCAAGGAGAAACCTGCACTTTTTGCGCCACATCAGCCACATACACATCCTACGTGGAAAAAGTAGGGCACTTCTTCGCCTTAGGGCAATAAAAAAGTCAGGATACCGCACTCTTGCACATAAAATAATTATAATTCAGCGCAACACACAATAGAAAGGAAAAAGATGTGAAAATTTTAGTGGAATCTTCGGTTTACACAGACTTGTTTCACAATTGAGCCAACGAAAGTCCACGATGACTTTGTTTTCCACAATTTCCCAGCAATTTCTCCTGAGGAGGTCCAATACAAATCATGATTGGAGAGAAACTTGGATTTTGATGTGGCACATATTGGGTAGGTTCATTTTTATTGGGGAGTTGGGACCCACCTTTTTTAGATTCTTCCAAAGTTCCAATTGTTAGAAGCACCTCGGTTTCTTCTCTTCCTTTTATTTTATTCTTCCTTTTTGCGCTCCAACCGGATTGAAACCCAATGCAAATGGTTTTAATAAATATATATTAAAATGTTAATTTCTTTTTTTTTAAATAAACTTTCGAGATCAAAAACCACTTTATAGAGATCAAAAATATTACTATTATTATATAATTGATTATCTCAATCCAATCCGATCCACTTGGGTGTAAATATGTTTAATTGAATGACGTGTACCACGTCTTGCTACTTTTTGTTGGCAGGAAAGGACAGGGCAAATTAAATCTTAGTCAAGTCAATAGTTTTGTCGTCGGTGCCACGTTGTTTGGTGAAATCGTTTTGGTTGCCGTATATTTGGTAGAAAAGGATTCAAGCGGTCCCGAATAATTCGGAGATTCATTACATCAGAAGAAGCAAGTTCCAAAAAAGCAATAAGAGTTGTAGAGGAGTAGAATAGGTTACCCATTTCCTTGAAGCTGTGTGCTAACTTGATTAACAACTTCCTTAGCATCTATATATATCCATCAAAAAGTTTAGTAATCCTTAGCTTAGAGCAATTCCAGCAATCATTTAAATTCATTCTCTATCTCCATAAATAGACAGTAAAATAGAGATAATTGCTCCAGCAATCCTCTAAACTGCTCTTTAAATTCCAATTTCATATAAAGTGTACAGTAGCTTTTCATTTTTGAAAAGCTCTGTACACTTTGTATCCATTAAAAAAACAATTTCTTTCCGTCGCCCGTCCCAATATTACTTTTATTTTTTTCCTTTCTTCTCATTTGCAACGATTTTTTCTCTCTCTTCCTTCTCTATGCTCCCGTTTTCAACAATGGTGTGGGTCATTGGTCTCGCATGGAGCCATGCCAATCTCGTTGGAGTATGGATGCCGATTGCTGGAGGCTAGCCCTGTCGATCTCGGCTTGGAGGCGTGGGTCTCGACCTGGAGGCGGTGGAGCCTTGATCTCGGCCTGAAGGCATGGGTCCGGCCTAAGTGGTGGAGCCATGCATTCGGCCTGAGGCATGGGTCTCAGCCTGATCTTTGCCGAGGCTCACCAACTCGAGGTTGTTCATGGAGCCATGGGTGGAGGCCACTTGGAGGTAGGCGAGATGTTTGTTCATCGAGATCTGGGTTTTTTTTCTTTTTAATTCTTCAGTTTTGGAACTTTGGAATTTGACAACAGTTGATTCACGGTGGTGGTCGCGGTGGGTTTTGGTTGCTCTGGGTTGACAAGACACATAATAATAAAGGTCCATTCTGAAAAAATAAATAGAGAGTTGCAGAAGAATAAAATAGAGACTAGATCTGTCTCTAGTACATAACCCATCTCGGAAGGCTTGGAGGATTGCTCTAGTCCTTGAAGAAATTAAACATAACTCAACAGCCTGGTCCATCAAAGAATCTAGATCTGTGTGGAAGGCTTGGAGGAAGTAAGAAATTAAACTAACTCAACAGCCTTTCAAATGCAATCTTTAGTAAACTCTTGAGTTAATTTTCTCTGATTGGAAAACAACTTTGTTTTGTTTGCATAAAAGAGTAAGATGTTGTTCCTATAAACATAAATTTAAGTAAAATAAATTTCATGACTTACCAAATTATGCTTTGAATAATAATATTTTACAAAGGTTGCATGTCACCATAAAACAGAGGAAACAATTAAGTGAAATTACCTCATTAATGATTCAAACATATCTTATAATATGAAAAAATAATGTATCAAATTATGCTTTGAATAATAATATTTTACAAAGTTTGCATGTCACCATAAAACAGAGGAAACAATTAAGTGAAATTACCTCATTAATGATTCAAACATATCTTATAATATGAAAAAATAATGTATCAAATTAATAAGATCAATGGTGGAATAGATATTTTCATTGAGCTAGCAAGTTACATGCTGGCATGCAGCCCATCTCTATCAGTGTATATCCCAAGGTCCTATCTTTCATAATTTGTCGGAAAAGAAACCAGCCTATAAGAAATAATTTTTACTAAGATAGACATATGAATTATTTAGTACTTTCAGAGGTCGGTGGGACTTGGGAGTACATAATTCTTTCCCCTTTTACATAAATGATAAATTTTACGTCTGTATTTCAAGAATAAATGGTGGTCCTGGACAAGGGTGAGGTGGGCGACCGTCCTAGGCCTCACCTTAAAATTAGGCCTCATCCCAAAACTTTTTAAAACCCTTATTGAAAGGCCTCAATATATTTATATATACAAAAATTAAAAAGGCTCATATATTAAAACAAAAGTCTTTAAATTAAGCCTAATAATAATTTATTTCTCTAACCTAAGTATATATGAGAACAATTTTTGGTATTTATTTGATGTGAAGAAGCTAACTTCACTAAATTATGAGAATTCGAAAAAGTATTATGTTAATCTTGAAGGTTTTTTTTATAAAACCTGGTAATTTTTTTTTATCTTGATGGTATTGATTTATTTTCAGACTTAAAAGTCTTATCAAAGATTTTACCAAAAGAAAAAAAGACAACGACAAATATACTTAATTTTATCAAGGAATTGAATTGTTCCAAATGCATCTATTGCATATAGAATATTATTGACTATACTTGTCACAGTCGCATCCGTTGAAAGAAGTTTTTCAAAGTTAAAATTATAAAAATCTTACTTGCGATCAACTATGTCACAAGAAAGATTAAATAGATTAGCCATATTATCTATTGAACAAGATTTGTTAGAAAATATTGAATATAAAAGTTTAATTAGTAATTTTGTAGCAGAAACCGTATGTAGAGTAATTTTTCAATGATTTTTTTTTTAAAATAGAAAGGCCTTATTTTTTTTATCCGCTCTAGGCCTCATAATTTCTAGGGCCGGCCCTCAGAATAATGAATAATTTTCTTAGACAAAAAAACAGGAGACAGGAACAAGTGAGCTTTACTTTCCGTTATAGGTGAACAACTGATAAAGACATACACGGACACGGGTCAAATCTCAAATACCGCTCATCTTAAGTTTTTTTGATAATACCGTTCATCTTAAGTTACTTGCAAAGGGTTTCATCTATTACAATGTGCAGTTGGCGATCTGATTTTGACTATTATTGCCTTTTAATATTTTTATACCGCACTAAGTTTATTTTTGACGTTAGGCTGAATTTGTATGTAGTTGGGTGGAAAGAAAATGAAAGGTAATTTCCTTCCGGGTCCACGCATTCAATTCCGCCGCCAAAATGGGAAGAAAAGAAAACATAGGAAGAAAAGATACAAAGGAGAGTTTCCATTTTGCCCTTTAAATCTTCATTGTTCAATCTACAAATCCCCAAAAAATAAATAAATAAACAAACTATGAGATTACTCATGCATCAAAGAGCTCCTTCAATGCTATTGCAAGATTTGAGTAGCCTTTGAGCATCCTCAAATCAACTTTACCAAAGATCTGAAGGAGGGGACGAATGGAACTTGGGAGATCGCCTCCACATAGTTCCAACTTCCACCTTGCATGACTGCATGGGAACGCATTTACATTTGTATGGTTGACTAGTAAGTAGTAACTACCACACCTTTTAGCTTCGTGTAGGTGAGTTAATGAGTTTCAATCCTACAATCCAAGGTAAGAAACGACTTTTTTGGGTTGCTTACCCTCGACCATTGTAGCAAATGTGTTGCCGACATCATATTTTGGCTTTTTTAACTCTAAATACAAGGATGGTTCTCAAATGATACGAAAGAATAAAACAAATCAAGAGCAATACTTATTTTCTAGCTAATAAAATAATAACAACAATCTAATTTAATTAAGGATAAATTATGAAAGAGTGACCAGTCACTATTGATAGTTTTTTATCCATCACCTGAAGTGATAGCTTAGTGGTTGAAAGCCGATTCAAATCCCTCACCTTGTAGGTCTGAGGTTGGTGGTTCGATTCCTGATATGCCCTACTAGTACTCGGATGGTCCCACACCATGTGCAAGTCTAGATTTAAGTGAGTCGGACCTATGAACACACTAGCGAGCTCTTTTTTTATTATCAATAAAAAATAAAAATAAAAGAGCTTTTCACCCATTTTTATCAATTACTAAGTTTTTGTAACAATTTACGAATTTAGAATATTTAATAGATTAAAAATTCATAAGATTTCACCTATTTATCCATCATTAAAGTTTAGTAAAAAAATTAGAATATTCAATAGATTGAAAATTCTTTTTACTAAAAAAAAAAAAGGGAAATAGATGCCTTATTTTGACTTATATTTGCAATATTATTTACTGTTTGAATGCAAGTACAAATTATTTGGATATATTAATTCAAGCCAAATGTGGAACCAACCTTTATGGTTTATAGATTTATTTAAATGGCTTGTATCTATAGGTAATCCCATCAATGTATATTAATTCGAATGACGGTCTACCATGGTTTATCCCATTGAACTAAATCTGCAAATGCGTTCAAACATTGAGATGTATGTGAAGAGAATCATATTCTGAACATGTCATGGCTGCATAACACCAGATCACAAGTCGGTGTTTTACAGTTGTTCCGGATTATGACCAAAAAATCAATGTCAAGGACAGCATCTGCCATTGTTTTCAAATTTCAATGAACACACGAGTTACCATACGCAAGTGGGCCTTGTGTTAGCCTGGCATGCATCTCGTGACTCTTGGAGACCGTCCCTCTTGGGTAAAGAACTGCCTACTGTCGTCTTTGTTTATTTCAGTATTCCATACCCCCCGCCAAATATTACAAGAAATTCAGGTTTTCCATAAGACTCACGAGCTCGATGCATGTGACTACGAGCAAGTTCAATGAATAAACAGGAGATTTAGAGAGAATTTTGATAATTGACTTATGACATGATTTTAAATTGTGGAAGGGCAAGCCTCATCAAAATAATTACAAAACTGGAAAAATTTTCCACCAAAACACTGTACAAATGTCAATTTAGTAAGCATAACTAAGCAAAAACAATATCAATATCAACACTATTATAGATGATTTCTTTTAAAAGAAAAGAGAGAAAAAAAAAGTTGTACATGTGTTTTGCAGTTCTAAGGTCACAAGATGGGATAACTTGTCAATTTCCTATTGACAATTCATGATATATTGCTGTAGATGAGCCTCGTAAAACTTCCAATGTGTACCTCTCCCTCATGTGATATATTTAAATGATTGACAATCACAGGTTAGATTGATAAAGAAGAATGCACAAAAGAATAAAGATCTGTGGATCATGGGGGGACTGTTGGATTGTGGGCTTCAATATCGACATGCCGAATACCAGGAACAAGCTCCTGGATCTCCTTTTCTAGCCTATCAACTTCACTTCCTAAAGCTGTAACCACCTCCTCACCTGAAATGAAAACTCAAGTTTTTAACGTGTGACAACTCAGGCCAAAAGAAAAAACATGTTGTTACAACTATATTGCTAACTACAATGCATACCATAATTTGACATGATCTTGAGCAGTGCAGTATCATCCTCCTTTCCCGCTTCACGAAACTGTATATCATCAAATCCAGTCAGATATACACCACACATGCACAGAGGGGATGACATTTTTCTCTGTGAATTTGGTTCATGCCCCAACCTGTTGGGGTACTAGATCACAAATGGTTTGGGGCACAATAGGGCCACATTTTGCATTACACCCATGGTACAACATATTAGTCGAGTCAAGGGGCATCTGTTAATATACATTATTCCTCAAAGTAACTAAAATGAACCACTATGCAATAGGAACATACATGAGATGCATGATCACTTCGCAAAAGTATCCAACAATGTTTACTTCACAAGTTTAGACCATGAAAGACATAAGTCATAAATAGCATTCCTTCTTATGCCATCCCATAGTGCTTGATACAGCCAGCTGGTTAGGAATTAAAAGCTGAGAAGGCAGACTACTTTGACAGAAAACTTTAATGGGGCATACCCCCTCTTCTGCCTCCTTGGGTGTTGGCCGGCCATGAGAGAGAGACAAAGAGAAGAAGAAAAAAAAATAACTGAATTTTGAAACATGACATGGCATCACATCTTCAAGTAAAACTGGATTATACGATCCATGTCAGCAAATTTAATGTGTGCTAATTTCCATTTTCCAAGAGAGCAAATTCCGTTGCCATTTTAGCAATAAAGATAACATTAAAATCAATTAAAAATAAGGACTAAAGTGACAGAAAAAATGTACAGGGACAAAATTGAAACTAACCCAATGTAGAAGGACCAAAAGTCCATTTTTGCCAAATTTGTATTACAAAAGGTCTGACAAAATCAATTCCTAGAAGCTAGTCTAGGAATTACTATGGCAATGAATTATATAATAGCTTCTTTCTTACATACAAATCAATGCAAAGAGTGGACTGAAGATGGAAAAAAATCACAAGTTAAGACAATATACCTGTCTCGCCCACTCATCACCTGCGGTCCTTTTTAGATAATTTTGCACCACCATCACTCCATTGAAATCTTCACATACAGCAAGCCACCATCAAATTACATTGTTATCCCAACAATAATGTCATTTAACCAAATTAATACAAAAATTAGCTCAAATTGATGTGTGTCCAGAAGAAACTATGGAACTGAAATATTTATTTCTTAGTAAAATTCTTTATCATCCAAAAAAAGGTGAAAAGAGTTCTGTTGCTGGAGATTAAGATATTGAGGCCTACATGTAAATCTCAAAAAATGAAAGGCTGCTATTCAATTTGACATTTCTCAAGATGAAGCCTACTACCACAGGTTTGATACCATGAATTTTTTTTTTCTTTTTTTTGAAAAAAGAGATAGAAATACCATGAAATTTTTAATGTTGATGTCAGATGGATAGAAATCCTAACAAGCTGATATACCGTGTCATATAAAAATGTTTTTTCTTTTTGCTCATATACAAATGTGCTTTTTGTTGTTAAATAAAAGCTACTAAATGCCTCCTGAAGAGGATAAACTGCTTAGCCCGTCAGGGGTGATTTGAGGCCGGAAGGCGGGGAGTACTCCCACTCAAAAATGATCCTCTGGATTACCCGGCAACTGGTTCTGGCGAGTGGGGTCAGTTGTCCGTAGGTTTTACTACTGGCTAGAGGCCCAAAGGACTCTTCTTTAGAAAGGTTCCTACGTTATCAAAAAAAAAAAAAAAACTACTAAATTTAAGCAATCCATTGTGGTAATTCAAAGATGCCCAAGGAAGTGCCCTCAAATCAAATTATAGTATTTGCATGTGTGTGCATATGTGCACATGTGACGTGTGTAAACGCACATGTGACAAAAAGAAAAATAAATAAATTATATATATATATATAAAATGACAAATTAACCAGTTGACCACCACACTTATTTTTCTTAACTATGATATATAACACTAGCTTGCTACTTTCTAATACTGACATACAGACATTCTTCAAAAAAAAATATGTTCAAGAAACAAAACTGAAAAAAAAAATATATATATATAGTAGTAATTGAATTCTTGCCATAGGTTCCCAAAATAAAAGAAAAAGAAGAAAAAAAAAGTGAGGACCATATAAACAATATAGAAAACAATAATATTATGAATTCTCATTACAGCCATCTAAAATTATTTAGCATCTAACCACTTGGCAATTTAGGGAAAAAGAAAAAGATTTAACAGAGAAGCAAAACAAAAATAAAAGAATTAGAAAGAGCAAATAATTGACAATTAACAAGCATTAAAATATATGTTGCATTTGAACAACTAAAAGAGCAAGAAAGAAAGAAAGAAATATTATTAACCACACAGGAGTCTAAAGGAAAGAAAAAATTAAAATGCTTACACTGAAAGAAAGATTATCAACCACACAGAATATAGAGTAAAATGCATACCAATATGTTTATATTGAGCCAATATACAAAATAAGATATACAAAATAAGATCCTTAATTAAATTAAGATACATGTTTCCATGTCCATAGCATACTTTCAATTACATCACCAACGAGCCATGAGGCTCCTGGCACATCACCAATGTGTTACGGATGATAACAACAGACATTGACCTTTTTATATGTCAGTTATGTTTCAACACTATGGATACTATAGATATTGATGAAGATTGATATTATAACCCTGATTGCAATAAGAATCAAGAAAGAATAGAAAATGGCAGGAAAGTCACCTATTTCAGCCTTAAACCTAAAGAATCCAGGTCCAATAACCTCACTTTTGCAATCATATAGAGCATCTACCACCTACAAGAAGAAGACCATTTTTCAAATTCGTGAAATACAAACATAACCCCAAGTGGATAAAATAAAATCATCAATATGGTTATACCGGGTCATTTTTCAAGAAATGCAGAACCTTCTCCATATCATGGTCATCCATTGCTCTACCAATTAAAGCATGACGATTCCTCTGGATGAGAAAGATAGCCACCTGCAAGGAAAATTCAGTTCAATTACACTCACCTCAACCTAAAATCACAATTGTAATATTTTATTATCTTCTGAATCCTTTTCTCTTCTATGCTAAATTTTTATCTCCCTAACACACACAAGTACACGTGTGTGAATCTAAATCAAGGAGAAAGGAAGCGGAAAGGGGGGGGGGGCGGGGGGAATGGGAAGAATAACCATCCATTCTTCCTAATATAAACCAAAAGAAAAGATCATCCCTAGATTGCCCCCCTTTTTCTTACCCAAATGACCTTTGTACCTAATAACCTGAGGGATCTCGGAGAGGAGGAAGAGAGGGAGAGAGAAAGAGAGGGGAGGGGGGGTGGGGGGGGAGGCTTATAAGCAGTCAAATTCATTGAATTGAAAAGTTGCAGTTCCAACAAGCCACATTTCATCTAGGTATAATGTTTTATGGCAAGTAATCTAGGCATAATTAATTGCTCATTTGGAACAGCTTATTTTTCAGCTATTTGAAAATGGATTGTTTGAAAATACTATTCCTAGAAAAAAGTGAGATTTTAAAAAACTGTACTTTGAAAAAGTGCAGTTTCAAAATGGGACACCAAATGGCCACATAATCATAGAGGCAATAGCAAAAAAGTGAGTATGACATCATGAAACCCAACATCTCACACTGGCAGTTGTATACAGAGTGCCAACCTAGAACATAGTTTCCTCATTCTTTAAAAAGCGTCTATGTTATGACTAGAACCTATATATGTTGCTACAAATATATTTGCAACTATCCCATATTTGTGTAGCGAGATATATATCAAGCAGTCAAAACTTTGAACTTTGCTTGGGTAGGAAGTTATCATCTAATGACTTTATATTTTACATGAAAGGATGTAAAAGAGGCACCACGAGAGAGAGGAATCGTAGGACTTTTGAAGATGAAGAGAAGGCGATACAGGATACCAAGAATCTTTTCTTGAGAACCCTATTTGAATATTGCACTGCATTAGGTGGGGTTTCTTGTTACTTTATAGTTGATTTTTTGGATCTTTTAGATGTTAGTTTGTAATTCTTTAAGGAAGCTCAGCATTCTGAGCTTTCTTCTTTTTAAATAAAGTATTTTACTTGTTAAAAAAGAGCCACTACTTTGAAGCATGACAACTTACAATTGCAATAAGCCATTCTTTAAGATATAATCATGGTTTTAAAAACCATAACGCTAAGAACGGAAAATGGGAAAAGTGAGGTTCAAGCTAAGAAGCACGAATACGAACACGGACACAGGCACATCACAAAAAGGGAGACAATGGCACAGCAATCTTAAAATTTTGGGAAATGTCAATTAATTAATAAATATATATATTTTTAGGAATATTTCACATATTTTGGGCATATTTCATTTTTATTTTGGGAATCAGAAATAAGTAACATTTTTTAGTAATAAATTTTTTTTTTTAAGTTTTTCTTTTTCTTGGTGCCAACGTGTTTTAATAATAAAGTTGAAAAAGAAGAAGAAATATAATGGATTGTATTGGTCAAAAGATTGAGGAACACTAATTGACATATTGGTATATTATATATATGTAGAACTTAGTGATAATGTGAGGGAGAAAAGAGAAGAGAGAAGACATGAGAGTTTACATGGTTCAGCCTTGTGGCCTACATCCATGAAACAAAAGTCCAAAGGGCTACATTTTCTTATTCACTTCTTGACAATACATTACAATGGATCCATATTTATAAATTATAATGAGGATTATACACAAAAGTCAATGATAAATTAAATTTGAATTGCCTATTGATAGCTTAAATACACATAGTTTCCACATTCTTTAAAAAACTTATCTGTTATGACTAGAACCTATATATGTTGCAACAAATATATCCTGCAACCTATCCCATATTTGAGTACTGAGATGTATACCAAGCAGTCAACACTCCGAACCTTGCTTGTGTAGGAAGTTATCATCTGATGAGTTAATGTTTTACAAGAAAGGATGTAAAAAGGCTCTTTTGAAGTGTTAGTTTCAGATGCAACAAGCCATATTTTCACTCAGCTATAATCAATTAAAGAAGCAATGGCAGAAAAGTGGGTGATGCAGGACGCTCAAGGAGATAATTATTTTAATTTAGTATTATTTTTTTTGATAAGTTTTAATTTAGTATTATTTAAATGGCCAAAATGCATTGTTGGTCCCTAAAGTTTGCCCATTGAGCGCTTTTGGTTCCTGAAGTTTGAAATGAGCACTAATGGTCCCTAAAGTTTCCAAAATAAGTGCTATTAGTCCTTCCATCCAATTTTGTTAGCTGATCAGCCCAAGAGGTATAGTCAACAGACAATGAGTGAAAATTCATCAGAACCACTTTACAGTCCCAAGAGGTGAAGAAGCTATTTTATCCAAAAAATGGTTATAGGTTTATATTGCAAAATGCCCCTACTTTCTCAAGGCAGAAAGTTTTGAGATAATGCCTCAAGCCAATGCTTAAATGCTAGGCACTACAATACCCATGCCATGCTCGCAAGAAAAGCTTGAACAACCTTCAAAACAAAGGTACTTGTGCCGGAGACCAATTCAAGCCGGCAGCTAAAGCAATACCTAGGGGATTCAGTACAAAAATATGGCATTCATAAAAAAATCATGCATAAAAAATGATAAGATAGAAGAAACATATACCATTCCAAGTAAGTTGCCGACTATTATTGAACCAATGGGATCATAAATTGCATTGCCTGTGGTATTAACTGCCACCAACGATGCACCAGCGATGGCAAGACCTGTAACTGCAGCACCATCCTGCATATTTGACATCATTTAGTAAGGGACATAATATTCTATTGTTTTGAGCAAATATATATAATACAAAATTCTTAGAGAGGAAATGGGACAAATCATTAGAACCCAATGTAATGTTTAGGCAGAGAGGGAGAGGTTTTTTTTTTTTTCAACAGGGCAGGAATGCAGATGCATGCCCCATACAGAACTCACCCCATTGACATCCCTATTGAACACAAATCACTTTCTATTGAGCCATAGCTCGAACAGCTAGATACTAGCTCTCCTTGCCTCAGTTTTCCACACTTATATGCTTGTAGCAAGGAACAGAAGCTTCCTATCTCATGTCTAATTCAACAACATTGCATGAACTATAGCACCCCAACTTTTTAAAACCCCTGGGTCATTTAAGTTCACACATTGGGACAAGATTGAACCTTTGACCTTACCCTCCACCCCCTATTTATAGGGGAGGACATGTCATATGGTCCAAAGACCATTGGCAAGTTGATGCTGAACTTGATGTGTAGAGGCTACGTGTTGGCTGGCTGGTGCTGCATGTGCTGTAGGAATTGGGAGACGGGACCATCTCTTGATTCATTGTGACTTAGCGAGGGATCTATGGAACTTTATTTTGTGATCTTTTGGGATCCTTAGGGTGCTTCCTGAGAAGGTTGTAGAGCTGCTGTTTGGCTGGTTTAACTGGTTTGGTAAACAGTATTCTGAGGTGTGGAACCTGGTGCCGTTGTGTTTAACGTGGACTATTTGGCGGGAAAGAAATAGGCGCATTTTTTAGAACTTAGAGCTATCGGATCCAAGCTCACTGAACTATTTTATGAGCTTTTATTTGACTGGTCTAGAGTTCGTGGTTATACTACTTCTAATTCTCTTGCTGATTTTGTAACCTCTTTAGGATCTGTTCATTCTAATATTTTAGGTCCAATGTAACCCCATCTTCCTCTAAGTGCATACTTTATGCACTTAGTTGATCTTTCTTCTTGGAATAAAATCATTTTACCTATCAAAAAAAAGTTGAAGCTCAACACCTCATTCATCAATTTTTAGATCTTTTACCTTTTTTAATCTTTGACCTTTTCAATCATAGTTTAAAGAATAATTAAAAAGAAAAAGGAAATAAAGAAAGAAAGAAGGAAGAAGAAGATGATGATGATGGTATGGCCCATTTTAGCACCATAAAAATCGAATTTGATCACCAGCTGCATAGTATAGCACTTCGCTTCTTGCAGATAACGTTATGGTTAAATATTGTAGTATAACATGTGACATTGCAAAAGATGTGTGGAATGTTCAAGATTTATCGCTGAGGGGTTCCTCTTGTTAAAGGCCAAAGCAATTTAGGTCACATCTTTAGGTTAGTTTTTTTTTTTTTTTTTTTTTTTTTTTTTTAAAAAAAAAAAAAAAAAGAGGTCACATGTTTAGGTTAGTTAAGAGATTATTCTTTTGTGTATTAGATTCTTACTCTAAATCAAATGGAAGCACATAACCATCATATTTTCAGATGAGCAGGATCATGTAGGAACCCTAAAAGTTCACAAAGATCAGCCAATTTTCAACTATAAAATAATTAATCAATTACGGGCAAACACCTATTTTAGTCCTTGAACACACCAATTCAATTTGATCATTAAATTTTAAAAAATTGAAATCAAGTCCTTCAATAATTTAAAAGGCAATGATATGGCAGTTCTTTTGTTAACATAGGTATGCCACATGGACAACCATCTATGTGGCATTTCCCATGTCAACCAAAATTGCTTTGTCAATACTTTCCAATCAAATCTGACTGATGGAAGGGCCAAATTGCTACTTTTTAAACTTAAGGAACCAAATAGGAAATACATGAATTTTTCAAAGACCAAAATAGGTGATTGCCAAGAATTAATGATCTCTATTATTATTGGTGCTATTGAAACCCCAATTTTTCTTCTAATACTTTTTACTAGTGTATTTTCGTTTAGTTTATCTTTATATGTTATGATCTTCTCGTAACTTTACATTTAATCCTCAAAAGGAAAGAAAAAAAAAAATGTAATTAGTTACAAGAACTGTTGGTGAACAATGGCAAGAAAAATAACCTCTGTCATGACTGCAACAGATGTAGGATCATGACCACGCCATACAAAGTCTCGCACTGTCATTCCCTCAGCAGCTGCACCTTTCTTGACAGCTTGTATGGCAACAATCAGAGAAACGCCTAAAGAAAAAGAAAATACTTATTTTAAGGAGGGATAAGTTGAAGACAAAACTTAAACTATACATATGCTTGGGACAACCAATTAGCATAAAATCGTGATGCAATGAGTTATACCTTCAATGATAAAGGAACCACCGAGCACGAGAGCTGCATACTTAATATTTTCAGGGGGCTGAAGAATACATACTTATTCATCATTAAATTGAAAATTCATTTACCAACTAAAAATCAGGAATTAATAACAGCGAAGATATATGATTTTGGATAATACAAAATTTGCCAAGTAAAGATTCACTTGGACAAGTACCTGTGAAGTCCATAAGTTTTGAATCCCATGTACAATTGTTGCACCAGAACCAAGACAAAAGATACCAACAGCAGATATCAAAGACCATACAAATCTTTCCTTGGAATAGCCATAACTGTACAACAATAAAATAATAATTTCAGCATATACATTTTTTTTATTAGTAATAGAAAGAATTTTATAAGAAATGGACAACTCTGTGTGCATAAAGCATGAACACAAGAGTGTCAAATTATTACAAAGAAGAAGAAGTATGAGTGAAACCCAATGAATCTATAATTTCAGCATATACATTAAACAAAAAGAATAACAATTTGAATTTTTGATTTCACTCTACATGTTAATGTGAACCTGTGCACTTGTGAGTGTAATTTTGAAACAGAAAAGAGTCACTGGTCACTCCACTCAATAATGTTTGAGGTTGTGTTAAAAAATAAGCCATTGGAATTAAAAATGTAAAAGATGTTTATTAACAACGTTCACATTTTCTAATCTCATCAGAATTCTACCCAATTTGATCAATTATTGAACTCAAGTATTCTAGTTAAGTACTTGAAAAAAAAAACAAAACAAAAAACAAAATGAAGTGATGACGATGACTGGTTCTAGGTGGAGATCTAAAGAAATAAATGTAAAATTTTCATAGAACATTGCACAAATTCCTAACCCCAAATCAAAGCAATCAGAAGTCCAAGTTGAGCCAATACAATATGAGAAAATGACCCTCATTAATTTTATTCATATCAATGTTATACTTTTAAAATAAAGCATGCAAATATAAATCTGTTTTTTAAAGACAATTCAATACATGTTGCTGAATGTTGAAAATTTTGGAATTTAAGATGTTATTAATGGTGGGCAAAGCTCACTCATTGATGATATACTCACGGATGTAAAGCATCAGGTGCACGCCTTGAGCTACTCAGACCATAAGCAAGAAGCGCCTACAAAGTGAACACGAATTAGTTTCTCTGAATCCAATGATAAATAAACTGAGTTAAATTCAAAGTAACAAATCAGAAATGAGAATATTCTATAGAGCACGGTCAGGAACAATAACTTAAGGAAAAAAACCTGATTTGCAAAATCTGCAACTGAGTGCACAACTTCAGCGAACATAACATGGCTAGACGTTGTTAACCAGACTCCAAACTTGAGAGAGAAGACAAGGAAGTTGCACCACAATGCAGTCGTGACTGCTCGTTGACTAGAATAAACATACGACAAAAAAAAAAAAAGGATTAGATTGCGCAAGGGGATAAATTTATTGGCACTAACTTGGGTGGGTCCAAAGAGCCCTACCCTGCCGAGGTTCCCAAGTCAAAAAAAAAAAAAAGTATGTCAAGCATAGCACTCAATTGAGTCAGTCATAAGCATGTGCCGGTCAAGGGGTACACTTATGCCTTTCAAATATTGAAATGGTACACTGAATTATTTTTCTTTAAATATATGTATAAATATTAAATTCTTTTTCTAGCTAAAATCTCTCAATTCCATTTCTAGACTTACCTTCCTTGTTTCACCCACTTATCTTAAAGCCCTAATACTCTTGGTAAAAGAAAAACTTAACCTCACAAGATGTGCAAGACTGCTAACACTCAATAAGTAGAGAGCCTTATAGACATCAAATACATACAGCATAAAGCAGCAATGGTTGCAATGAAACAATATCCAGTGAGGCTCAAACTTGGCAAGGAAAAGTTCCAATCTTTCGGTAGTAGAAAACCCCACTATTCATGAGAACATCTCTTAGTCAAAAACGCACAGTTATGCCAAGTGCAAGTACCAAGCAGACCTATTTTCTCATCAATAACTGTGTATATCAGTGATTGCATTTTTCCCATAATTGAATCTAAATAACAATATTGAGATTCAACAACAAAATCTTAATCCCAAAACTTTAGAGGTCAGCTATGAATCCTCAACAGACTAATTGAGATCAACCACATGCATTCCTCTCCGCCATTCTATTCTTTCCAAAATCATACTCTTAAGAAACATGTCTTTTTTTACTACTTCCTCTACCTTTTGTTCCCTTGACTTGAATCAAATCACTCTTTCCTCATTGGCGCATAACGATATTGAGGAATTTTTTAAGCTCAATCCAAACCATGCCCTAAATACTTTCACCATTATCCCAAAAATTCCTATTGACATCATTGAAATTCACACAAAAATGCCAAACTACATAACACAATTCCTTGTCACGTACATTTTCCATACAAAACCAGTAATTCCCAGCTTCACTAAATTAGGAACATTTCAAAAAACAAAAAATCATTTTTACCTGTGTTCATCGCGGATTTCAATCTGCTTCACTTGCTTCGGCCTCGTAAAAAAATCTGCCACCACCACAAACAAAAAAAAATTCAAAAACAATTAAATTTTTTACACAAAGAGAAAGAGAGAGAGAGAGAGAGAGAGATTTTACTGCGATGAGAGGAGTAGTGGTGATTGTGATTGTGATTGTGATTGTGTTTGTGAGGGTTAAGGGCGTCCAAGGAAAGCACACCGAACAAAACGAATCGTTTGGAGGAATGAGGGAAATGGAAAATGAGGAGCAAAAGAGGAACCTAGTTTAGAGTTAGCGCTGTAATTTTGTGGAGGTTGAATGTGATGATCGGAGTCGGAGGTGTGAAAGAGTAAAAACTGGGAGAGTTTGGGGAAGTGAAAAGATGAAGTGTTGTTGTTGAGAGGAGCTACGGCGGAGATAAGAGAGGAAGAGATTAAGACACGGCTCCGATTTTCTCCGCATGCTACCACTATTTGAAATTTATTGCTACAAACTCTCTCTGTTTATTTAGTTGTTTTGCATGTTAAATAAAATTGCAAAAGCTTGAGAATTTTGGTGGAAGTGAAGGATTTTGAGTTTAGCTATTTTTATATTATTTGAATGAATAAGAGGAAGAGGAGACGAGGAGGAGGGAGAAGACATCTTTACAGTTACAGAGATTCGAATATGCCTACATCCCTTCCCCACGCATTTTTCTTCTTCTTCTTCTTTTTTTCTTTTTCTTTTTTTTCTTTAGTAGGCTATTAAACTTTTATAAAATAATCCAATTGGATTTTTTTTTTTTTTTTTTTTTAAATAGGGATTATTTGTTTTAGGGTAGTTATAGGTTGTATTATTGATGAGAGTAAAATGTTAAATATTACTTGGAGGTGTCAAAATAAAGTCGAAGTTAGAACTAATAAAAATTTTGATAACTCGATATTTTAGTGAAAATGTTGTGTCTTTACTCTATAATACTACTCGATTGATTAAATAAATTGATTCTATTCAAGTTGAGGGAGTGAAAAGAAGTAGGAAAAGAGGTCTAACATAACATGAGCAAAAGTAATGAAAAATGATATGTTAATGGATTTTTATAGAGAATACATATGAGTAACTCAATTAGTTAATGGATTTTTATAATTGACTCAAATGTAATCGGTCTCAATATAATGAAGAATGAAATATTTGAACTAATAACTTCTACTTCATCATTTAGCCAAAAAAAAAAACTTCTACTTCATCAAATGTAGGGATGGCAATGGGGCGGGGATCCTATCCCTCGCCCGCGCCCCGTTATCTCTACCCCATCTCCAACCCCCACCCCACCCTATTTGCAGAGGAAATTTCTTCCCTCGTCCTTGCCCCACAGGGTACCCACGGGTACCCGCCTCGTCCCATCACGCCTAAATATGAATTCCTTACTAATTAAAAAAATAAAAATCACTCAATTTTGCTAAGTTACATGGATCAAGAAATGGATCAAGAAAAAATTCTATTTGAAATGAATAATGTAACTATGAAGGATACATGCGGCAGCAACTACAAGTAGGGTTAAGAAATGAGAAAATTAGAAAAAAAGATTTTATATGTGGGTTAGTAATAAGTAAGGTAAAAAAAATTATGGGTAATTATAGATATGTGGGTTGGGCATGGGGTGGGGGAGACATTACCCGCCCCCGCCCCCGCCCCGAACCTGTTACTGGTTTTAAAATCATCTCCACCCCCATTCCATTAACCCCACGAGACCGGGCAGAGCGGGTATCCGCAGGTCGGATGCAAATTATCATCCCTAATCAAATGATGTCTCTAGTCAATTATTAATTAAAGAATTTGACAAAAAATATAGGGTAAAACTTAGGTACAGTTCCTTAGGTCAAATACATTAGGTTCCTAGTTGAATTCAAATACATTGAATTTAAATATTCTTAGAAAATATAATATTGTTTGTGTTTCATTAGTTAATGCAATCATGTGTTTGAATTCAATTGAAGAATTTAATATATTTGACTTAAGGAATTGTACATAAATTTTACTCAAAAATATATATAAGTAACCCAAAAGTAGACAAGTGACCCAATTAGTTGGTGAGCTTTTATAATTGACTTAAATTTAATCGGTCTTAGGGGAGGAAAAATGAGAGATCCAATTAGTAATCTCTACTTCATGAGGCAGAGGCAGGGTCTTTACTCGACTGTGCTATGCCTTAACCCCAATTGATCCTTATTTATTGATTTAATTGAAATAAGACTAATTAAGTTGAAAGGTAAATGGAGCTATAACATATCTTTTATGTATTTGATAGATTTAATTAATGTATTTGATGAGTCCAGTCTAATAATAAAAAATCATTTCTTGGTTTTGACCAATCTAACGGTAATTAGAGTATTCATTGATTTTAAATGTTTGTACTCTTTTTTATGTGAATTATATTTAATCCCCATTTAGTATGACTTCATAAATCCATATAAATCTCATATCTTATTCTTAAAATAAATCATTAAACTACCACACCATTGGTCGAACCAAGTTCAGTGGATATCACAAACAAATAGAGATCAAGCACACCAATTTTGGTTGGGATATGGAAAAGTGAAAAGATAGAAAATATAGTTTATATATCTATACTATTATGTCCATATTACAAAAAGAAATAAAGAAAAGTCATGTAGAAGAATAAATAAGGGTATGTTTGGTGACTATTTTTTGTTTTCTGTTTTCTAAAACTTGTATTTAGGTGTTTTGAGAATTGTAATAAAAAATAATATTATGATAGATTTGAGAATAAAATTTTTGTTTGGCAAGTGTTTTCTAAGTGTTTTACTTGTTATGTTTTCATTTATTATTTTATTATTATTATTATTTTTTTCTTTGCACAACCGACAACCCACGGCAAACCCACAGCAGCCACCCACAACCACGGCAAACCCAGCCACAATCCACAACGGCAAACCCAACCACAACCCACAACAACCACCCACAACCACAGCAAACCCAGCCACAACCCACAACGGCAAACCCACAACCCACAACAGCCACCCACAAAAATCACAAACCCAGCCACAACAAAAAAATCAAAAGAGAGACCAGATCCGATCGACGAGATCGCGAGCCCAACGCGACCACCGCAAAGCCCAGCTTGGGTTGCTGACCACCGCAAGCCAGATCCGATCGGCGAGATCGCCACCCAACACGACCCCGCGAAGCTTATTACGAAGCCCAGGCACCACCGCGAGATCGGGACCATGAGCTACGCCGGTGAGGGAGAGGGAGAGGATAGTGAGAGCTCAGTTCAGATGAAGAAATTTTTTATTTTTTTAATTAAACAAAATATTGAGTACAGAATACAGAAAATGAAAACATCAAAAAGATGTTCTCAAAATGCTGGATTTGAATATTAGTTGTACAGTATTTGGACTTGAATACAAAAACTAAATTCAATTGCCAAACAAAAAACTTTGTGGTGGGGCCTGCGATTTTTTGGATTTGAGTACAGAAAACCGGATTTAAGTGTAGGAACCAAACATGCTTTAAGTCTTTTGACTTCGATTTTGAGAGAGAAAATTTGGTGGGCCTGGGTAGAAAGTGTCCACCCATTTTCCTTCCCCTCATTTTTCTCTCCTCAACCAAACGATAGAAAACATTCAATTTTCTCTCATTTCCTTTCTTTTCTCCATGTTTTCTATCCAGCCAAATAGACCTTTAGGTCATAGATTTGCTTTACGATAAGCACAGACCCATTAGTTTATCCTCAAAAGATATATATCCAACTCATCCCGAGGGTACGACCAAAAAATAAAACCCGAACTTGAGCCAAAAGCAAACATTTGCAATATTACAAAGCGGTTTAAGACTTTCCATTTCTTCAAATGCAACCACATTAGGGAACATCTATAAAACCAATGGTGGTAGATACTACTGTGGATTCAATGGTGACACTCTATACATTATGCCAAAACAATTCTTGACCACAACACAAAGACTTGAAATTGCAAACCAAAACTAATACCACAAAAGCACTAAGATAAGGGCACACATCCAGCAACTCCAAAGCTCAAGTGCAATGTAATGCAAGTAAATGATTATAGAGAGGGCATGCATCAACATTGAGATTTGAGAAAGCCCAGATGCAGCACCTTCTCTAGGGTTTTTATGCTTTTGTGGCCATAAGGTGCCATCACCGGGTATAGGGGCAGCATTTGCCATTCCCCCATAAGGGAGGGGAAATGGTGCTCCACATATCTTACCCACTCCGCCCATTCCAAAGTACATGGCGATGCCCGTTTCTCCAGTGTTAGAGCTGGAGTTTTAGGCCGGGGCTGCAACTGGAAATTCATTTGTGATGAAGAAGGTTGGATTGGTGTTAGTGTGGTATGGAGAGGAGGAAGAGAGTACGGTCACTCTGACACTCTAGAACATGGTTTGAGATTTGGTTAGGAAGTTGGTGGGTGAGTGTACCGAGTAGTGATGTTTTTATATTGGTTTTCAAAGTGCATAAATTCCAAACCTCTACTTATACATAAAGGAAAGCATAAAAGATAGGTGCAAAGACATTTGATTCCAAATAAATTTTTTAGGTAATCCAAAACGTAAAGAGTAGGCAAAGACAGAAGATATATATAAGAATCAGAAAGCGTGGAAGTTGGAACCATTGAAGCCACTTTTGTAATGCCAATTGTGGTTCAAAGTGCATAAATTCCAAACCTCTACTTATACATAAAGGAAAGCGTAAAACATAGGTGCAAAGACATTTGATTCCAAATAAATTTTTTAGGTAATCCAAAACGTAAAGAGTAGGCAAAGACGGAAGATATATATAAGAATCAGAAAGCGTGGAAGTTGGAACCATTGAAGCCACTTTTGTAATGCCAATTGTGGTATCTTCTCAGTACAGAGATTGGGCCAGAGAAAATGGGAATGTTTCCCTCCATTTCCAAATTACAAAAGGAAATCTAGCTCACAAGAGAAATTATATATAATCGTTTGCATTATTTTTAAAATGATATGCAAAAACTTCTCTGAAAGTTGGAGGATTTTGGGTTTTCAAATTTGATTACTAGGATTTGACTTAAGCCATTGACGACACACATTTAATACTCATAAGCTTCTAATATTAAGTTGTGTGCCACGTCATTTTTAGGTATGATACATAAGAAAGCTATTTGACACATCAGCCGATTCCATTATTGAGATGAAGGCAAGGATGAAATTGAAAGTGTCTAAAAAAATTTCGGGACTAAAATGAAATATGTGAAAAAAACAAGGGCCAAAATAAAAACACCTCATATTTATAAGGATGATAGTGAATTTTTGCCTAGAATGGGTAGATTTGATTGATTGACAAGTGTTGGGGAGATAATACATTGAAAAGACTCTAATTGAAGAATTAATATAATATATAGGGACACCATTTAATCTAATAGCTTAAGCCTATGGATTTGAGCCTGATTAAGTTATATTAATTTCTTAACATTTTTACTTTTTCTTCATGTAGGACTTCCCACACATATATATCCAACAATCTCCCCTTCACATGTGAGTTATTGCCTCTCAGTGGGCTTTGAGACCTCTCTTCCTAGGGACACGAAGGCAAATTCCTTCGTTTAGGCTTGATTAGTCAAATTTTTTGTTTATGGTAATTTTTCTTAATTTTTAATTTAAAATTCAGAATAAGGTCATGTCTATTTTTGAGACGTTTTTAGAGCCAATAAGAGTTGATTTAGCAATTAACTCAATTTTTCCGTTTTGGATAATTTTTTCGTTTCTAGCATAATTTTGTGTTTACCATAAATTAGGGTTTCTAGGGTCTTCCTAAGGATGTTCTAGCAACTCTAGGATTCTTTTACTCCTTATATTAAACTTGTAGCCTCCAAGGCATTCAGATTTTGATTAATAATATTTCAGAAAAGAGTTTCTCTTTGTTTTCTCTATTCTCTTGTTGAATCAAGTCCCCTAGTTTACGTAAGATTATACTTTCTTTGCTTGATCAAGGGGAAAGTTGGGGAAGATTAGAATAATACGTTTCTTTTCACTCTTTTATGCTATCCTTTCCTTGAAATACATTTAAAATAGATTCCTGATCAACGAACATGTTAAAAGGACTACACATTTTGGCCATCAGTCCATCACCGCATTACTTTCCCTCCCAAGTCCCAACATCACTTCTTCCCTCCTCTCCATAACCCCTAGTAGCTAATTCAAGCCTTGTCTTTACTCCCATGAATCCCCAGTTTCCACCTGGACCTAGAAATGTGCCTCCTGAGCCAGGTGATGGGCCTCATGCACCTAGGAATAGGACCCAGATGGTGACCCCAATTCGAATCTTCTGGTTCCTTTTGAGCTCAGCATGTTTCCTGTGTGCATTAGTCACATTCTCTAAAACCCACTTTTACAAATCTGCCATTCAATGGCATGGCAGTGATGTGAGTGTAACCTTTTTTTGTGTGATAATAACAACGCACATGGTTACACTAATTTCTCTCTCATTCTTTGGATTCTGTAACGTTGCATGCGAGAGATATAGGCAGCACTTTCTTATCAAATCGGTTGGAGATTTCTTGGTTATGTTTTTAGAATGTTCACTGGTTCTAGCAATAGGGCACAGGCATTTAAACCTTGTTAGTCCCCCCGAGGCAGCACCACCATCTTTGCTGCCTTATTATTTGGGAGCTTCTACTTCGAATGCTGCCCCGTACCCGATGATGGCACCTTATGACCAAACCACAAGATTTTCTGAAGTTGCAGGGTTAGTAACGTATGCATTTCTCACCATTGATTCCCTGTCGATAATCAATTTACTTAGGCCTGGCCACCACTACTCAATCTTTGAAGCCATGTCGACAATGACAATGCACATGAGCTTGGAGTTGCTGAATATGTGCCCCTATCTTAGTGCTTTTGTAGCCTCATTTATCTTTTTAATTCTTGTCGTCAAGAATTTCTGTGGTAAATTGGCGTGCCCCCGTGAATCCAGAGCATTCCCTTGTGTTGATATTCCTTGATCAGTCAACTATTGGTTGCATGGAAACCTTGTCTCACTTGAGTCTCGCTTGGTATAACTTGTAATAATGCCGAGAGATTTGTAACTCAACTGACACCTCTTAGTGTTTTCAACGGAGGCTTCTAGGGTTCAAATCCCTTCTCCCCTAACTATAAAAAAAAAAAATATATAACTTGCAATAATATGATATGAATGTCTAGGAATGTATATATATATATATATATATATATATATATAGGTATAATAATAGAAGATCTTCCTATGAATGTGAAATAAGATCTACGATTGTAATAATTGCTTGTCTATCTAATAAAATTTTCTATTGGTTTATCTCAATATTTGATTGTAATCACTTCTTGTTTATCTAATAAAATTTTCTATTGCTCTTTCTCTCTCTCTCCCCATGTGCTAGTGTTAATTAACCGTCAATGCTCCCTATGGGAGGACCTCATACCAAAGTTGTGAATACCCTACCAATGTCGATTCACTTTGATCAAGAGAACGAAATATTTCGATACCAATTAATATCAGTACACTGTTTCAGAATTATGGCTATATTTATTATATATATGTATATATTTATATACCTAAAAGTATATATACATTTATATATCTATATTCATAAACTTTATTATTTGCTCAAAGTCCACAAAACATTTTTTTTATGGTGGAGGCAGGGCCGTCCCAATCATTTTGGGGGCCTCAAGCCAAATCTCAATTTGGAGCTTTTAACCTATTTTATATTATATTAAATTAATATTTATTAAATTTTTTTTATTGGAATTTTATTCTTGCTAATTATTGATCACACTTGCATTTTGGCACCTAAGGAATTTGTAAATCTGAGGATAAAAAAATGTAATAGATTTTTTTTTTTTTTTTAAAGTGAGATTTAGAAAGAAAAAAAAAATTATATGGCTTAGAGAAAGAAAAATTATATTATAACATCATATCTTAATCACTCATTGACCCAATAAATTAGTCCAATAATAATAATAGAGTTAAGGGGGAAAAAAGCAATGTCATTAAAAAAAGAAAAAATATAAGGACAATAATTAGCCATGTGAATGGCTTGGTAGGTGAGAATTGAAAATATCTTACTAAGATTAAATTTGGTTAGTAGCAACTCACGTGGGTACCAAAAAAGAACAAAAAAATTAAAAGAGAGAACGAGAGAGAAAATGAAGAAGAAGAATTGGAGAACCACTGCAAGTGTAGCCGTGAGAAGTTGAGAAGAAAGAAAGAAATGGAGAAAAAGAGGCCAATAAAAAAGAAAACTAAAGCCACTTGACTTCAACGATTTTTCTTTTTCTTTTTTCTTTTCCCTTTATTCCAAAATTCCTTTAAATTGGGACCTGTAGGTATTTTTATTTTTTTTCTTAAATTTTGGGCCTTTTTTAGTAGTGAGTTTTTTTAAATTTTTTGGGGGCCTCAAGCAAGTGCTTAACTTGCTTATAGGATGAGCCAACCCTAGGTGGAGGAAACCAAAACCATCTGAAAGTGCACGACTCGAGTTGAAGGCAAACTAGTGGGTACATTTGAGACACAATATTTTAGGCTTATTGTGTTTCTTATGGAAAGAAGTGTGTTCTAATGATTGATTCTAGAAGTTGTGAAAATATGGTATCGAATTGGGGTAATGGTTAACAAGCTGAAACTTTCTTGTTATCGCCATCCAAAGTCCTACAAGGGGTCTTTGGTTCAATGCCGAATAAAATTCTCCATTGGCAAATATGAAGATGAAGTTTATTTTGATGTTCTTCCGATAGATGCTTGTCATGTGCTCCTGAGCAGACCTTGGCAATTCGATAAGCATGTTCAACATGATGGAAGGAAGAATATTTACTTTCTTGCCAAAAATGAAATGAGATGAAGTATGTGTTGAATCCATTGAAAGATGTACCCACTAGTGTGCCTTCAATCCAGGTTTTGTGAAACCTAATAATTCTTGTTGGCCTGTCCTACTCAACGATCCATCGATGGCCATTCTTTCAGGCTTGTCTTGCTCAAGGATCTGTCAATGACCCTTCTCCGGCCTGGCCTACTCAAGGATCCTCATTGTCATTGATGACACTTTTCTATCCTAACTTGATCTAGGATCTACCGATGATCATCCATTTTCAAACACAACACCACCATCACATAACACACTTACACAGTAATCAGACTGTAGGGAGCATGATCACCCCACCACACCAAGCATGCCCATTGTTTGTGAACTACGACAGGTCTAATATTCGCGAAGGTACATAGGATGTTAGCCCAACCCTGAGCCTCATTGCATGTTTCCACGTAAGCGTGAGCGGACTTAGATTCATTGGCTTTTAACCAATATCTGCATTGCAAACTCGATCAAAATAACAACTATAGACACCCCATATTATTCTGACCATGACAAAAAGATTGGCAATGAGACACTTAAGTTAGACAAGATTACAACAATTCTTTTGGAGACAAAGAAGTTCAAGAAGCCAATGAGTAATTCAGAAGTTGGGTATTTGTGATGAAATCCGAATCAAGTTATGGTAAGAGTAGGTCGCATAAATAGTAATGATACCAAGCCTCAATCTGACCACCTATGTACCGCAGGAGACACGTGTTGCCGGACTAAAATCCGGTAATGACATATGACAGACCCCACAGCCCAAATAGTTTATGAGCATCCATAGTTAACTCCAATTTAGTTAGACTTCGGCTTTAGTTGGGTTGAATAATGAACCAATCTATTTCAAACAATAATAGAAACCAAGCCAAAGAAGGAAACTAAACCAACCTTCAAAGAATTTTATTTTATATTAGTATAGCTAAACCAGGAAAACATAAACGTGAAAGAACAATGTATTGGGAAATAAGAGAGAACACTAAAGCTACCTTAATCATCTAATACGACAGCTATTTTTGCACATTAGGCTATGCTCAGATATTAATAAAATGCTATTGAGATAACGCTCAGCAACTTAAAATTCAACAATGATCCCCAAATGTAAAGGGGAAAAAAGAACAAAGATCTCAAAATTACAAATGGCTATCCGTCAAAAAGGCTTTAGGGCAAAAGCCCCTTTTCCTAAAACAGATAATAGTAACTGTAGAGAATAACCTATTTCCTATGTTACAAATCCATCATTGTAAAAGAAGGGCACCCGTGCATCTTACTACAGAATACAAGTTCAACCAACATGAAATTTGTCGAGCAGCATTATTTCCTAAAAGGAAAAGCTGACATCAAATTTCAATAACTATTGTATTGAACCCTTTGGCTCTTTTATCTACTTGAGCCTGGAATTACAGAAACGGGTTCAACAGAGAATAATAAACTATTAATGATTCCTATTAATCAGCCGGATCGACCTTCTTTCCTGCCACGTAATCTAGTCTTTAGTATATTTTTCCCATCTGATTTTCCAAAACTTCCCCCATCATTCCGGGTCACAATTTTCAGTGGGTGAGCTTCTGTGTTGAAAACCCATTCATCTAATGAGATGACTGAAGGGGGTGAGAAAAGAAGATAAAGATATTTGAGAGTTTCTGCAAGAAAGAAGCTTTGCATCTTGTTGTCCTTGGCACCAGAATTAACCTGACAAGAACACCAGCCAATAATAAATGAACAGCTGCATAGTTATCATAAAAATAAAATCCACTTCACCAGTTACCAGTTTATTTTCCGATTTCTAAGCATGGATATTTCTATATCAACTGATTCAGTCTAGTTCTGAACCAATCCTAGATGATGAAAACTAGTTCAAGTTGAACTGATTCTGGTTTATATGTAGTTTTCACATTTTAGCCTTTTATGCAAACCCTATGCAATAATTTTATATTATTTTTAAAAAAATGACGAATTAAAAACTTTTTCTATATTATACAAGATTTTAAAAACCAAACGTATTATTTCAGGTGGCCTGGTTCTGTGATTTGCGAAGCATCTACTTATAAAAGGACTCTAAGTGGGATGGCATATAGGATTTCCTACAACAATACTTGATCCAAAATCTAAAATGTTTTCCCATTATTCATAATATTATGCATGGATCAAATATTTCATGGGAAATTCTTCAGTAATCAATAGTTCAAACAGCACTCAAAGGTAGGGCATTTCCCATTTTAAGGGAACTTTTGTACACTTCTTACTAAACACTTTGAATTTTCTAGAACAGTAGCAGTATACTTTATTTTTGGCAAGATTAAGTATGAAGAAATCAACAAAGCGTCAACTGGAAATTAACTGGCAGCCTAAATTGTGGTAAAACAGTATTTAAAAAAAAAAAAAAAAAGGCATCACAAAGTGAGATCTTAAAACTACATCAAACAAAGTGATCAAAATCACATACTCATCATATATCCCATGAGAAAAGAACACTTCTTTTTTTGAGGTAAAATTTTATATTAAATGAAAAATAAAACACAGAATTTATACTTGCATCAACTTCAAGAAGTCTTAAGTCCAATTGGTCCAAAAAACATTAATAACCTAGTACTTTCTTAAACTCAACCACGATGTAAGAGTCAGCATTGATATGGTCCTTATTTTGTGAGTAATCTATGCGAGTCCATTAAAATTCAGGAATAGAAACCAACTCAAAGAAACATAAAGATTAAATTAAACAGTTCCAAGTTCTCCAGCTCACTAATCAACCATGCACTGACACAATGACCAAATTATTCCACCTAGTTTATGTCACTGGTAATTTGCCACCATGAACTGCTTTTACTTTTTTTTTTTTACCAAGTGACAGACTGCTAGAAGTGGTTCTATGAGCACATGTTTTATGCTCTTTCATGGGGATTGGTAAGCAAGAACACAATCAAGGCCCTTCCATCGTGAGGATAACACCATAGTTTTCAACATATAGAAGAGATCTATGAGACAATATTAGAAACCGCTCAGATAGCCTTTATTCATTGGTCAAAGCATATATTCCATAGTTAACTTGGACCCACCTTTTTTATTTTTAATTTAAAGGGAACCTTACTAAAGAAGAGCCCTTTGGATTGCCTCTAGGTAGTAAAACCTACAGGAAATTGACCCCGCCTGCCAGAATTAGTTGCCGAGTAATTCAAAGGTATTCACCCCTGACCGGCTAAGCACTACTTAGACCCACCTTTTTAAGGAAAGAATGACAAAGATAATACTACTAAGCTTTCATGAAAAATAATCTGAAATAAGTGCATAAGAAAACTTGAGCACAAATGCGAACGTTAAGCTGTGGACTTGAGGTGTGCTTACATCTTTCAATCCAACATATCCAGACTCTACGCGGGAATTCTTCTCAAATGCTTGAAATATATTCCAACCCCACTCTTGGTATGTCTTGTTGCCAGTTAAACGCCAGAGGTAAAAGAGTGATTCAACTGTCTCAGGTCTCAAAATGTTCCATGATGTGCCCACACTCATGTCCTAAAACAGGCATTTATGCATATAATATAAGACAATAAATAAATGAAAAACATTGTATGTCACAAGAACAGAGATAACTCACCTGCCCATTATGAAAGAAATAATTCTCCCCAGCCAATTTTGTTGGTGTTGACTGATAGAAGTTGTAGCAGGTCCAAGCGAGCTGCAAAAGAAGGCATAATAGGATCCAGTCAACTGCCAAAATAGTAACAGCTGTACAAGCATGACCTAGTGGAATGAATGGGATCAATAGTGCAAGGAAATACCACACCCCCACCCCGCACCCTTCTTCACTCCCCCCCCCCCCCCCCACCCCAAAAAAAAAAAAAAAAAAAAAAAAGAAGAGAAGAAAAAGAAAGAACTATATTGTATCTCATCTTAATCTCTTGCCCCTTTATCAGAGGACATGAGCCCAATCTAAAATCTAGGAATCTCCAAACAATTATTAGATTAGAAGCCATGCTGATCAACCAAATTGAAAGATGCATTATAAACATCCTGATCCGAAAAATACAATCTAATTCTGTATATTGTTAAAGCAAGCTTATGTATTGAATAAACAAGTCAATGAAATGTTCGTCTACTAATTTTTGCACTGGTCTGTTGCTCCTTGACCAAAGGCTCAAAGCAGGGTACAAATGATTGAATATACCCTCGACAAATAAAACAAGCACAAAACTAAAAGCATGAGTTGAAGTGGAAATATGTCAAAGTCATAGAAGATTTCTTGATCATTGATCAAAAGAATGAAAAGAAGGTAGGATTTTGCTTGGTTTCCTCCACTGAGAAATGCAAAATATCTTAGTAAAAATGACAGAGAATCACTTACAAGGACTGTTTCAAAACTGGACTAGACCGGCCGACTCAACTGTCAACCAGCATCTATATCAGTCCAGTCATACATTAAAAACTGTATTCTCTCAAAAACCAGCAAATCAGTGGTTGAATCGCCAAAACCGAAAACCAGTACCAGTTGCTGCAGGTTTGTCCAGTTTTGATGCCACCACCAAGTTACCAAATCAGAGTGATTTCCCTTCATCAGAGAACTTTTTTTGCAATTGAAACAAAAAATTACAAAACACACCACACGACATCACTTCGTCTTCCTCCGATTCACGCCATGGACGAAGCCAACCAAAAAAAATCGGCGATTTCATCAACTGAGAACACCAAATTCATCAGTCTAACCAATTGTCGAATGTCTATACTTTTTGAAACTCTCAGACAACCGGGTTTCGACCCTTGATGCCTCAAACGTACATTATAACGTATGACCATATGATTGACATGTATTTGTCCCACATTTGTTGTTGCAAACCTTTGACTTTTTGTACTGTCATGTCGAGGATAGAGGCATCATTTTCATAACATTCAAGTATTTTCGTCAACCTTGATCAACTAGTATGATTGATGCGTTTTTTGTTGTTGTTATCTCTATTGTTGGAACATAAATGGTCTTCATAGTAGAAAGAGAACAAAATTACTAGTGACCAATTCTGGTTTCTGTATGTGGTGGATAACAATCAGCTATTCAGCTTGGCTATGGCCTGGGGGTGGTAATTAAAATATCAGGACAACAGACCAACCACTTCAGCAACAATTAGAAGGTGAACAGAGAAAGAAAATGGAGAGCAAGATGAGGAAGAAATAATGGGTCAATGGTAGGCAAGTGTTAGAAGGGAGACTGACAAATCACTAATGCCCTTAAGACTCCGAGAGTAAAGGAAACATATTAAATACTTATTAGCCCAAACAATCACAGGTACACTGAGTTTATTAGCAGCATCCGTGTATACTACAAGATGACACTTTCCATTTGATTTGACAAAACTGCAACACACAGAACATGAATATCTAACTTTTTATTCATTTTGCTACCCACAAAATTTCACCCTTGGCAAATTTGGAAAGCTATGGTTCCCCCAAATATGATAAACATGTCCAAATTTTGTTAAATTTTGACATAAAAATAAGCCTTAATCAATCACAAATAATACAAAAGTTTTGAATAATTAAGAATACCTCTTCAGCAAGAGATAAAAATTTTTGTGAGCCATCAGGACCATAACCAGATGATCCTAAAGCCAGCATTCCCGGAGCAAAGCAGGCTAATTCATCCATCTGCATATAATTAAATAAAAGGAAAAAGAAAAACAATTAAAACATCAGATAATAAATCATTAATGTGATAATACTGGTATCATACCCGCTAATTTACCTTGTCTGACAGAGAATCCCCATTCTTCTCACAAATATATGTAAAAGATGATGGTGTTGTTCTCCTAATCAAGCTTAACAGACCTTTCATTGATTTCTCCCACATTTCTCTGCATCCAGGATTCCACAAGAATTCTCGACATCAAAATGAAATTTAAGGAGAAATTATTTGAAAAAAAGAAAGGCAGATAGAAGTTGCAAACAAATTAAATAAAAAATCATGTCAAATATGAAAGAAAATTCCGCTGAATCCGAGTAAAACCAACAGTTTCTTTCTGCTACTATTAATAGGTTTGGTTCCATGAGAAATCTGATTTTTGCAACCAAATATAATTTTCTTAGCTTTTGAATCAAGATGATTTTTGCAATTAAAAAAAAAATAGAAGGTATATTAGTTACTCCTAAGTGCATGCTTTATGCACTTAGTGGGAGTTTCAGGTTTTCTTTAATAAATTCATTGTTATCTATCAAAAAAAATTAGATACGCAGGGTGATTAAGATACAGTCTTATAAATATAGATGAATTGGCAAAGACTTCGCACCTATAATGCTTCACAGCTGAAGTCCTATTCCCCTGTATCCAGACTTTGAGTAAGTATTCATAAAAGCTGCAATCAAATTTTTTGAGTTAAACACAAGCCCAACTGAAGTAACAAATACATCATAATAGGTTAGGGGAGCCTAGACTTGGTAAAAATGAAATCTGAAACTCATAAAAGTTAGTATAAATCACATCAATTTCAATATGATGAATAATACCTGTCACCCATGGCACCAAAGGTTATGGTAGAGTATGATGAAGTTCCTCTATGAGGACTAATATAGATAGGAAGCAAACCATCATCCGGGAAAGTTTTATTAATCTGTGCTATAACATTCTCCACCTGAAACATAAATTTGCAAGCCATTCAATTCACTGTCAGCATATCAACGCCTAGAAAATGACCCTTTATCAAGAAATAAAAACCATTTTGGAAGTGTGCAACCCCTAGAATAGCTCCTTAACTGAATATGCTTTGCATACAAGTCAAGCTCTCTGTGCAGGGGGCTTTATGATTGCAAAATTTCATAGGACATCATTTAAGCACATTTAATACAAATAAAAGCTGAAAAAAAAAAAAAAAAAAAAAAAAAAAAAGTTTTGGACCTATCCCAACCCCACCCTTTACCGCAGGGGCCAAAGTCAAATGAAACAGCAAACACTATCCATCACATATGCATGTCACCAACCCCACCCCCCACCCCCCAAAAAAGAAAAAAGAATCCTGTGCATATAAACATGATCAAATACCTTCTGCTGATACTTTGGGTCTCCTGTCCTCTGAGATAAAGCAATAAACTCCAGCTGCTCTGTGCCAGAATCTGCAAGGATACTTTCACCCTAGGAACAAGAAAATTATATCATCAAATATATAAAAAAAATTGGACTCACCTCTAGGCAGTAAAACCTATGGGCAATTGACCCCCCCGCCAGCAAATTTATAAAAGTATTTTAACCAATTACAAGACAAAACATCTCAGGGAAATCTACAAAACCAAGGTTTATGCATATGACAAGATCTTGGACTTAAAACGCTAATGTAGATCCTTGTGACATTTTTCCAAGGGAAGTGTCAAAAGATAATACAAGTCACGCTATTAAGTGCTCATTTGGGAGAGCTTATTTTCATTAGCTATTGAGCTTAAAAATAAGTGGACAAAAGTTAAATTGTACCTAAAAACAGTAAAGTTTTTTAAAAAAAAAGCTGAAAATAAGCTATGGCAAGTGGCAAACGAGAAATATCCATCATATGGTGGTAAAGTGACAGTAAAACAAATCTTTAATGCTTAAAAAAAAAAAAATTTGAAAGCAGTAGATTCATAAAAAATATTCCCTCAAGCTAGCAATTACATGTAGGTCCAATGGTAATTTCCTAGATTACAAGTGACCTCAATCTGAGAGGTTGGGAGATAAACCTACCCTGGGTCCATTACTAGAGAAAAGAGATTCTGAAATAGAAACAGCTTTTAATGATATAAACCCATAGCCATGGTTGGAAACCAACTCATGAAAGCATTAACCCAAGCATGGAGAGATACCAAACTCTACATCGAGAAAAATAACAACTTACCCCAGTCCATCCAAGATTGTGTGCCCTTCCATGTGCCAGGTTAATTACGTTAAAAGGAATCCCAGAAGGTGTATCCCATGCAGGGAGCAATCTATCTGCAATATCTCTAGCCTTGTTGAGGAAAACTTGGTCCTCTGAAAGATCATATGCACTAAGAAGTCCACCAACAACTCTGGATTTTAGAAAAATAGACATGATTCAGCAGATGCACTATAGCTGGCTCTCACCCTAAGTTGCTTTTAAAAACCACAAAAAGTCATATAGCCCATAACTTTTCATGTTAACAGGAAAAAGAGAATTTAAATTCAACTACATAAACCTTATAACGCAACCTTATGGTTGTCTCAAAAACGCTAGCATCATAATCCTTGTTAAAATCCAATGAATTTGCAACCCACCTGCCAAGAAAAATGGAGTATGATATACTATGAGTGTAAATTAAGGTCCATGAGAATAAGAAAAATTGAAGATTAAACTTACTCTCTAGCTCTCTGGAACTGCTCCTCAAGACCCATGATATACAATGTATCAAGTGAATCTATTAGAGTTGCTCCAAGACCACCAAAGCTATCGACACCATTCTTTGACTGTGGCTGATAACAAAATGATAAAATTAGTTGTAAATATTGTGTGCATAAAAAAATAACACGAAAATAGTAGGGAAAGTTAAATGCCATCAAGCTTGAACTTTCAGCCTTTCAGGTAAGATATATAATCTGTAAATCATCACGTTTCACTCTAATTTGCAACTAGACAGACCTTAATGCTCCATTTTATCCAATAAAAAATAAAAAATTGTTGAGCACGAATAGGAAAATAAATATGGTGTATTAGGAGTGATATGAAGATTAACTCGGTAGTTAAGAAGCAAACAGTACACTCACAGGTATGATGGTGATTCAAGTTGGACACTAGTACTTGATTGATTCTGAATCTTATTGTTGACACTATATAGATTTAAGAGCCTATATACATAGTGTTCGATACACTACACTGGCCAGGTACGGATAGGATAAACTCCAGACACAGATTACCCATTGAAGGTCAGGAAAGTGTTAACAGCAAAGTCTCTTACGCTTGAAAAGTAAAACATAGCTTATGGGAAGAGAGTAAGAATTTATAGCTTCATCCACTGAATGATTTTCATGGCACCATAAATATCAGAAGTATTGGCTAATCACGTTTTTTACATCAGTTACAGATTGGTTAATAAGGATACAAAAAGTTCAAATTCATAGGATCTCATTTAACTCCCACAAACTAGACCTTCAGAGCAACCAAAGATAAACCTAAAAGGCCTAGTTACAGAATCTCAAACAAAGCATAAGAAAAATGCTGCACAAGAAACTTATATCTTAAAAAGGATCAAGACCCAAGTTACAATGCTTCATATGTCACTAGATGCAAAATCTAAAACTAGAGAAAGCATTCACGGGTGGAATTGATAACATACTAAAAAGGTTCAGAGTACCTGAAGTTCATCTTGGCCCCATGCATACTTCTCATATGAACCCCATGCATGAAGCATGGCTTCTTTTACTTTCTGTCTTCGCTGAATGTCTATTGGATCTTCTGGAACCTCTTTCTTGGAGAGATCAGTTCTGCCACCAATATTAATCTTCCCAACTGCATCGCCACTCTTTAACTCTTCCAACTGAAAGTAAAGTTTCCTGTTAGTACAAATGTCTAGCATTTTAAAAAAGGATAAAAATTAAAAAGTTACTACGGACTAAAAGCTATTGCATGCCACCTTACAATTTCTAAGCACAGCATAAGCCACAAGTTCTTCACCAATTTGAATTAAAACACCAACGAACAATTAACCATTATAAAAAATATTAATAAAAAAAAAAAAGCTAATTGGTTTTTTTGTGACCATACAACTTATATTTGGAGAACATGTTCAAACAGATGCTAGAAGGTCGCCTAGTAGAGTAGGAAACTAAAATAATTCAGGTCAAGCTATCACTCCAAAGCTTGGGCATACTTACTAATTATTTTAGGCATCAAAGTGAGTGCCTCAATCAAAAGTAACTATAGACCAAATTGAAGGAGCTAAAGCTTGACCATAAGCCTAGGGATAAAAATTCTAAATCTCTTACCAAATTCTGCAAATTGGTCAATTCTTCACTTAACTTGGAAACTTGTACCTGCAAATCAGAAAGAAGTTTGTTACAGGCAGGCAAGAAAGAAACAACTCGCAGACTAAAATTCTGCAATATAATTCAGCTTTACACAACAAAACTCACATGAAAGAAGATAAACAGTTTATATAATTGACATTTAAAAAAATTATCCAGAACTTTAACTGCCCAACCATATTTTTTCTAATTATAAACTGCAACTCAAATTAGAACCAGGAGCAGTTGAAGCCTATTATATGAAGGTAACCCTTACAATACAAAAGGAAAATTAAGATTTTGAAAGAAAAAAAAAAAATTCAGCAGCCACAGGCCCAGAGCTCTCTTTGGGAATTGTGTGATGCAATTCTATGACTAAGGGTTAAGGGAATTTTCTAACCCTAAGTGTGATGCCTAGAATGTCATCATATTCTTTTTATTTCTCTAATGACTTTAGCACTGCAGCAGTATTTATAAACCACCAAAAGCACCCTTCTTTCCTAATCTTTTCATCCTGAAATGTTAGTCTCATAACACCAACAACAACAACCAAGCCTTAGTCCAATTTTTTTGTAGTCGGCTATGGATCCTCCTCGGACTAATCAGGGTTCTTTTCCGCCATTTTATTCTTTCTAAAGTCAGACCATATGTTACCTCCTTAATTGATATGTCTTTTTTTACTACTTCAACTAATATTATTTTAGGTCTTCCTATACCCTTTTTTGTTCTCTCAACTTGAATTAACTCACTCTTCTTCACTGGTGTATTAATTGCTCTCCCATCTCACGCAACCCTCCATCATCTTTTTAACAATAGGGGCCACCCTTATCTTTAAGCAAATCTCCTCATTCTGAATCCTATCTTTCCTTGTATTTTCACAAATCCGCCTTAATATTGTCATTTTAGCTACACTCATTTTATATACATGTTGCTACTTAACAGCCCAACATTCAACACCAAAGAGCATAATTGATCTTATAGCAGTCTTATAAAATTTTACCTTTAAATTAATAGATATTCTACAATCCCACAGATTTTCCTAAACCATAACCCAGCATGTAGGATATCGAAGACAACATTTTTCACTCTGCAGATGCATTGAGCCGAAGTTTTTAGTTCCCAATCATAGGAAGGAAAAAAAAATGTGAATATGAATTAAAACGTTCATTTCTTTAGAAATCCTAACCACTCCTCCCTACCTCCATTCCGGCTCAGTTTCAAAGAGACAATTTGCCTTACCTTTATCGCTCTAAACAATTTTATACCTTCTTCACTTTCACTTCCAGTAGGTTCCCTATTATAACACTGTTAGCATGTTTAAGTGACAAGCTCGAGCATAGAGCATTAACGTGCAACAATGCAACCTGAAGCTCGTCTTTGACTCCTAGCAAGTTACTTCAAATTATGCTTGGAGCCATCCAGCTATCTCCCACCATCTACCACTTACAGCCTCATGCATTATTTTATTAATAAGTTACACACACACCCTATGAATCTTGAACTCAGGATCTTACCCTCCATCTTCCTTTTTCCTATCCCCCTAGAAGTGTCGCAACCAACGTTACTAGAAATGTGAATTGCTACAGATAAACAAGAACAGGAAAAAGCCACTAGGGTACACTATTTACTCCCTAAGTTGCATGATGAAAAGTAATTCAAGATAACCCAGTCGAAATGAAACAATCTCAACCTATAAGAAAAGACATTAGAAACATCCAACCATCCACTATGTCGATCTCATCTCGGTTCATACATAAGACCAACCCATCATTTTACATGTCGTAACCACCGAAGTGCATACAAAAGTAAAGACAACCCACCCACCGTCCCACGAACTCTTCTTTTTCCCAAATTGTATAAGAAGACCACAGATGATCACCTCACTTGGGAACTCAATACTATCGAAAAATTGTAACCGCCTGCATCCGATTCTCATTAGACCACAAAAACCTCTTGCATAACTGCCGTACAACTTTTCAGCACATCATCTCACATACATGAGTCCATCAATTTCCACATGCCCTCAATATTTATATAAATTTTAAACCAAATCAAATCCCAAAACAATTTTAGAACAGAATTTCGAAACACAAAAAACACTTTAATTCCTTCCTATCATGATCAAACAATATCCACATCCATAGACCATTAACCAGATCGCATTTCACAAACAAACAAACAATCATCATTCATTTAAAATCGCAGAAAAGTTTTTTACTTTTCTTTTTCTCTCAAACTTTCTCAGCAACCAAACAGAGAATATATGTAATTAAAATTACAATTACCTCGTGTTCTCTGACCAAAGTCTGACGATCCCAAACGAAGAGAGAGCAGCAAACGAAAGCTATGAAAAGCAAAGCCAAACGTTGCGGTCGTTTTAGATAATACGACGGGTGACAGTACCTCCATTTGCTCAAAGACGACGATCTACTACTCCTCGCCATTAAAAATTAAAAACAAAGAAAACGTTTTCGATTTTGAATTTGAATTATACAGGCCGATCTAGTGAAGAAACGGGAAAAAGAGAAACGTTTTTCATGTGATAATAATTGTATAGGCTATCATGATCTCATCTACCATGCACAGATTCAGCGAAATAAAAAAAGAAACGTTTCTATGAGATGTGCGTTTGGTGGGAGACGGAGTTAAAGAGCGACCGGAGACTTGAGAGAGAGAGAGAAATGGAGAGTGTGTGTTGGGTTTGGAAGGAGAAAAGTAAAAGAGGTTTGGATTTTGATCGTTGGTCTTGGTCAAGGATGGTGTGTGGGCCAATCAAGTTTTGCCGTGTAATGTAAATGTCGTGGAGGACTGCCTTAGTTTAGTAACAACATGAATGTAAGTGTTCGTGTTCATGACCTTCGTTTTTGGGGCAATCTACAAATAGCACTTATGTGATCTATCTTTAAAAGATTTAGCTATTTTGTGCTTCATTATTTTGTTATACTTACTTCTTCTTTTGTGTGGATAGAGTGATCTTTTTCTTTAATTCTTTCTCATGTTTGTAGTTGACCACTTGACACATCATCAAATTCCGTTAAAATTAACAGAAATGTCTTATAAAACAAATCACAGGAGATGTAAGTGTCATAAAATAAACTACAAGGTAGTTCCATGTTTTAATGGTATACCACAAGAATTGTATTTGTAATTTATCAAACCTAATGTACTTCACCGAAGGATCTATAACTAGATTTTACCTTATTTTATCTATTTTTATTTATTGTATAAAAAGTATAGATGTACTATAATTTATTATAAAAAAATACAAATATTAAAAATATAATAATACTTTAAAAATTTGTACCTTTTTTTTTTTTGTGAAAATAAACTCACACGAAAATGCATATTCAGCATGAATTGTTTAGAGTATTAAAAAGAAGGTTGCTAAAATATTAATTTCATCCCTAAAATTTATATAATTTTTTTTTTTTATTGAAATTTGGAAAATAAATATCATTTTCTGGCACTAAACCTTTAACTTAAAATCCACATATGTATTTACTGGTTGGAATCTTTTGGCCAAGAGCATTTAAAATTCCAAGGTATTATAGGACTAGAAAGTGATTTTTATAATGGATAATAGTATTCGATAGTGATTATTTTTTTTTCACGGTAACCTATCGATAAATATATTATCTTGGTGATGTTGGATATGAAGTTCAAAAATGAATTTGTCTCTTGCAGTGTTCTCTACCATTTGAAAGAGTTTAGTAATTATCCTCCAACAGATGAAAAAGAATTATTCAATCTTCATCACTTTTGGTTATGCACTACCATTAAGCGTTATTTAGGAGTTTTAAATAAACATTTTTGTATGTTGGATTCATAACCATTTTGGTTATTGGATGTAGTCTTAGCGTTTTGCGTCATTCACACATAATGGAAGTTGACCCTTTAGACTCAATTGTGAACGGTGCCCCTCATGATATTCAATTTGAAAATTGAAAGTAGTAGAGTCCAACAATCTCAAAGGAAGATCCAATAAAATAATAAAGAATGGTAAAGAAACAGGATCAAATTTGTCATGCCATGTGGGATGATTATAATGCTAGGGGGTGAATACATCATATTTATATTAACTAGTTGTTTAATCTGACTTTAAAAACTTTCGTGTTCAAAAACTTGTACGTTATATTACTTTACCTTTGTAATGGATGTAAACCTTTTCATTATGATATTGCCATCTTCTTTCGTTGTCTTATTTTTCTTATGACTATCATTGTTTCATGTTTGTTGAGGGTTGTTTTTTCGACGAGCCAAATATGAAAAAAGGTCAAGAAAAAACCCACATAGACACCAAGAAAAAACGCACATAAGAGGCACAACACATTGGGTCCGATAGTCAAAGATCTTCTTCACGTTGACAAAAATACTTCATGTTAACAGGAATCTCACAAGACTAATGGGTTTTGCCAAACACACAACAACTCAACTCAATGGGTCCTGCAGCTATAGAATGGCCAACTTCACGATGGCCTAGCTCAATAAAGCCCAATACTTCATGGTAATAGAGACCCCATGAAGCTAATGGACCATAATAAGAGTAAGAGCCCCAGTTGCTAGGTTTTGCAGTAACAAGCAACCCACTTTACAACGGTCCAACCCATTCAACATGGGTATCAAATATTTAAATTTATCGTATGAAAGGGACTTGAGATTGACAATAGATCTAGACAAAAGAGAAAGAGACTCATCAATGGAGCTCTCTAGATCCTTTGTTGTTCCGCCAAACCTAAGCCCTATTATGCTGACTCCACATGTTCAGCGAAGCTCCACCTAAGCATAGCCACCATTGATGCAGATCACAAGGTTTGGATGGTTGGGGGGTGTGAGGGGTTTCTTTGTTGCTGCACCCTTTCCCTTTTTGGTGGAAGTTAGCTTAGGGACTCTCTAACCAAGAGAGAAGTGCACCAAACAGGTGTGTGTAGTGATTCCGGCCGAACGACCTTTCTTGCCCTTCTTTTTCTTCTTAGCTGAAATGGGCATAGCTATTAAATGTTCCAGCTGACCCAAAGCAAACCATCTAGGAGAACCCACCAACTAGATAGCAACATTCTTCCTCTTTGGGGCAAAACTAAACCAAGTAACCAAATGACACTACCAAATTCATGAAAGGGGTTGTTGTCTCTAGATAATACCACCATGGTGTTATCCCAAAGCACTGAGCATGATGATGACTAGCCATGGCAAAGGGAATTTGGGGTTCTCTATGAGTTAAGAGATCTTGGCCTATAAATAAGAGGGGGGAGAGCAACCAAAAGAGAGGGAGATCAGAGAAAACCAACATATCATCACAATAGACCCACAATACACAACACATGGAAAATCTCCAGTAAATATCAAAGCCATAACCATGGCTTTCAAACCTTAGAAACTCTAGATCTAAAACTCCATTATCTAGATCTAAAATCTTATTGTTCAGATCTGTCTACAAAGATACACAAGAGAGTTCTAGAAAGTTTTAGAATCCATTACATGCACCAGTTCCTTGCTCTCTCTCCCATCCAAATCTATTTCCTTTAAGTTTCTTTTATTTTAAAGTTACGTACTGTTAACAATCTCTGTTGCAGTTGAACGGTACTGCTGAACCAAGTTGCGGCAGTACAAAAGAAGAGAAGATTGTTCATTTGAATATTTTGTTTCAATTCCATGGTACTTTTTGTTATTGGGCTTCCCCTTGATCTGTGCAACTATATTTATCCTCAGATGGCATTGAACTACTGGATTGGGCCCACATTGCATTAAGAGCCACTCGGCTTCAAGCTGGTCCAGCATGAGTCTTAGGCTTGACCCCCATTCCTTGAACCTGGGTTCGCGAAACAGCCACACATGCTTCGACACGTGGTTGAACGACAAAAAAGACCCCTAACAATATCTTATTTTTTCTTGTGACTATCATTGTAGTAAACTAGCAATGGGATTGAAAAAATATACTCAATAGTGTCAAGAACTTTAGTTGGTCACAACTCATGCAAAGTTGGTTACTTGAGATACTTACTAAAGAGGCTGTTAAAGGAAATAAGTTATCCAACACGTTTGGGCATTCATCATTCACTAGAGCAGACTAAGCAATCAGTGAAAAATATGGTGTTATATGCCTCTCAAAACATGTGGAGAATCGCCTTAATACAATCAAAAGTATTTGGACCATAGCGGTTTTGGATGAGAAATTTATAACAAAAAGGTTAAATTGTGATAGGAAAGATTAAGATGAATAAGTAGCGGCAAGAAACTTATTTGCATCATTACAGGAACGTTTGGTACGGAGAATCCACATTACCCTCTGATATCTAGATTCCTAGGAATGTGATACATGAGAATCTGGATCTCAGGAATGTAACTATTCCCATATTTGGTTTACCCAGAAATATGATATTTTCATGTTTGAGTTATTTCTATTCTTCCCAAAATGACCTTAGATTTATAAATATAATATTAGTGTTTCTCATCACTTTTTTTGACATCTTCTAAATAATAAGGAAAATAATATAAACTTTAAATTAAGTCAAATTTATTAAAACCATAATCTAACATTTCCGAATAACATATATAATTAATACAAAAATAATTAGTGTTAATTCTTATTTTTCAAGGCATATTAAGACATCGTATATTGTTAATAAAAATAATTAACTTTTCCACATTTTCAATAAAAAATAACAATAATAATTTATTTTCTTTTAGTTTTATCTCCATTGGGTTAAAGGATGAGATGTTGTAGATGATAAAGAGATAAATAAGACTTTTTTTTTAATATATTTTTATCTCTTTTAGTTAGATGACAAGGATAATGATGTTAAAATGGTCAATTTATATAAAATATAACTTTCTTCATATATGAGAATGTAGATACTCACCAGTTTTAAAGGGAATCCACATTCTTACAAAAGTGGGAATGTAGATACCTCAAGCATCTGGATTCTTTTGGGTGATTTGCAACCAAACATGAAAATGTTATGAATTTTGATAACATTTCCAAGAATTTTAAAAGATTATCCTATACCAAACGCCCATGTAGATTTATAAATTATTTAACTATTTCCACTTTTTTTTTTTTTTTTTTTTCAACACATGCACACCCTAACCATGAACTATTTTTGAACATAAAAAAAAAAAAAAAATTGAGATGTTTGATGAGATGGCTTCGGTTGTGGGCAAATACATGGTGACAATAAAATTTTCCAAGGGAGTTGGTGATATAGACGTAGAACCAATGTTTGACTCAACGCCAGTTTTTTTTTTATAAGTGACTCAACGCCAGTTGTTGGCTCAATCCCAATTGATGTTGATATTGATCTTGATGAAGCAACAAAAAGAATCCATATAGCTGATTCCTCTAATGTAGCCTCAACTCAACAAACAAGGGCTCATAGGAAATGGAAGTTGTGCTATAAAGATTAAAGATGCTAAGCATAAGGATTTGTCTACACAAATTGGAAAGGTTTCTTGTGCATTATATATAAAGGTTTACTGAAAAGTGAAAATCACTTAAATTTTAGTAACCTTTGTGAAAAAGTCATGAAAGTTGAAGGGAATGATGAATCTATGCTTGCATCTGCTTTTTGAATATTTAATATGGGATGAAGTACTAACTACATCATTCATGTTGGAAAATGGCAGACAGTGGTTGGAGAGCTTTCTTCAAGCAAAATAGTTAAAATATTTTTTCATGTTTAATAGTCGTAGTGTTTCATAAAAAAAGAAAAGAAAAGAAAAAGCCGTAGTGACTTGTTTTTCTAAAGAGTAATGTAAGGCTATAGGTAGAACAATTTTGAATTTTCACATCATTTTTCACATTTTTAATTAATTATCATCTGGACTTATTATTAACATTATTTTATTTTATAGGGTAAACTATGTTTTCGTCCTTAAACTTTGTATGAAGTTTGTTTTTATTCCTGAACTTTGAAAAGTTTGATGTTTACACATGAATTTCGTCCATGAACATGGACGAAATTTATGTGTAAGAATAAAATTTTTCAAAGATTAAAAATGAAAAACGATTTATTTCAAAGTTTAGGATCGCAAAACGAACTTAATATAAAGCTTAAAGAAGAAAATAATAGTTTAACCTATTATTTATTATTCACAACAACATCTCGAAAGTTGTAACTTTTTTTTTTTTTTTTTAATATGAAAATGATTGTGTCTCTAGACTTATTGTTTTTGAAGATATGAGTGGAGGAATGTCTCATTTTCCTTCTACTTATTGTACATAATCAAATAAAATGCTATTGTTTTACCACAAAATATCAAATGAAAATACTGTATTTCAATTTACTTTAATCCAAACAAACAAAATTCATATAAACTCTTTTTTTTTTTAATAACATCTAAATTCATTTCAAATACGAATTAATTATGAATTTGAATTCAAATTTATACGGAATATATGGATTTATTTTTGAATAATTGATGAAAAAAAAAACCCTCTTTTAATAAGGAGTATAGACTTTTTTTTTTTGCAAAACAATAAGGAGTATAGACAATATAAACATTTGATTGATAAGAATAAAAAATAAAAAATAAAGAAAAAGAAAATGGAAACCCGCTTGATCTTATTCCCCAATCATATTATTCCATCCAAAAAAAATTTAAAAAATAAAATTCCCCAATCATATTCATTCTAAAAAAAAAAAAAAAAAACCAGTTCTCCATTTTTCACCTTTTGCGCCTTCCTCGCCGTTGATGATCCAAGGTCGGACCTTCATCCAACGGCCAGAAACCTACCTCTAACTCTCACTTCTCCAGCAATCTCAGATTCTCTTCCTCTGATAATTTTGGATCAGTGAGGAACAGGGATTGCTTGTTCGAGTGTAAGGACATCGCTATTCCAGTTCTCGACTTTCCCTATCCTCGAACACGTAATTTAGATTTCATCCTAAAATTTATTTTGCTAACTTTTTTTTTTTTTGTTTATTTCCCATTTCCGATTAAAATTTCTGTTTGGTTGCTGAGAAACGAGAGGAATATCAGACCAAAAATCCGATTTTGAGTCTTACTTTTGACTACTTTCAGTTATTTAGTTGCACACGGTTCTGTGAAGAGTTTCTCTTCTTTGCTTTTCATACATTTTCTCGGCAACCAAACACTGTGTTTGGTGATTTGATATTTGATATTTGAATTTGATGGCGCTTTCACATTGAATTCGAAGTTGAAAGCGGCAATTTTATATGGAAAGTAGTAGTTTTTTATCGTTATGATATATATTGGAGAGAAAAAAGTTATTCATTACTTTTCCTGCATTTTCTTGGCAACCAAATTGTTCATGAGGTTATTTGATCTTTGAATTGATAGCTTTAACATTGATTTTGAAGGTGAAAGCAGCGATTTTTATGCATGAAAAGTAGTGGTTTTTAATTGTTGTGATATATATTGGAGTGAAAAATGGATGACATTCATGGGAGTAATGTGCGAATGCATATGAGCGAGGCGCAGCATCCGATGCAATTGCAGTACGAGCATCATGAGTTGCATCATATGAGCAATGGGAATGGGAATGGGATGGATGATGATGATGATCATGACAATTGTAATGGTAATGATGGTGGTGGGAGTGAGGATTTGGAAGGAGATGTCCCATCCAATCCCGGGAATCTTTCTGAAAACCGTAGCGCAATGGTGGATCATGTTGGTGGTGCTGATAGTGGGGACCAGCTTACGCTGTCGTTTCAGGGTCAGGTTTATGTCTTCGATTCTGTTTCACCCGAAAAGGTGGTTTACTTATCCTCATTGTTTAGTTCATGTTGCTATTTTGCTTTTTTATGCTTGATTATCTGATAAATTAGATTTGGCCGATTTGGGCGTTTTTTCTTTGATGTGGAATACATGCAATTAATATGATTAAAAAATTATGCTCATGGTATCAATTGAAGATGAATATGTTTGAATAGTAGGCGTTTAAGATTTCATGTTCATGTATTTAATTTAAGACTTTGAATTTACTGTTCTGAATCGGAGAATGAGTATACAAACATAATCCAAGAAGTGAGCATGTTGACTTTAAGAAGGGTATGATGTATCTAATGCAATGATACTAAGTAATTACAATGTAATGTATATATGGACACAAAAAGCGTGTGTTAAGTTGTGACATGAGTTTTAGGTGTTTCTAACATGGATCTTAATCTTAATTGTAGAGGGATACAAATAGAAGCATGATAAGATGTAGGGCTGCAAAACAATTTGAGCTGCTTGAGGTTAGATAGAGATTGACTGGGTAAAGGGCCTGCTCAAGCAGAGCCATGATCCAAAAGAGTCAATCTTGAGTAACTTTTTGCTCAGCTTGACTTGGTTTTTTTATGTATAAAAATTTAAGTTACTCGAGCTTGACTGGACATCAGGTTGCTGCTTATGCTCAGCTAGAGATAATGGGCCTGCTCAAGCAAAGCTATGAAGCAAAAGAGTCAATCTTGATCAACATTTCACTTAGCTTGACTCAGTTTATTCTTTTATTTATTTATTTTTGATAACTAAGGGAACCTTTCTAAAGAAGAGCCCTTTGGACTCTCTTCTAGGCAATAAAACCTACGGGCAACTGATCTCACCCATTAGAAGCTGTTGTCGGGTAATCCAAGGGCATTCACCACTAACGGGTTAAGCAGTTTATACTCATGCCCAGGAGCACACTTGACTCAGTTTATCCTACAATAGTCAAGTCGCTTTAGCTCAAATTGAGATCAGGTTGTTGAAATGCTTGCTTGAGATAACTTGAAAGACAAGTGAGTTGAGGTTAATTAGCATAGAACTTGGTTTGTTTTCAGTTCTTGTAAAATGGGAGTGTCACAAATGCACAAGGCTGTAGAAAAAGTAAAAGAAAGAGTTTTATTTTTTTAATTTTGTTCATCAATAATCAAGTTAAATTAATGAAAAAGTATACAAGTATTTTACAGCAAGAAACAGAAAAGCTAGGAAAAAAACAGACCTACAAAATGCCTGAAAGCAAGCAAAAAAACAAAGATTGGATCCGACTGATGAACTTGTTTTAATACTTAACATTGATGCGATTTTGATGTAGTGGCAACACTTTTGTTGCGTAAAATTATGTATTAACGTTTTTGATGAATTATGTATTAACATGAAAGTTGCTTTTGGACACACATTTGATGATTTCATCCATCTGGAAATATGGACTATGAATTATTTTCCATAATGATTAGCAATTTATCATGAAACGAGTTGTGAGCTATTTTGTCTACTCAATGGTACACTCTAGAAACTGCCTTCTAATCATTGTAAGATATATTACTCAGGTTCAAGCTGTGCTATTATTATTGGGGGGCCAGGAAGTACCTCCAAACATGCCTGCCTTCCCAACCACTCACCATAATAATCAGGTACTGGTACTTGTCTTGAGTGTTCTATTAATTAATAATGTGTGTTGTCTCTTCTAGTATCTTGCTAACAAAGAAGTCAAACAGGGAAATTCTGGTACTCCACAACGTCTTAATGTCCCTCAGAGATTGGCCTCACTGATTAGATTCCGTGAAAAGCGAAAAGAAAGAAATTTTGACAAGAAAATTCGTTATACTGTTCGTAAAGAGGTAGCACTTAGGTATGACATCTGTTTTCATCATAATTTTTTTTTAAAAATTTTCTATGGAAAATCAATTTATTATATGTAGAGGAGCTATATCTTATTGTACTCTATAAGCTGAGTTATATCATTCATTTGGAAAATTATGTAGTACTCTCTCCTTCCCATTTTGAGTGTCTAGATTTGAAATGGCACAAGGTTTATTGAATTTGAAAAAGTATACCACTCTTACCAAAAGGCCTAAAAGTGTCATGAATTTTATTGAATGATCTTGATTGGTTTTTTGAATTAGTGAAGGGTCATATGGGAAGATGAAAGTATAAATTCTTTTTTGACTTCTTGAAACTGGACAATCCTTTTGGGACATCCTGAGAACAATAGCAAGACACTCAATATGGGATAAGGGACTATGTATTAATCAATTAATGGTGTAATTTAAAAAAAGAAAAAGTAATTACTAGTTTATGGCCTTACTATTGAAAGAGATGCCATGAATGTTAGTTTTTTTTTTTGGGTGTGTGTGTGTTTACATTCTTATTTTAATTTTAATGAGTTGGAAGAATGTCTGGCATGTTTTAATGAGTTTGAAGATCGTGATACTTATTTATTTCATTGTAGTTTGTTATAGGATTGATTTCATGTAGAGTTGGTTCTTTCATGAAAGATCAAATCATTTACAGCCCATTTGGATGGAGGGAATTTTGGGGTTCAGTGGTTTATGCTTAGAGGAGTATTGGAGTTGTTAGCTTGTTGGAAAGGTGGTTTTTGGTTAATATGGGTGCATAGCAATTTGGAATGCGATTCCTCATTGTTTAATGTGGTGCATTTAGAGGGAGAGGAATGCTAGAAGTTTGAGGGATGTGAAAGAACTACATTGGATCTGAAGTGGATGCTTCTCCGAACCTTGTTTGAATGGATGGTTGCGTGAAACTTGTTTTCTTATAATAACCTTTTTAGATTTGATTGATCATTGCAATCATAAAATTTAATTGTGGGTATAACTATTGTATACTTCTTTTGTACTTGGGCTATGCCATCCTTTTGATTCATTAAATAAATTTTTTTACTTATCAAAAAAGACTAATATTATGGGAGTTTGAAAATCTCTGGGATATCTCAATTCTCACAATTTATGGGATTTTAAAGTCTCACCTGAAAATTATGAATTTTAATCTTTCACGTCTTGCAGTTAATTAAAATTGTGTGTTGGGAGGTGTTTGCTTTATTTTATAAAATTTTCTTATTTATATAAAAAAAAAATCACGCCTAAAACTAGTACGTTCCTTATCAAGTCCCACCAACTATAATGGCCATGTGGGTTGTTTTCTTCCCTACATTAAATTCTCAAGATTTCTCAAAGGCCAAAGTATGGTTTGTTTGTGGTCTTCTATAGCTTATATGCTTTGATTGTGTTGGCCATTGTTAGTCCTTGAACTTCAATGGGTTTGTGCTCTAATAATGATTCTCCTTTATAGCTTGTATTTCTTCAAAGGACAAAATGGTAAGAACTTAAATTAGTAAATTATTTTGGTTCCTCGTTTATGGTTATGGTACTTTGTTTTATGATGTATAAGATCCGTTTAAATCAATATTGTAAGGAACCCATATCATTTAAAAGAAGCTTATGCGTTTTGTAAAAAGGGAAAGATTGTGGTTCTGAAACTAGTATAGTAAATTCCATTTCCCTGTCTATTGTTGCTGTGTTTTTTAGTTGGTTGTTTATTTTTTATTCATTTGTAAAATGGACAGTTTATTGATGGATTGTGACGTCTTATTTGGAGTTGTGATATTTTATCCTTGTTCATGATATTTTTTGTTGTCGCTCTTGTAGGATGCAGAGAAATAAAGGTCAATTTACATCTTCTAAGTCCAATAATGACGATTCAGCATCAGCTGTAACAAGTTGGGGCTCAAACGAGAGCTGGGGTCCTGACGGTAATGGATCCCAGCATCAAGAGATTGTGTAAGTTAGCATGTTTTATTTAGTATTAATGTCTACCTTTAATTGATATATTTACCAAGAACATGAGAGATATCAGAATTGTACTACATGAGCCCTACATTGGCGTACAAACAATTAGGAAAGCAGAATCAGATTCAGAGCTTGGAAGAGAGTCCTTTTGAATTGTGTAGCCTGAAGGGTGAATAAAAGCCCAAAAATTTCCAATGTTTCAAAAAATGCAATTCACTTTAACCTGGATCTTAACTGAAAAGATATCAGAAATCCATCACTAACCACATTTTAACAAAAGATCTAAAAAAAGAAAAGAAAAAGAGAATAGAAAATGTCTTGTCAATTAATTTCTTCTGGTTTTGTTGACAGAGCACCATACTTCACAATGTTTTCTGTATCAAAATTAATATGGGAGATGCTGTATCAATGCTAAACTTTTAATTCTTGTTATCAAGTTCTGCTGGTTATTGTCGAACAGGAGCACTGTATATTTGCTATCTAGCAATTTATATGGTCCATCCAAAAAATTAATAAATAATGGTACATGCTGTTCAAATGCTATACTTTTTCATTTCTTTTTCTTTTTTCCACTTGACCTTTTTCCTTAGATTCTATTTAATCTACAAGGAGTGCTGACTTTTAAATTTCAAGTATTTGCATAGTGTTGTGGCATATAAAGAGCATATTAATCCATTGAATTTGAATGCAAGAGCAGGGATCAAAAAGGCTAGGTTGGGTGAAGATAATTCTCGACTGGGATCCTATGGGCAAGGTAGGCCCCAGAATACCATTGCCTGATCTGGTTACCATCATCTCACCCAGGTTGACTTGTGTTATATTCTGGATATCTTGTCTATCTCTAACAAGGCATTTTTCACATAGAGGTTGCATCTGAACACAGTAGTAGGTTAGTAGCTGTACCACATGCTCATTTCCAAATTGATGCATGTACGCATGGTCCCTTTCAGATCTCATGATGGTCAAGTGATGCAAAAGAAATTTTTATAGCTAAATTTGAGTTTGAAAATGTAATTAGCCCATTGGACTATTTCATGAAGACGGAAAGGACTTAGAATCCCTAATTAGAACAAGACATCATTTTAACATGGCTGTCTAAAAGAAAGATATAAAGGTACTTGTCAAAATGTTGTTAAAACAAATTGATCAGAAGTTGAATTGCTTTCTTTGGAATATGGCAAGAGGGGACAAGTTGCATGGGAAAAGGTTTGTGTACCTAAGGAAGTCTAAAGAGGATGCATGAGTGCAATGAAGCTGTTGTTATGAAATGTATCTGGAATTGGTTTGCCAAAACAGGATCTATTCAGGTAGCTTGGATTCAGCAATTTATGTTGAGGGGAAAAAGTTTTTGGATGGTGAAGGTGCCTCAGGATTGCACTTAGGGTGGAGGAAGATTTTGGGTTGAAGAACAACAGCAAGGCCTTTCCTTAAGCATGTTGTAGGAAAGGGTAATACAATCATTTTATGCATGACAACTGATCCTGAGGGCCTGTCGTTTTTTAGGTTTGATTATCGTGTGATTTATGCTGCTGCCAGCTATCTTTATACCAAAGTCTCAAATGTTTGCTTGGTCAGAAGAGTTGGTTAGCATTAAAATTACCTATGAAGTTAACTTGCATGAGGAGGATGAAGTGAAGTGGATCCCTTCTAAGATTGGTTAGTGCACTTATATTTCAACCTGGAGCGAGCTTCAAACTAAAGACCCCAGCTAGATTGGTGGAGAATGATTTGGTTTCCTGGTGCTATTCCCAGTATTCTTTCATCAGTTGTTTAGCTGTCAATAACAGACTTTGTACTCAGGATAGGCTGGCCAAATGGGGTTACAATGGGACCTCTTATGTGTATTCTGAAGAAGGCAAATGGAATTCAAAAACCATTTGTTCTTTGGATGTTCATCTACTAGAAGGCATTGGCAGCAGGTCCTTACGATGTGCCTGATTAATAGAAATTTGTCTGATTGGGATGAAGTTATGCAGTGGGGGAGTTCATGAGCTTAAGGGAAAGAGGTTTCATCTGTGGTTGCAATGTAATGCAAGAATCCACAATTACGATGTCAAGGCAGAAGAAGGCATTCTTGAAGCAATAAGGGATGATGTGAGAAGGAGAATTGGTGTCCGCAAAAGAGTCTAGAATACTATCTTAGATAGTTTTGTGTGGTCTTTAGGGAATTCTGTTTTTTGTTTTTGATCAAATTAGAGAGGATGTCATTGTAAATTAAGATGCAGTTGTGCTGCTTGTTGTTTGTTTTGCTGTTTGATTGAGGTTGCAGCTCTGTTGCTTCGTGTTGTTGATTGTTATCTTGTTTGATAACGTTCTGCTCATTCATTTAAAAATAAACACGGTACTTGTCGGAAAGGCTAAACAAATATCTTAATAAAAGATGTAGAGGAATAAGTGTAACGGTTAGTTTGATGCAAATAAATCCAAATCAAGGCTTAAGCTTTTAACTGTTTATTTGGTGGGGACAAAATAGCCATACCTCTGATGGTTTTGAGATACCATTATTTAACTTAGCTTTTAATTGAGACTGCTTTTTCATTGGATGTCCACTCTGATGGCTTTTACTCTCCCCTCAACTCCTTTCCTCTTGGATTTGATGAACTTTCTTTTTGTGGGTGATTTTGTATCCGCTGTGTACATGAGTTGTGCCCTTTTTATCTTACTCATTGAAAATTGGGATGTGGTAGCTTGCACGTAGTTAAGTGGGGCTATGCCATTATATACCAATATTAAGCAAATGGTTAAAAACTGCCAATCTTTCTTGTGGAAATGTATGGGGTAGATTTGGCTCTCTCTCTCTCTCTCCATGGGGGTGTTTGTGTATCTGTCTTACAATCACAAACACCTTAAATTTGCTGTAGTACTTTGTTTATACTGTTCTCTATGTGCATGTGGTGCATATTATCTAGAGAGACCATATAAACTCAATTGAAAGCTTTAGTAACACATTAAATTAACAAATTGTGTATCACTTTGTGCCAAATGTTCTTGATGTGCTTGGCATGCTATCCATTTCATGGCGTTAAGATCTCTCTTTTAACCCATCTAATTTTATCATTTTTGTGCAATTATGTGCTTTATGTTTCCTCTTAAATATTTTCAGCTGTCGGCACTGTGGCATTAGTGAGAAGTCTACACCAATGATGCGACGTGGACCTGAAGGACCGAGGACCCTTTGCAACGCATGTGGACTTATGTGGGCAAATAAGGTAAATACTAGTGTTCATGTATCATATATTGTAAGTTTTTGTGTTGCCCTTGTGCTCATTGCAATCTAATAGGTAGGCACTGGCTGTTATGATATATTGGAATTCTATGTCAAGAAACCATTATAATTTTTTAGAAGGCTAATTTACATATGCCCCTTTTTCCATTTGCCATGTCCCTCCCAACTCCAAATCTGTTACTGCAATTCACTATTTCTCTAGTGAACTGCAACCCAAGATCAGCAGTATAAAAAATGGAACAATGTCATTTCTCTTTCATGATTGTTTGGCCTCTTTGAAGGCATAAACATAAGACTGTATATTACAAAATGAGGGTACAATCATGAAATTTCACCTGAGAAAACTATGTAACCTTTAAATAAGCCAAGAGAGCTGGCTGTAGCAATAAAGTTTTGGTAAAAGCATCAAGCACATAGACCTCTTGGAGTCTGCGAGCAAAGTGCACTGATTAAAGTAAAGCGCACATTTGTCAAATATAATATTTAATAATATCTAATAAAAGATACATAACATATAATAAAAAAAGTTAACTCAAAATAGTAATATATTTTACCTATTAGCTAAAATTGATATTGCAATTGCACTAAGTTTGTAAGTTCAAATTTTACTTAAGTTATTTCAGTTTCTTAAAATTTTTATTTAGTAAATTTGAAAACAATTGTTTACAGATAATATGATAATAATCTAGTCACAGAAAGTTCAAGGGTAAATTACACTGACACCCCTGAGATATAGCAAAATTGGACTTGCCATACCTGATTTTCTATACCTTGGGGTGTCAGTGTAATTTCAAAGATACCAATTCCCATCTTCATTATAAATTTGAAGGACAATAGCTGGGGGCAAAAGAGAAAAAAACATATACTTTTGTCTAGAATTTCAAATTGATAGGAATGTTTAGTTCAACTCTCTCTCTCTCTCTCTCTCTCTCTCTCTCTCTCTCTCTCTCTCTCTCTCTTTTTCTTTTCTTTTTTAATTAAAAAAAATCTTATTTCTTTTTCCCTTTTGAGTTAATATGAGATTCATGCATGCCTTTGGATATCCGTTATACCATTGGTTATTATATTGAAAGTCATTTCCTTATTTTTGGTCTCTTCAATTTCCTTTGGGAAAATTACATTTTAAACCCTATGGGATATATCAAATTAATCCTTTTTTTTTTATAGGTAAAAAGAGATATATTAAAAAAGAACCAATGAGTGCACAAATTATGCACTCAGAGGCCAACAGTTACAAAATAGAAGGAGAAACAGAAACAGAATCAGAAACAGTATTTAAAGAAACAACAAAATCTGCAACACTGCTGGCTGTAGAAAAACCCCACACCCTCGACCAACTAAATAATGAAGTAGCAAACTTCTCAAGAAGCTGGTCTGTAGAGCACAGCATGTCCTCAAACGTCCTACTATTATGCTCCATCCAAATGATCCACATTAGGCAAAGAGGAGCTAAATTCCAAACATCCGAGTGGAGTTTCCCCAACCAATTACGCCACCCAAATAATAGGTCCTTCACACTCTGCGGACTAACCCAACTAACATGGAATGATCGGAAAAGAAAACTCCATAACACATGCGAAACTGGACAGTGGAGTAAGAGGTGGTCAACTGTCTCCCCATTGGAACAACACAAACAACAACGATTCACCATTGTGTATCCTCTCCGCATAAGGTTGTCACAAGTAAGGATCCGCCCCCAAGCTGCTGTCCAAATAAAGAAAGAAACCCGAGGGAGGGCTTTAGCCGCCCAAATGCCTTTCCAAGGGAATGGCAGCCCTGGCTTTTCATTCAAAACATGATAAAAAGAGCGGGAAGCAAACATACCATCCTTACTACCCTTCCAACGCAACCCATCCGGCCCCGCATTGTTAGGAGTATTAGAGGCTAGGAGCTGAAAAAATTCCACCACAAGATCAATCTCCCAGTCATTAAAATCACGACCAAAACCGACATTCCACTCGCAAGGACCCCCCGCTGCTGGTCTCAACAAAACAGAAGCAATAGTCACCTCTTGATGGGATGAACAAGCATAAAGAGTCGGGAATCTATCCATCAAAGCCCTATCCCCACACCATTTATCTTGCCAAAAGCGAATCCTATCCCCCAACCCCATCACAAACTCAATATGCTGGAAATACTCATTCTATTCAAGCATAATGCCTTTTCACACACCACAACCATGAGGGCCTCTATTACGGGGGGTACGCCAACCACCTAAATCCACACCATACTTCGCAACCAAAACACGCCTCCAAAGATGGTGCTCCTCCAAACCAAATCTCCATAACCATTTCCCCAATAATGCCTTATTGAATAGAATCAGGCTCCTTACCCCCAACCCTCCTTTCTCTTTCGGGGTACACACCTTATCCCAACCCACTAGATGGTGCTTAAACTCCTCACCCATACCCTCCAAAAGAAAATTCCTTTGTAGCTTCTCAATCCTCTAAGCCACACTAACAGGAATAGTGAATAACGAGAGGAAGTATGTAGGGAGACTAGAAAGCGTACTCTTAAGGAGGGTTAGACGACCCCCTTTAGATAAATAAAGCTTTTTCCAACCTGCAAGCCTTCTCTCCATCTTCTCAAAAATAGGGTCCTAAATTGACACTGCTTTGTAGGAAGCCCCCAGAGGCATACCAAGATATGCTAATGGAAGCGAGCCAACCCAACAATCAAGAGAATCTGCCAACATTGCAATGTTACCAACCTCACCAACCGGGACGTTCTCGCTCTTAGCCATGTTCACTTGGAGGCCCGTAACCGCCTCAAAGCAAGAAAGGACCATCCGAATGTATGACAACTGATCCAAGTCTACATTGCAAAAAAGAATAGTGTCATCAGCAAAAAGAATGTGGGATATGCGTAAACCTTCAGTAGCATTACCCCCTGCACTAAAACCCCGAATCAAGCCCGCCACCTCCACTTTCCTCAACATTCGACTCAATACCTCCATAATCAAAAGGAACAACAACGGGGATAGGGGATCCCCTTGCCGAATGCCCCTAGAGCTACTAAAGAATCCTTCCGAAGAGCCATTCACCAGAACGGAGAACTGGACCAAGGAGATGCATGCTTCAATCCATTGACATCATTTAACCCCAAAACCCATCCTTTGCAGAAGGTACAACAAGCTTCCCCAATGAACATGGTCATACGCTTTTTCGATGTCCAATTTACAAATAATACCAGGAAGGCGACTCTTGAGCCGGCTATCCAAGCATTCATTTGCAATTAGAACCGAATCTAGAATCTTCCTGCCACCTATAAAGGAATTCTGAGATTCCGGAATAATATGATCAAGCACTCCCTTAAGCCGATTAGCCAACACCTTAGAAAGAAGCTTGTAAACACTACCGATGAGACTAATGGGACGAAAATCTCGAATATTAGTAGCATTCTGCTTTTTCGGAATTAGAGCAATAAAGGAAGCATTAAGAGATCTCTCGAACTTGCAGTAAGTATGAACCTCCTCAAAGAAACCCATAATGTCCTCCTCTAACACAGACCAGCATTTCTGAAAAAATGCCATTGTGAAACCATCAGGCTCCGGGGCTTTGTCCCCTTGGAGGTCGTTCACCACCTGTAAAACTTCATCCCTGTCAAACTTCCTTTCCAACATGGCTTGCTCCTCATCCGATATTAGATCAAAGTCTATCCCATCAATTGTAGGTCTCCAAGACTCATGCTCTTGATACAAAGAAGCATAATACTGAACCACCTTCTCTCTCACCTCCGACTCAACCTCATAAACCGCACCATCCACCTCTACCCTCTCCATATAATTGTTACGCCTATGAGAGTTGGCCATCTGATGAAAGAATTTGGTGACATTGTCACCCTCTTTCAACCAAAGAACACGCGATTTTTGACGCCAAGAGACTTCCTCCAACAGGGCTAATTTTTCTAATTCTGATTTGCAAGCCTCCCGTAAGACACGCTCCTCAGAAGTCAAGAAACTAGTACCTTCCTTTTCATCAAAGAATTGCAAGTCACATTCCAGCTGCTGCCTCTTTAATCCCACATCCTCGAAAACCTGCTTATTCCACAACTTCAAGTCTCCTTTTAGAGCCTTCAGTTTTTGGGACAGCACATAACTAGGCGTACCACTGAAAGTATATGAGGACCACCAACCACGAACCTTATTCACAAATTCCGGGTCTTTCAACCACATATTCTCAAATTTAAAAGCCCTCTTTCACCCAGCCATACCTCCCACCTCCAGCAAGATAGGAGTATGATCAGAAATAGGCTTTGGCTGCAGCTTCTGAACAATATCCGGATAATGCTCCTCCCAGTCAGCAGAAACCAGAACTCTATCAATCCGCGACATCGACGGGTTTCTCGACCCATTGCACCAGGTGTATCTGCCCCCATTTAGTGGAAGATCCACCAAACTCAAGTCTTCTATAAAGTCCGAGAATTCAATCATAGACGCACTTATTCTACTGCATCCCAACCGCTCATTAGGGAAGCGAACAACATTGAAATCCCCAAACACACACCAAGGCTGGGCCCATCGCTGACGAACACTCTTCACTTCACTCCAAAAGTCAGGACGAAGCGCATCCTGGTTCGGGCCATACAAGCCCGTACCAACCCATTCAAAGCCATCCAGAAACCCCTTCCACAAACAGGACACTGAAAAATTACCTACAGAAGAATCAGCTAGCTCTAGCACTCTCTTATCCCATAATAAAAGAACCCCCCCAGCTGTGTTGACAGCATCCAGAGCTACCCAATCAATAAAACGATTGCCCCATATGCTTTGGATGATCCTCCAGTCTACCTTGTCTAACTTTGTTTCCTGCAAACACACCACGTCAACCTTCTATTTACGCAACCAGTTCCTGAGAATCCCCCTTTTTTTAGGATCATTCAAACCCCTGACATTCCAAGAGATAAGTTTTAGCTTCATAAATAAAATAATAGGCCCAAACAAACTTACCTCGGAACTCAGCAGCATCCACGCTGCCTACCTTCATAATTGACAGAGGAAACCAAATTACGAAGCTCACGAGCACCTTTCTTACCCGAGCAAACCACAGTCCGAGAACCCAACTCACCCTTTTTCCGGGATCTTGAGGCTTCAATTCTCCTCAATAAAGCCAAACACTGCTTCTCATGACTATCAAGAGGAAAACCCACTAACTCGCAAAGACCCCGATATTGATTGTTCACCCATTCAGAACCTGTATTGTGAGGCTTCTCAGGTGCAGCCAGTATAGTTGTTGGCACGACCACAGCCAACGGCTCACAAACCATGGGGGAAACGGGTTCCTACTCTTGTTGAGCCACTTCATTGGAAAGATAGTCCACCACCAGGAGCTGAGACTCCGAATCCCCATGAAGCATCGAAATCCCGGGCTCAATAGTAGGAACTGTACCTTGGAAATCCTCCGCCAAATCCACCCGTACTAGAGCAAGGTCCAACCCAGCGCTTGGTTCCTCTACTTCCACCGCTGCGTAACCACGTTCCACCGACGTATCACCCATTGAACCATCCAGGATCCGCATCGCTAGGGTCTCTAACGGAAACTCACAATCGTCAGCCTGAGTATCCTCATCTGAAGAACTGAGCTCCTCGGCGGCATGGGTCTCCTCGTCTGAGGAACCGAGTTCCTTAATGTCATCGTGGTCAACCAAATTCGTTGGGGTAGGCGAAGATTTTGGAAAATTAAAAGACTTGTCCTGCTCCTCCTCCACCGACCCAATATCTAGGGCCTGGGCTTGTGTAGCCTGACTATTTGGTTGGGCCAAACCAAGTGCTTTCGTTTTAAGGCCCACCCATTGGGCCTGGTGAGGTCCATCAACAGGTTTAGTGATCGGTAATGTACTAGTAACGGGTGCCCATTTAAAGTTACATTTACGGGTCGGGCGAGGGGCATTTGGGTCCATTACAGCATGCGGTGAATCGGCAATAACTGACCCAGCAAATTGGTTCTTAAAATCGTGGGTATCACGCAATTTCGAATCCATTTTGCCGTTACGAGATCCCGAAACTGCAGGCGTTGGACCTGCGCGAATCACTCGCCTTTCCAACTCCGCCCTCGCTTTGCCGTTGGGTGGCTTTCCGGTCTAGTACGCCACCGTCACGGCCGTACCTGGGAAAAAGGAGTGTAACTCCTTAACAAAACGCTCCCAGTTCTTACCCCGAAATCCCTCCGGTATGCGAATTCCGCCACGTTGAGCTCCACCATGATATTCACAAAGTTCCACAAACCTCCCATAAGGATTTTGCAGGCAGCTTAATTCCAAGGTACTATACTCAGTCCTTAAAAACCGAAAGAAACCTTTCAAATCCTCAGTTTGCCTTAGTAAACCCCATGTTTCGATCAACCAGTGAAGACTCTTCAACCCCAACCATAAGGACCCTACAAAACGTCCTCTCTTTTCCGTGATATGATACGGGGCTGTGCGACCCCCGTCAAAATCAAAAAGGAATTGTTTTGCACCCACTCGGAATGAACATACTCGCGAACCCAATGTGCGTTGAGTACCCTTTCGAATGCTCTTCGCAGTAACCCATTTTGGCTTAGATTGGATCGGAATAGGCTGTGTTTGGTGGATGTTGGGTAAAGGATTGGCTTGGGGAGGGATTTGAGGGATAAAGGTGTTACCTGTTTGGGGTATATAAGTAGCTTGGGGGAAAGGCCATCCAATTATGGTTTGGGCAGGGAGTGAGCCGAAACAGGGAGGTGGGAAGGGTAATCCTGCGTGATGGTTAATGGGAAGAGGGTGGTTGGCTGGGAAAGTGGGAGGAGGGCAGGAGATAGTGTTTGGGGTCGGGTTAGGAGGGAGAAGGGGGGGAGGGGGGAGAGGGAGGGCCATCAAAAGTGGGTCCATGATGGTTGTTGAGCTTTCAACATTCAAGAGGGAGCAAAGATTATTATACCATGTTTGGACTGGTAAAAGATCCCGAAATGCAACACCTCAAATTAATCCTTATAGTTTTAAAAGTAATAAATTAAATTTGAACCTTCAAAAAGTAATAAATTAAACCTCGATCTATTAAAATGTGAGGCATTTGTCATTGTATTGGGGATCGCATCCTTTTTTGGATTGATAGATGGTGCGGTGACCACCCTTTGAAGGATGTCTTCCCGGATTTGTATGCATGTGCCTCTAATCGTCAGGCTACTATTGCTTCATCTCTAATCCGATCAGCTTCGGGTTCTCGACCTGAATGGAATGTTCACTTCGTTCGCAATTTCAACAATTGGGAAGTGGAGGGGGTGGCATCTTTCTTTGAGCTTTTGCATTCTTATACCTCCTTCAAGGAAGGGGGTGATGGTTTATGGTGGAGACTTAAAGGCAATGGGGTTTTTGACATCAGGTCATATTATTTAGCCTTGAGAGATAATCACCCAGTTACTTTCCCATGGAAAGCTATTTGGGGTGTTCATGCCCTGAGGAGGGTTGCTTTTTTTGTTTGGTCAACTTCTTGGGGTCGTATCCTAACTGCGGACAACCTCATGAGACGAGGATATCAGCTTGCGGGCTGGTGTTGCATGTGCTGCCGGGATGGGGAAACTATAAACCATCTTCTAATTCATTGTGACCTAGCGTTTGGGTTATGAAGTTTTGTGTTTTGGATGTTTGGTATTTTCTGGGTGCTGCCAAGGGGTGTGCTTGACCTCTTGTTTGGTTGGTATAATGGGTTGGGGAAGCTTCATTCGAAGGTTTGGAACATGGTTCCTTCCTGTATTCTTTGGATCTTATGGCGGGAGCGGAATAGTCGTATTTTTGAGAATTCGGAACGTTCGGTCTCACAACTTCAAGAACTTTTTTCCAATACTTTATATGATTGGGCTAAAGCTTGGGGATACTCCAGATCTGTTTCTGTTACTTCATTTCTGGATTCTCTCCACACCTCCTCTTTCATTTCTCATTTGTAATCTCTCACCACTGTTGTGTTCATGCTTTATGCACACATAGTGGTTTTTTCATCAATAAAATGGATTATTACTTATCAAAAAAATAAAATGTGAGGCATTGTGTTTGGAGTTTAATTTACATTGAGGGTTTAATTAGTTCTATTTTTTTTAAAACCGCATGGTTTAACTTGTTACTTTTGAAACTATAGGGCTTAATTTGTTACTTTTTAAAATTAGAAGATTTAATTTGCCACTTTTAAAATACAATGTCTTATTCGTTACACCCCTTAAATTGTAGGGTTTAAAATGTAATCTTCCCATTTCCTTTTTCGTTGAACTTGCTTCTATTAAGCATTATTTATGATATTTATTTTTGTTCATGATTTAATCTTCTCCAATGAATTTATTATTAATTGTGTAATAATAGCAATAAGGCTGGATGCACATGTAAGTATGTGACTACTACAAGTACTACACCACTATGCTACTGCTACAACCAGGGGCGGATCCAGGAATTCATTTTAGGGTGGGCACCTTTTAATCCCAAAATTTAATAGACATAATACAAAAAATGCTTAAAGCCGATATACATTATTTATATAATAAAAAAGTAACAAACAAGAAACTTATTATAGCCTTTTACAATTGATTTCGACGTGTGTAATGTATTTTCCTATATATACAATCAAGTTGTCATACATCCATTGATCACTCATTCGACTACGTAATCGATTATTCACAATCTTCATAACTGAAAATGATCTTTCCACAGTGGCGGTTGCAATTGGTAAGTTTGATAGTAAGTTTTATATATATATATATACCTAGAAAAAAAAAATTAACAAAAAAATTAGGGTCATTCTACAATACTCACTCTTTTTATAAGTTTGGTACCCACTTAATTGTTATCATCAAATATGATGTAGTTGTCATCATATGTGATGGTAGTGCTATCCAATGTGATGTTGGTACTCTCTAATTTTATATATATTAAATTTAAATAGATAAATAAAAATTTAAGGTATCAAGTAATGTGATCATAGATACCAACATATGTGAGGTAATTACCATTATGTGTGACACTAACACCATCAATATGACATTTTATCTATTGAAAGTACTACATGCACTAAAAAAAGTATGTGTATTGTAGAATTATCAAAAAAAATTAAGGATGGGCACTTTATTTAATCCAATTATTTTTTTATATTTTTTACCTAATAATTTTTAAAAAAAAATATTTGACATATGCTAGATCCGCCCATGGCTACAACTTTTCTTACTAGTGTTATCAATAATGTTCCCTAGCATTTGGGAAGATTAGATTCTTGTTAGAGTTTGTAATCCATTATGAAACAATACGACACTCATACATGTCTCATTCACAACGAGGGCAAGTAAATGACACTACAGAAGCTTTCTGCCAAGTCATTTCACCTGGTTTAGCCTTTTGATATAGTTAAATAAATAATTCAAGTTGTGAAAGTATGGAATAAATATAGCCAATAGGCACTTCTTCCTTCCATAATAGTGGGATGGAGGTTGAGGTCGTGGGTTACTAATAATAATAATAAAAGGAATAAATATATGCAAATTGAGGTATATTGTCAACTTCAACAGGGACCATAAAGTATCTTTGTCTCCCCATGTTGGGATGATTTCCATCTCCTTCGATTTTTCTTCATAGCTTTGTTTATGGTTTTTATTTGTAGGAAAGAAATGTTCTGACATTGAAGGAAGGACTTTCCTTCTCAGTAAAATTACTGTGGCTGATTTTCATTTGTTATTTATTTTATAATTTTTCATATGTTCTTATGAACCTATATGAACTGTAGGGAACTTTGAGGGACCTCTCTAGGGCAGCACCACAAGCCGGACAGAATTCTTCTTAATAAGGGATGAGGTGAGCAATCCTTCTATGGTTAACATAAGATGCGGATTAAGAAACACTATGGTCTTTTTAGTTTCTAATCTTTTTACCTCATCTCGATTTGCATGTTCTGCAGAAAATAAATTTTGAGGCCAACCAAATGGCAATTAAGAGTTGCAGGAAACGTTTGTGCTGCCTCGCGATAGCCTTTTTGGCTTCAGCCACCATATAGAGAAATCTAATTATCAAAGTAATGGAAGCAGTAATCTTATTCACTTTAGATGAATTTACAGGGGTTGGTTCCGCTGCACTTCGATGTTGAATTTTATGCTGGCCCGAAATTTCTGCAATTGAACTTGACCTTATATGTGGGATAGGGCTATAATTTCTAGCCCTTCGAAAGACAGCTTTGGAGAAACCAGAAGTTATTTGGGGCAACCAGGTGGTACCAATTTATCCCCCAACGATTATCCAAAAGAATCATGTTTGTCCATAAACAGTTATCCAATATAGGGGAATGTCCAAAGGATCTCAAACAGTTTCAGTGAATTAAGGATTCAATAAAATTGCATCTATCAAGAACCAACTGTTGTGTGTTCTTATCTTTCTTTATTTTTTGGCTTTGTTTTGTTTTCTAATTTTATCTAAGTATGTGGCACTACCAGAGGCTACTGTAAGGAACAACACTATAATAAAGAGCAATAACATGGATACAATAACCATACTAATTTGAAAGTGTAATAATTATGAAATGTGTTTGGGAATTTTGTGATTAAAAATGAGATCTCTTTTGTAGTAGTAATAGAGAACTTTATCTTATATAGATGCACATCAAGGCTACGCATGTAATACTCACAATAAGTTCTTCTTTCTTTTTAAATTGCAGTATCTTTTCTTTTTTTTTTTCAAAAATGCCTCGAAAAACCCAACCCTTTGAGAGAAAGGATGCATTACTCTTACGGTCGGTGTAAATCTCACATGTCTCATCATATAAGTAATGCCTCCATATTTTCAATGCAAAGACCACTATTGTTAACTTTAAGTCTTGGGTAAGGTAGTTCTGCTCATACCTTTTTAGTTGCCTAGAAGTATATGCTACCACCTTTCCATGTTGCATAAGTACATAACCCAACCCTTTTCGTGAAGCATCACTATATTTTACTAATCCCTCTGAACTTACTGGTAATATACTAATATCAGTGATTCTTCTACTCTTGGAAACTCCAAAGACACAAGCACATAAAAATGATAGTATGAAGGAAAGGGTATGTTTTGTCATATATCCAAGGGCTAATAGAATACAATCATACAAACCACCTCCACATCCAAATCGTTAAATTTGTGCAAATTTTTTGGAAGGCATAAACTCTTATATGTCATCTGTTTCAATATTTTCTCTTAGAGAGTTGTACAATAATTTTCACTGATATCAAATTCTTATTGACATATAATTTGTAGAAGTAACCATCAATACTTACAATAAGAAGAATCCAATTTTGGCTTCAAAACACACCTTGAGAAGGAGTGATTATTCAGTAGTTCAGGACTACAAATAAATGCGTAGTTCCCCTCTCACATGAATGGTGAGGGGAAATTATTAGGTAGTCCCAGACTACCAAATGACCACACAATAGCTTTTGTCCTTGTCTTCTCTACACCACTATTTTACTGAATGACGTTTCATTTTCTGCATTCCCACCTTTCTCTTTTCTTTTCAAATGTCACGAGCCCACCTCATTCCCACCTCTCTCTTTTCAAATCAAATGGCACAGGCTGAAAATTTTTTAGAGGCGCTAATGGACAAAGGTAACGGCGTTAACTTTATTTCTCTGTTAGACTGACATGTCAATGCATGTTTACATCATCAATTTTAATTATGTGTCATCACCTAATTGGCTTAGACTACAAAATCAGCATGCTGAGTTGGTAGTCCGGGACTACCTAATAATTTCCCAATGGTGGGTCCCACCACATGAATAGTGGGTCTCATTGATTAAATTCATGGTAGGACTCACCTACTTTATGAGAAGGGGGACTATGCATTTATTTATAGTCCAGGACTTCTGAATAATTTTTCCCTAGAAAAGCTTCCAAGTTAGACTCAGTTTCAATTGTATTAAAGTTAAGTTCATGTGAAGCTCCTCTATAACTTCTACTATATATAGGATTATTATACCAAGAAAAACCTTCTCCAACACAAAAGAAAACCAAACAAAGAAAGAATAAGACAAGGCATTCATGCTTGCTTGCCAACTTAGATTTGGATACACTCCAATTCGAGCTATTCTTTCTTAAAACTTGAAGTGTTTTGGAGACAACAATCTCTTGCAAAATACAAGAGGTTTTACTAGTTCATAAAGAGACAACTTTTGCATAATTCTCTAAGAAAATGCAAAACGGAATTGAAGAAGATCATTTATTTTGTATAGTAAACTTCCTTAGTTAAAAATTTAGCACAATTCAACTTTTGCACCCCCTTCAAGTAGTTGTAGCTCAATCAATGTAGCTGAGATTTGGATACACTCTAAAGTCCTGGTCTAATTAATATTCTAGAAAGTTGGTTTTTTTTTTAGTCTTACCCTTGTGAGGCTTTTGCAGTTTCTCAAGGTTTTCGGTATAGGACCTGACTTGGTTGTTAATGGGCCGATGGTTGAGCCCAACACCCAGTCCAAACTTATGAGTTATATAATTGGCCTTCCAGCCCCAAGGTTTGTCATTGTGCCTATAGTCTATAGAAATAGAATTCAGAGATCAGTTTTCACACACGACTGTCTTCTACAAGTAAATCCTAGTCCCTCTCATAGTCAACCATTTTAGGCCACATAGATTTTTTTTCCTTAGATATTGTTGTCCCAAAAATAATGCTTTATCTAACCAAAACCCACACTTCTTAAGCTTTGGTATATAACTTTTTCTCTCACAAAATCTACAACACGATCCTTAAATGATCCTCTTAACTTTTAGAATATACTAAAATTTCATTAATGAATACTATAACAACTTGGTCCAAGTAAGGCTTACTCGGTTCATCAAAACCATGAAGGCAACAAGAGCATTAGTCATTCCAAATGGTATCACTAAAAACTCGTAGTGTCCATATTGAGTGAGCACGCAAGGCATTCTTAGGTATATCTTTTTCGCATAACTTTTAGTTGATGGTAATTTGATCTAAGGTCAAATTTTGAAACAACTTTTAACACCTTGCAACTAGTCAAACAAACCATCGATCCTGAGTGGTGGATATTCGTTACTCACAGTGTCCTTATTCAATTGCTTTTACATATTAATAGAAAATGTAGGAGGGCAAAATATAGATGATAGATCTTATATAGCATATAATATTTGTGAGACAAAAACACATTCAATATTTCTAAATGCCCTATATGGGTCAGTTTTTTATATTTTAAAAAATTATTTTTTTGGAATTATTGAACCTTGAACGTAGGGTTTAGAATTGGAGGAAAAAAAAAAAGAAGGAAAGAAAAGGAAGCATACCCAATAACTTCCCAATTGGTTATAAATGGAGTTTTATCCATTAAATCTATATATTTAATTGGACAGATTATGACTTAGTAATAATGAGTGGATACCATCCAAGTGGGTGGTCCAACGATTGGTGGAGTGGACTTGTGATTCTTTAGCAGGCTTCTAAGCACAAGTTCGAATCTCCAACCTTACTGGCACTTAGATGAGACATGAATAAGTTATGGCTCAAAGCTGTCTTGTGGGAGTTGTCTGCCTTCCTGACAGATCCTTCATGACTTGCTTCCTCACAAGTAGGAGGCTCCCATGGTGATGCCTAAAGAATTAGTGTCACCCTAGATTGCCCCTCTACCTTTTTACTTATTAAAAAAAAAAATAATGGGTGGATTAAGACCAAATTAAAGGCCAAAGACAAGTTACTAGATATGGATCATATTCCTGCATAGGGGTAGTAGTAGCCGGTTTTAAGTGATACTTGTCTCTTACGCGGGAGAAGGTATTTGGTATGTCCGGAATATATGACTTGCCTCTCACAAGCAAGTGGGACCCACCTATGTGGGTCCCACTTGCTTGTGAGAGGCAAGTCATATATGCCGGACATATATGATCCTTTTTCCTTACGCGGAGGGGGTGAGGTCACAAAATGCGAACTACACGCAAAGACAGCAGTGTATAAATACTAAAAAAAAAATAAAAAACCCCATTTCTGGTTTGGAAGTTTGGCTCAGTCTGGACTCTTGTTCTTTTAACTCAACTGAATGGACTCTTCTTCCTTCACCCCCAAGCGTCCAATGGACCCCACCACGACCGCCGCCGCCACCAACATGGACTCCACTCCAAAGCGGCGCCACTTCTCACAACACTCCTCCAGTCCCTCTCCCTCTCCAAAAAGCAAAACACCAACAGAACCCACTCTCTTCCGACTCCTCTGTCCTTCCTCCCTCATTCCCCACATCCGTCCCCTCCAATCCCACCTCACCTCCACCAAAATCCACATCGACGAAGACCACTGCGTCATTCACATCCTCTCCCACAACAATGACGATAAGGACAATGAAGAAGACCACTGCTCGCCAGCTCAGCACGCGCTTCTCAAGGTCTTCGAGACCATGGCCAAGCTCGGTGGTGTTGGTGATGAAGACAAAGAGAACGAACCTGACTCTAATCTGAATAACTCTGGTGGTGAGGATTTGTGTTGTAGGTTGCTGGCGGGGAGTAATCAGGTGGGGTGTGTGCTTGGGAGAGGAGGTAAGATTGTGGAGAAGATCAGACAGGATAGTGGAGCTCAAGTTAGGGTTTTACCCAGGGACCCTCATTCTCATCCTCATCCTCATCATCACTCTTCCGACGACTTGATTCAAGTAATTCCTTCTTCAATGAAATTTCAATTGATAACAAAATGTAATCAAGTTTATTGAATTGCTAACTGTTACTATATTTGTTCAATTCAATTGCTAGCAAAATGTGATAAAGTTGATTGAATTGCTAACTCTTACTATATTTTGAATGAAAATAAGTTCTAGCGGGTGGGATTAGTTGCCCGTAGGTTTTACTGTCTAAAGGCGAGTCAAAGGGATCTTCTTTAGAAAGGTTTCCTACATTATTATATATATATATATATAGCTTATTTTAGTTTTTATTTTTTGAATTGAGAATATGCATTGTTCAATAACTCAACTGTTAAAGCAGTAAATATGTTCCATAACTCAACTGTTAAAGCAGTAAATATGCATAGCTGTAGTGGTATTACGATTTATTTATTAGATAATTTGGTGTTTTTCCAAATTCGGATACTAAGTCCTCACAATTTTTGTAGGCACAATCTTTTAAAATTTCTTGTTTCTTTAAGGGGAAACAAAAAAGACAGCTATCAATACTTGTTCATATGTGGGTTTTTGGTTATTTATGTGTTATTGTGACTTAAGTTAACTAGATTCAAGTGTATGTTAGGTGCGAGTATAGATACCAACTTTATCTATTTGTTGATTTATGAATCTTAGCTTATAGCCACATGACTAAATTGTTAAATTGTATGAGTTTTCTTCAACCTCTAACTTGGGCTGGAATGTGTGTCTATGTGGCATTGCTTCTTGTTGTTTTGTAATTTAATGCTTATCTTTAAGCTTAGATTCATTGATCAGAGAAAAAAAGGGTGAAGAAGCATTACATCTGGAAGCGGACTAGGCAGAAATCACTCTTGCTTACTGAGTTTTGTATGTCTACTCTTTTTGATTGGTCTAGGGCTTTTTTACAACCTCGATATCTATAGGGGGTAGGATTAAGATGTATTGATACAATGATGGAAGGGATTTTAAGCATAAACCATCAAAACAAGACCACTTCATTCACTCATTCAGTAGAGCTACAAATAGGAAAATAAAGACACAAAAAAAAAATGGGATAAATTGTGCAAACGCAAAAACAAATGAAATGGAATGAATCTGAGCTTAAAAGATCATTCTTTCTTACAATTGGCTTGGCTTTGATACAGCTTCTAATCTAGGGAGAAGCACTTGAGAAAGAGACCATTGGAGGATGCCTTAGAGTTAGGAAGATAGTTGCCATTTGAGAGCTGGAGAACCATTGGAGGATGGTCTCTCAACTGTCTGTTCAAGAGTAAGCATTGTATCCATACCTCAAGTTCACACAATTTGAAGTGTCCATGTTGGCGTTTGTGTTAATGGCTCAGGTTCGCTTGCCCATCAAAGCTTCCTGTGTTTGGAAATAAAAGTAGGGGGCCCAATTTTCAATATTGCACTCAATATTAAAACTATGTTATGAAATAAAAAATAGTCTCACATCTTCAATTGCCGCAAGATACTTTAATATATTTCCATGAACCCACATTTAATGTTAGATATCTTATCTATTTGGCTTCATTATCTTTCCATCAGATTTCATGCTTTCCCTGTCTCCTCAACTTGACTGGAAAATTTTTCCTTAATGAGCCACTTATAAAAAATAAAATTGCCTTAATGAGCCTATGCCAGATTGATTAGAACTGTTTAGTTTGGGTTCTGTGAAGCTTTTAGAGAAAGTGATTCTTTTCTTTCTACCCTCTAGAAGTCCTGGTGAGGATATCTTGTCTTTGTTGCTAGACTATCCCTTGTTATTGGAATTTCCTAATTTAGGTAAGACTCCAACTCTAAATTCTGTATCTGCTGTTCTCATTTGGGAAATTCAAGAATCTATATATAATGTTGTTTAGAAAAATAATATCGATGGCAGTTCATAGAGTTGACTATTGATCAATGCACATGTGCATGTGCACACACACAAGAAAATAATAAAAAGGGGAAGAAACTGACCTATCTTGTTCCATGAAAACCTTGGTTCATATTAGGAGTGCTCAGTGTCCAGGATGACCCGAACCGTTTTGCAAGTCGTGGGCGGATATTGGGTTAAGTGTTGTCTAAGAGGGTGCTTATTATCGATTGGTGTTGTATGTGCAAGAGGACTGGGGAGACTATTGGTTATTTACTCCTCTAATGCCCAGTCGCTTAGGAACTTTGGAGTATGGTGTTTTCTCTCTTTGGGGTTCATTGGGTTATGCCAAAGGGTGTCGTGGATCTTTTAGCAAGTTGGCAAGACAAGTTTGGTCGATGTCAGAGTGCGGCGATTTGGAGAGTAATCTCCTATTGTCTTATGTAGGGCATTTGGAGGGAGAGAAATGCAAGGACATTTGGAGGATGTGAAACCTGTGTCTCTAACCTGAAGCTTTTATTCCTCACAGCTATGTTTGAGTGGATAAATGCCTCGGGCTTGTTTTCTTTTGATACTTTGGTTATTATGCTTGAGAGTTGTGTGCTTTGTGCCTTGATGTTGGTATTTTTTGTTTTATGTGTCTAGTGTACTTGGGCGATGCCCTTTTTTCATTAATGAATTATTTACTTATAAAAAAAATATATTGTAGATTTCAACTCTCTCTCTCTCTCTCTAAAAATCCTCTGTCAATTTCGTTATCTCCTTGTGGTGCTAAGGAAATCTGAATTGTAAGCTACTAAGCTTATTTTCCTTCATTTTGCTAAGGAATTGCAAGCTCATTTTCTAAATGAAAAAAGAAAGAAAAAAGAAAAAAGAAACTAGCTCTAATTAATTAATTAGATTGCTTTGTTTTTTATGAAAGTGAGATCTGCATGGATTAATGAATGTTGATGTGTTTTTCTATTGTTGGAGATGTTTATTTTTTATTTTTATAAGTATATTGGAGATGTAGATATGTGGAAATCTAATGTGGTAGATCTGTGTTTTTGTTGATGAGAATGCAAATCTAATGTACTTGATAATCCCTAGTGGTGAGCCCCATAGGTTTTTTGTGCTTTGATAAAGTTGAAATCAATTTCCAAAGATCAATATCGGCATCAAAATCAATTTTTTTAAAATGCAGTGGAGGAATCTTTGAGATGTATTCAATAATTAAATGATGAAGATGGATAGAAAGTCACATCGACTCAGTGGATAAAGCAAAAAAGGTGGTTTTAGAGCCTTTGATGCATGGCATTCTTGTTTGTTGTGGGTGACCTGAATTCAGACACATAAGTAGCTCTAAAGTTTTGAGACCACTTCAATGTAGTAATCGTGCACATGAATGCGACAATGATAAAATTACCTTAGAAGAAGATGTCTTATTTCTTTTTCTAATAGACTTTGCAGCCTTACCTTCTTATAGTATAGGACCTTTGTATCATTTATCACTGGATTGACATATGTGCATTTTGGTTAACATGCAATATACTGCAATAATACTCATAATACTCACTTTGAACCATATTAACGTTTTGTCTTCTCTCCTTTTTAGTTTGGTATAGTACTTCTTAAGGGTATATTCTAATGATATGCAGATAACAGGAAACTTCTCAGCTGTAAAGAAAGCACTCCTGTCTGTTTCAAGTTGTCTTCAGGATAACCCTAGGGTTGATGCAGCCAACTCTGGTTCTACTAAACCTTCATTGGGAGGGCTACATGGGACTCCCCTACCACCATATGTTGACCCTATTCATCAACGGGGTTATGCATCTGGCTTTCATGCTGCAGATTATCGTTCAAGAGGTTATTCTTCTGTTCCAGGGCCTGAAAATATTGGTGCTAGTCACAGAATGGTTATGGAAGAAGAGGTGGTATTTAAGTTGTTATGCCAACTTGAGAAAGTTGGTAGTCTGATTGGGAAAGGTGGCTGTATAATACGGGCTTTGCAAAGTGAAACTGGTGCATCTATCAAGATTGCTGATCCTGTACCTGACTCAGATGAGCGGGTTGTTGTGATATCAGCACGAGAGGCATGAGAACTAAACCATCTTTGAATTATAATTCTTTTATTATTGTGTGGAGAGCTGTAATACATGTGGAGTTTTATTTTTTATTTTTATTTTTTGATTAGATTGCTCTTGCAAAAAATGGACCATGATCCTTGAGTTCATATAATGGTCCAAATTAAATTTTAAAAAATCTAAAGGTGTATGTGGTGCCATGTCATTTAAAATTTTAAATGATGTGGCATCATGTATATTGTTAGATACAAAAAACAAAACTTGCCTATGAAATGGACTCTCTCCATTTCACTTGAAATGGAGAGGATTTTAATTTGCAAAAAATATGGGTTTTCCATCCCATTTTCTTCACAATGTCACATGTGTAGTGAATCTGGACCCAAGAATGATAAACCTTTTCTAGCACACTACCTTGGAAAAAGTATCCCATGGTCATTGACCCTAAAAGTTGTGCTTCTCTGCATTTGAAGGATTAATTTGTACTTTCTTGTTGAATCATGAAATGCTAAATGATGTTGGTACTATTTGGTGCAAAATTTTGGGGCTGATTGAAGAATCCTAGAACATAAATATGCCATTGTTGAAGTGGCTTGGATTGTGGATCATGTTAATAAGTGGTATGGGTTCCATAACCCAATTGGTCTCTTTGGGATCCCCTATGTCTCCAGATGATGACAGCTTGACTTATTTTTTTGTAAGTAAGTTTCAGCCCAAAGGGGAAGGGGCTAGATGATGGCAACTATCTTCCCTGAATAAGTCTTTATTGGTCATCAACTACCTTCTTCTTTTTTGGGCCTTTCAAATGGGAGTGAATTTCATAACATGTTGTACAACTATTTTGCTAGATGCCAATGGTCCTTGGACCAAATGGCATCTCTACCCCCTTCCGGTGTTATTAGTTGTGTATTTACCGATTAAAGAAAACTTTCTCGCTGGAATGGTCATCATTAACATTTTATTGGATTGATAATCTAGAATTTTCTTATTTGAATTTTATAGGGATAGAAGGTCTTTTGTTTTCTCAATTTCTATTGTTTTGACCCACTGCAGAATTCTGAGCAGAAACATTCCCCAGCGCAGGAAGCTGTTATTCGCGTGCATTGTAGAATTGCAGAGATTGGATTTGAACCTGGTGCTGCAATTGTTGCTAGGCTTCTTGTTCATTCACAGCAGATAGGTTGTTTATTGGGTAAAGGAGGTTTCATTATCACTGAAATGAGAAAAGCCACTGGTGCTAGTATACGTATTTTTTCAAAGGAACAAGTTCCGAAGTGTGGTTCCCCAAATGATGAAGTTGTACAGGTAATTAACCCTTTTGGGCATGAATATACTGCATAAACCAATTGTTAATTCTCTTCCTTGTTATGTCTTAAATATTATGCTTATTCTTCATGAAATATTTGCTTTTGGATGTCTATTTGACTATGTTGGATAATTGGATCCAATTTAAATGGATTCATGCATTTTTGTAAACTTTGTTATAGGTTGATGAAAATGACTTTATATTTTATGGCTTACTTGCCATTTATTATAAATTAAGAGAGATATAGAGGTTCTGGACACTCTTTACATGTGCTTTGATAAAGATATGGACCAAAGCTATTAATTGTATTTTGGCTGATTTTTGTGAGTTTAAAATCACCCAGCCTGAGCTTCAGCTTGGACAACTTATTCTTATTATATATATATATATATTGGATTGGCAAGTTACACATGCACCTAGTGGGTCTTGAATTCACCCCATTCTTGTGGGGGAAAAGAGGTGCTTCTTGAGCTAGATCTCATTGACTAGAGATAATAAATAATATTAAGATTAAAATAATTTTATATGATTAAGAAATTTTGTCATTACAAATAATCAAAGAATTGCCTATGAGCTCTAGATCAAATGACAACTCCTCCATTTGTAAGAGCAAGGTGAAAAGTAAAATTGTGGGTTCAAGACCCATTTGGTGTTACTTACCAAAAAAAAAGATAAAAAAATTTCTATATATATTCATAATTTTATTTGATGCATTGGTTAATGAGCCTTGGCTCAAATGGAACTTCATCCCCTCTCAAGTGTGGGTGGAGGGTGAGGAGGTAGATTAATGCCAAAAATAAAAATAAAAGTATTGGACATATTGGGGCTGAATAGGCTTGGGGTTTATGAGTGATAGTATTCCAGCTTCACTCATGTATGTTGGCAGGTTCAACCTAGACTTTGCAAGATCTTGTGGTGGAAAGGTTTCACCGCTGTAGGGTATGCGGACAATAGTTAAAATTGCTGAATGCTATATTTTATATAGGTAGATAGTTAACTAGATATATTCTCTGTTAAATTTTTTGATGGGTGAATTTTCTTGTTGACCTCTCTGTTTTACTGATTTTGTATATTCGTCCCAATATTTTCCCTATGTTTCCCAGAAGAAGAAGCAGCAATTATTTCTCTCTCCTTTTCAAAATCCTTCTCTAACTTGTCATCATACAATCTTGTCTTTAATTCATACCAAAATACATTCTAGAAAGTGGCTAAGCTAGGTTGAAAAACCTAGCTTAGCCACTCTCTCTCTCTCTCTCTCTCCCCCCCACCCCCCTTCTCCTTTCCCTTTTGATGTCCTTTTGATTTTGATCCCAATCTCCTCTTTTCTGTTTCCAAATGATGCTGTTGTGGCTCATGTGTCCTGTAATCTCGTCAATGATGCTATAACCTTGCTGGTTCAAGTGATTGGCTGTTAGCCTTAAAGTAAATGGATCAATTAGGACAGATGAATTGTTTTTTCCAATTTAATATATCCCAATTTCCCAATTTTGTTATTCACAATGTGATTTGGATTTTTTTTAACAGATAATATAATTATTTTCTGCCCATTTATTTCTAACTTCAATCTCTTATTCTTGAAGACCAAACAGGCTTTGTGCTTTTTGGCAGGTTATTGGAAGCTTGCAATCTGTACAGGATGCTTTATTTCACATAACAGGCAGGCTTCGGGAAACCATATTCCCAATGAAACCGCCCCCTCCAAATTTTACTCCTCCACCCTACTTGTCTCCTTTTCAAGAAATGCCGCCTCCTTTGTTCAGGCCACGACATAATCCAGCTTCCCCAGGTAACTATCCCTCTCCAGTTGGACATCCTCATGGAGTTGACCGTTCTGCCATTCCATCCCAACCCCTAGATCACCAGCCTACATTTTCACATGGTATGGATCGCAGCGGTCCATCTAACATGGACCGAGTTCCCTATCCTTATGGAAGTGAGAGACCAGGACATGGTCCTACTTTTGACAGACCCTCTTCTTCTCCAAGATCTTGGACTCCTCAGGTTGGTTGCTTGTTCTTCCTAAAGTTTTAAGCTTCAACATTTTGGGCCAATCCTGGGGTAATTTTACCTACTTCCATTCTTTTATTTTTCCTGTTACATTGTTACTCCTTGTTCCTTTCAGGCAGTTAGCAGTGGGAGTAATTGGGGAACAGCTGATGTTTCGGGCTTGGCTTCAAAAAATGGGCCTCTTCGAAGGTACCTTTTCTCCTATAGATTTCTTGCTTTCCATCCTCATCTCATACTTACATGACTAAATACTTTTGTAAATTATAGTTAAGCTACATGACTAAATACTTTTGTAAATTATAGTTAAGCTGGCATGACATTGTGATAGCCTCTTGTCATACCACCCATTGATATAAATCCAGGTTATAGATTTAGTCAGCATAATTGTAAAAGTAGTACTGATGTTGTAACTTTGTGGATATGTTCACATAAACAATATTGATAAGATTGCTATTCTGTTCCACATTTTTTATTTGCTATCTTTTTCATTTGGGCTGTGGTAATAATGTTTGGATAAGCTTCACAAGATCTGTGATCAGTTTAGATTTATAGGAAATGGTAATATATAGTTTTATATTGGCTGAGACAACATAAAAGCTGAACTTCATGATTTGATTTGGAACTGCATCTTATAATTTTCTGCAAATATTATTCGACCAGCGGAACGCCATTCTGTGGAGTTATTGCATTCGCACTCTCATGTGCCCTGTCTCCATTTTTCCCTTCTGTTTTTGCTTTTATTGATGGCTGTGTGTAATCTTGCTGTTGCTAGTATATTCATGTACAGTTGCTTTTTCTAAATAAAATTTCTTTATTACTTATCAAAAAAAAAAAAAAAAAATTCGTTGAGATCACAATTCCTCAAACATTGTTGGGCCATGTTCATGGAGAGAATAACAGTAACTTGACTCAGATCCAGCAGGTGGGTTTATGATTGGTGTATTAGTTTCAATCTTTCTGCATCAAATTTATGTAGATGGTAATAGATTAATTTTTATGTGTACATTGGCCCTGGCAATTTCATCTCAGATCTCATGCGCTAAGGTGTTGATTCATGACCCAAAACCTGGCGCTACGGAAGGTGTAGTTATAGTATCTGGGACACCAGAACAAACGCATGCTGCGCAGAGCCTTATTCAAGCTTTTATTCTTTGTGGGCAGACACCACCTTGACAATCCGTTCTGTTAAGTGGCAAGCTATATCAAAGAAGTTTTTTAGTGTGAATATGCCATTTCTTTCTTCTTTTTTTTGGGGTTAATTGTAGAAATCATTCTAAATTATGGGATACTTGCACTTTACACCCCAAATTATGAAGACCTTACCATCACTACCGCAATTGTAATAAATTATACAAATTGCACCTCATAGGCTTGATTTGACTGTTATTAACGACACAATAAAAAAATTAACGATCATGTGCAAGTCACATGATCATTAAAAATTGAATTCTCTAAGTTGTCATTGCAACCAGTTAATGTCCTAAATTTTATGGTCATGTGATTTGCACATGATTGTTAGTTTTAACAATCAATCAGGCTATGGGGTGCAATTTGTAAAGTTTGTTACAATTGGGTTAATGATTATAAGTTTTCATTGGGTTTCAAGGTGTAAGTACCCCCAAAGTTTATGGTAGTTTTCTATAATTAACGCCCCCCCCCCCCCCCCCCCCATCCTTTTCTTTTTTCTTTTTTTCTTTAGGTGAGAGAAGGGAAAAGATCTCTGTATTAAGTGTAAATTTTGTAGTTGGTTTTGTTCAATGTTAGCTATGCCAATCAATGTCTGTTGGTTCCTCTTTCTTGGTGAATGAGATCAACATCTCATGTTCAAATTGTATTTATAGCAAATTCAATATTTAATTTAGTCTAGTATGACTGCCAGTTAGTGGTTTTTCTGGAGATGCTTCTCTTTAAACACAAAGTTTCTTTTACAATCTATTCATAACGTATTATTTCGGCACTTGATTTTGAAATATGATCGGAAAATGGAGACGATGCATTGAATATCTAGCATTACTAAGCAAGCAAAAAAGGGCATAAAGCTTGGCATCTTGAACTTGAGGTCTGCGGACACAGGTTACGATATAAACTAAAACTTCAACCAAAGCAACATGAGCTGTGAGCCAGGTGAGGGGCTGATGAGAGATTTTGTTGCCGCTCAAGTATTTTTAAGGTTATCGGTGGTACCAACATCACATTTGAAAACATCTAAAACAAGATGTGAAGCCTGGTGTAATGCAAAATTATTCAGCAAAAAAACAGTGTAATGCAAAATTAGGACCCACTCTTAAGGTCGTACCTTGAATGAAGCAGATCATGCACTAATCTTTTTCAAGAACATTTTTGAGCTTATCTTTTACAGGAACACAATGTAATCAACTGTAGACAAATGAGCAGCAGCCATTTAAAGGATCCTCATTCTGTTTTAGTAACTTTTAATAATAGATTTTAATCTAAATAGAAACTTTTTCAAAAATTTGGTAATAGAGTTTCACCTAAAGTAGAATTAGTTTAAGAGAATAAATTCAATAAGGTCCCGTACATTTACATCATCCAATAACAACTAGCCACATCAGCATTTTACTCAAGTAAAAAAATTGGCACCCATACACAATCCGTCTCTCTCCGGATAGGTTTATTTTTTCCTCTCTTTCTTTCTCTCCCTTTCACCTGTTCCCTGAGTTCTCTCTCTATTTCACCTGCTCTTTCTCTCTCTCTAAAATGGCTTTCCCCGGAGAGCTGTCAACGACGACCCATGTTTCCTGCCTCCACATTCATTGTTGGGCTTTCATTTCATTCAAGCATTTTTTTCTTCTTTTTTGGGGGTTTTGTATTTGGTTCAAACGATTTCCCAGATTTTGGTGGTGTGGGTTTGGATTGAGCTAGTGAAGAAATGGGTGAAAGGGATTTGGGATTTTTTTTTGAAATTAATGCATCAATGGTCTGGATATAATAAGGCAAATAAAATTAAAATTGTGAAATGATTTTTCAGAATATTGATGCATCTTTTGGATCCTTTGTGATTAAGATTGAGGCTTATATATTTTCATTTTCATAAAACCTGTTCATAGCTATCAGGGAGGGCTCTTTGGCAAATGTTTTATTTTAGAATTTTTCATGTCCAACGTCTCCAGATTCTAGAGGCTGCATATGGAAGCCATAATGACATCAAACTTACCAATTTTCTTTAAGTACCTCAAAAGGATCAGCTTCTCTATTTTCTTCGGAATTGAGCTAAAAGTCCCCAAGTTCCCACGTTTTACAAAGATGCATTTTTTCACTGGTGAGAGGGAAAAAACTTCGAGATGGTCCATCGAATATGGAGAGAGAGAGAGAGAGAAGGCATCTACTTGGCGCAACCAAAGTTTGCAGGACACAAAATTCATATGTAAAGTAAAGAAAATATTTCACAAATGTCATTGAAATTGAATAATAAAATTGTTAAAAAAAATGAATTTAAGGGAAGTGTATGTAGAACCCATAAACATTATGAAGGGTGAGGGAACTTATAACTTTTTATCATTTTATAGGGAAATGGTTCTGTGGTAAAATTAATAAACAAAACTTGTTGTCTTTCAATTTGAACTGGTTGCCAAGCTATAGCCAGGAATCTTAGCAAGTTTTCTCCGCTTCATGACTTCTCTTACCCTCTCAGCCTCTTTCCACAAACCTCCGCTGGCATAAATATTTGATAAAACCACATAAGCCCCATCATTCCAAGGTTCCAATCCTTGTAAATGCTTGGCAGCCCACTCCCCCATCTTCACATTCCCAAACTTCTCACAGGCACCCATTAAAGACCCCCATACTACTGAATTAGCCTTCATTGGCATCCCCTCTATCATATCTCTGGCCTCCTCAAACAACCCTGCCCGACCAAGCAAATCCACCATGCACCCATAATGTTGCAATTGGGGCATTATCCCATATGCATTCTTCATCATGTTGAAATAATATTTTCCCCCTTGCACAGTCCCGCCATGCACACATGCGCTCAGTACCCCAATAAAAGTTACATAGTTCGGCCTCACTCCTGCCTCTCTCATACATTGGAAGCATTCTAGTGCTTCATTCACATGTCCATGCATCGCATAACCCACAATCATGGATGTCCAAGACGACACATTTCTTTGATCCATCCTCGAAAACACCTTATAAGCTAAGTCCATCCGCCCACATTTTCCATACATGTCTATAAGCGAGTTCAGCGTCAAAATGTCAGATTGTGATTGAGATTTCTCAATGGTTTTAGCTTGGAAAGCGAATTTATGCAATTGAAGAGCCAAGTTCAAGTCCCCAAGACTTCCACAAGCTGATGTCACGCTAACCATAGTCACATCATCCAGCAAGAACCCACATTTCCTTAGCTCCAAAAACATGTTTATCGCTTCCTTAGCACGCCCACCTTGAGAAAGACCACCTATGATTGCATTCCAAGAACCCAACTTTCTATCAACATTTTTATCAAACACCTTACGTGCATTTATAAATTCTCCGGCTTTACAATACAAGCTAATGAACCCACTCTCACAGTACTCATTGTACTCCAAACCAATCCTTATCGCTAGCGAATGAAGCTGTCGACCAAGCCCAGTAGCAAAAGCCTGAGACACAGCTTTTAAGAGAATGGGAAGTGTATAAGAATCGGGCAAAACACCGGCACGCGACATGGAAATGTAAACACATAGTGCTTTGTTAGGTGCCTCTAGTCTAGTGTATGATCTTATAATATTGTTCCAATGAAATGGTACAGGGTGGTACAATTGTAGGAGCTGGGTTCGGATAATATGTGCATAAATTTGATTCAGTTCTAATAAGTTATTACAATTGGACAATTGGGTTGGTAAGGTTTTTGCTGGATCTTCCTCCTGGTTTGTTCGAGATTGATGAGCATTGACTTTGGTTTCGAAAGGTGTGGTACAGGTACTAGAACTAGCTGTTGAAAGAGTGTGATTGAGAAGGGAAAGAATGGTGAGGTATTTGATTTTGGGTGTGTGAGATTTATTAGGAAGCCTGAGCAGGTGGGGGTGAATGGAGTTCATACGTTATGATGAGAACAGAGTTACGGCGTTTGCTTATGAATTATGATAGAAACCTTGGAGCTATGACTCATGTCATTTTTACAGTCTAGTACTGCTACTTATAAAAAGATCATCATATGCATTACTGTTGTCATGGTTTTACATTTTTTTTTTTTTTTTGCTAGAGGATGTCATGGTTTTACAGTTTAGTAATAATACTTCTAATGTGTCCCATTATTGTCTAGATGTGCCCCATGCCATGTCAAATTTGAGTTTAAGTGAGCTGAGACAATGAACGCATTTGCGAGTCCCCTTTTTTTATTATAAAAAAAAAATACTTCTAATGTGCTCATTTTCAAATAAATAAGTGAAATATATAGTCGTCTACTTCTTCTTAGCCTCTTGGGTGTGTGATTACAAATGAATAGGAATAACCCAAAATCATTCTTACATGTAAAGAAACTAAATTCTTTAAATTTGGAACATGTCTAACAACTCGAAGATCTCTGACAACTCCATGAAACATCTTGATCTTCACAGTACTAATCCCTATGATTGGGCATGTAACATCGTTGCCTATTAAGACCATACTTCTGTTGTAAGGTCTATATGTGTTAAGCCATTCTTTCTTTGGGCACACATGGTAGGAGCATGTGGAATCTAAACTCCATGATTATGATAAAACCTCATTACCTTGTGAGACTAGTAGTATATCTGCATCAACTTCACTATTGTCTGATTTTTCTTTAGCGATACTAGCAAATTCTGAGGGTTTCTTTTCATTCTTTCTCTCCTCTAGGTGTTGTTCAACTTTTTGTACTAATTTTTGTAGTGTCATTTTTTATGACAATAAAAGCACTATACCTATTTTCTTTGCATGTGATCTCTTTTTGTTGAAGTTCTTTTCTCTTGAGGTGCTCTTCCACGATTGTTTGACTATGACTTTACAAAAAATCCATCAGCTTAAGAATCATCACCATCATTCTTCATCTTAGAATGTGATAGGAGAGCACTAGTCATCTCTTCAAATTCTAAAGTCTCATTTACGTACATAAACGTAGTCACCAGATGATCAAAAGATGTGGGACGCGATAACAAATAGAAGTATCGCTTTATCTTCCTCCTCAAGCTTTACTCTTAAAAATTTGACAACTAAGTATTCAACTTTTTGGTCAAATTCTTTCCATATTAATTTCTTCCAATTTTGTTTTGATGTCTATGCTTCTAGGATGTTGTGAATGACCTCACCACCTAAATTAAGACGAATAGCACTGATTGCCTTCTCATCCCAAACTTCTTCACTCATCTTTTCGGGTTTCTTTACCTTCCCAAGAATAAGGCCTTATGAACTCTTTGTTGGATTAGGAGATCCTTCATTTGCCTTAGCCAAAGAGAAAAATTTCTCTTACTCCGAAAAATTCTCCACCTCATACTTTGTGCTTGACACCACTATTATAACCAATGGATTGAATCCCAACCTTACTCTAATACCACTCACATGATTACACAAAGTCAAGACAAAAATAACTAACAAGCACACACACATAAACACACACAAAATACAAGAATTTATGTAGTTCGGAAATATGCCTACATCCACAGGTGGCAATAGAGAGAAATTTTCACTATAAAAATAAAGAAATTATAACATGACACAATGACTCTCTCAAGAAACCCAAACCCCAAATACACCCACCCTAGACTCCCTCTAACAAAACACTAAATAAAGAAACCTTTCTTTTTATCTTCTATGGGGCTATTGCCTCTCTTGTTACTCACACAACTAAAACAAGAAGCTATATATATATATATATATGTTGGCTAGAATAGACAAAGGAGTCTTTGTCACGTAGGGGAGGAATCTTGTTAACCCTATGTTTGGATGGAGGGAAATAAAGGCTGAGTAGAGGAGAGGGGATGAGAATACATTCCATTAACCATCTTCTCTACCCTCCTCTCCCTCCATCTCTCTCCGTCGTAAACATACCCTAAGTTTTCTATTTGGTCACAACCATGACCGGCTTGGTAGCTCTGACAATTCAAGCCACAAATGCCATATCAACACATTCGTTAAGTTACTTAGGGCTTATTTAAGTGGGTGGTTTAAAACAGTTTTGCTACCGACATAGAATTTTTTACATAAAAATTCACATACTCTCACACACTAACCTCAATTGGACCCACCACAACATAAAATTTTAAAACCCTTATTATTATAATTTTAAGTATTAAATTTTTCAAACGACCTTTTTTAAGAAAAAAAAAATTGAAAAATAAACTCTACCAAGGGAAATCAATAAATACATCCGCTGGTGTGACGAGTAAGGAAAGCGATGGTTTCATTTACATTCTCCAATTGACATTGCATGACTTCTATTTGTACCTTTATTCTTTTGATTACTTCCTTCTCCTTTTCTTTTTTTCTTCCTTCCTTTATTTGCATATAATGATCAGAAAAGTGTATGATTAAATCACATCTAAGAACATTAGTTAAAGGCAACAAGAAGTTGCATCAATTCAAAATACATGTTTGGTTCTTTTATATCTCATAGCTCACTCTCAAAAACATTGCTTCAACACAAGCAAACCATAAGCCATTTATTCTAATAATGTCAATTCATAAAAGATATAAACACCAGCTGCTACTATCTACAAAACGTAGCATTGCATAATAGCTAGGCATTGGTCTATCCCTATTTAGAGCTGAAGCACAAGCTCCACAAGAAAAAGCTCCCCATCAAACCTCAACCCAGATATTTCAGCAGGCTGAACTAAGCCATCTACCATTCCACCAAACACATACAAATAACGTCCAGAATGATCTGCACACGCACGATGAAATGACCGACGATTAGGTTTATAACCACTTGCCTTCAACCTTTTCCACATTTTTGCCAATAATTCCTTGGAGTTCACTGTGACTGGCTGCAAACTAACGGAAGGGATTGCACTAACATCTAATACCCAGAAGTCATCTTTCCTGTGTCTATATGAATCTTCCCCACCATATATTAGCAATCGCCCTCCCAAAATCAGTGTAGCTGAGTGACCAACTCGTGGAAGGGAAACTCCTCTAGATATATTTGGTAATTCATATAGTATTTGTACCCATTTTTGAATACCTTCAGACATATCCAAGAGCCAAATATCATTGAGCACCTCATAACCCAATCCTCTTCCTCCAAATAAAACTATCCGAGTACCCCCGATGCAGGTCAATGAGTGTCCTGAACGAGGAGGAGGTGATTGAGAAGTCACAATCTCATGCCATGTTCCAAATTTTTCGGAGAGTTCTAAAACCCATGTATCACCCAATCTGAGGCCAGACAGCCCTATCCCTCCATGAATAAGCATAAACCTATTATCCATGGAACATGAAGCATGGGCACCTCGTGGGGGTGGTGCAATGGCCCCCACTTCGAGCAGCTTCCATGATATTTTAATGTCCGAGGGGTCATGGCATGCCACTTGTCCCACCCAGGTATCATTTTGACGGCTTCCATGGTCATTGATTCCTCCAAATACAACAAGGTAATCACCAATTACAACACATGAATGCCCAAACCTCCCACTTGGAATGCCTGACTCAACCTTCTGCCACTTTAGCATCTTCCGAAAATCTTTGCCAATATAAGCCACCCATGTGTCATCAAGATGTCGTCCTAAAAGGAACAAAAGTAAATAATCAGGAAAAAAAAAACCACATATTCACTCTAAAAGACTAAAACAATCAAGTCTATTTAGTTTAATCAGTTGTTGAAGTGTTGGGTATATATCATGTGATCTATAAAAAAAAAACAACAATAACAAGAAATCTATCACAGTTAATAAACAATAAAAACTGACAGTGAATGCAGAATGAATAAATCAAGTCTAGTGTTTGACGCTATCTCCTTAAAACAAATTGCGTCCCTCACACTATTATCTTAGTGGTGCTTTGAGACTTATGGATGTCTGTCTCCCAGGATAAAATGATCTTTGCACGCAGAAGAAACACAAGCAATCTCCGTGCACAATGAACGTAACTAGTGTCTCTTTCTCTCTCTTTATGCAAAAAATAAACTTAAAAAGTAATTTTTAAATAAATGAGGGGACATTCTATTTATAGATAGAGTCACATCTCTTCGTAAAAGGTGCGAGATGAATAATCACAATTATTCAGAAAAGACACAACATTTAGAAAAAAACAATGTATTAATAAATACATAAATTGGATGAACTGGCCCTAACCCACTTGGTCCACTTTTAGGAGGCAATTTCTCATTCACTCCTAACCATTTTTCCAACAATCTCCCACATGAATAGAAATTGACAAACACAATGCAAATGACAATGCAGACACACAAAGAGTAGGAGAAAAGTTACTGTATCGGGAGAGGTAGCTTTTGGCTTTGAACCTTCCTTTGTGAAAGACTATCGGATATACTGGCTAACTAATGAACATGATGTCTTAAACCGTTCAGCCGTTTGTGTATACTAAGACAATAGAATTCACACAGCTCCTTTTCAAACACAGTTAGTTCTCATTATTGTGCTCATTTTGGCCTTTAACACCTTCCTGGTTTCATGAGTGTTTTAAAGAATTCAGTCCTTAAAATTCTCATTGAAGCGGCCACATTTCACACTCACATAAGTGATTTCTTATTCAGAGTATCCTGCTGCTACCCCACTTGGATTTCCAAGGTATAAGAATCATTAAAAGCATAGTTTATCCTAAACTTTTACAAGTATCACTATTTCATCATAGGAATGGATAGGAGATGTTATCTCCATAGTGATACTACCAAGTCCAACACAATTCGATTGTCCCTTTGAACCTAGATCTTGGGATCTCCAGTCAACTAAGTAGAGTTGCCATTATGGGGCTTAAATTATAGGCTTTAAACCCATTCCCCTCGATGAGCAGTATACATGCTCTCCACTCAAACCTTTGGTTAACCGATCCATTATATTATCTTTCGACTTTTATGTAGTCAATGGAGATAATGCTATTTGAGAGCAACTGCCTTACGGTATTGTGTTTTTGACGAAAATGTCAAGACTTACCGTAACTCTGTGCCATACCAATCATTTATTGGCTATCACAATATACATAAATATGAGGCAAATGTTCCGTCCACATAGGTATATCCTATAGGGAATAACGAAGCCACCCTGCTTCTTCTCCTGCTTAATTCAAATTGATAAACATTAATTCCATTATGGACCTCGCAATGCATGTTTGTTTAGAAGATTTCCAAGATACATCTGCACTTCCAAACATAAAGACATATCTACTCATGGATTTTGTGTCTTTTGTAACGGATATCCAATTCACATCATTATACTCTCCTAGTACAAATGAATATCTCGTGTAGTGCAACCCATAGTTTAGGATACCTTCCAATGGTCTTCCCTTGGGTTACTTGTGTATCTACTCATGCCATTGCTTTTGAGTTTATCATATTTTAGTAAATATGTCTCAAGGTCATCCATATCTCCCTTTTGTTTGTAGTTTTCTACAACAAGTTTTGCCTTATCAATAGATCCATCTTTCAAATTCCTCTTGAATATCCTTTTATATTCTAGAGATTCACAACCGGGTGGTCACCAGTTACCATGCATAGATTTGTAAGATAGATTGACTGATAACCTCTTTATAGAAAGGCACATTGGGTTTGGATATTGTTTCCTTGAAACTATCAAGTGCATCTTCTAACATAAAAGTTAGGAAAATCTGGACAAAACGTTTTTGACGTTTTTGTACTCTTACTACATCTAGGCTCAACCTTATTCCTCTCTTCCATCAACTCTTGATCATGAGAGGTACTAGTTGTAGACTCCAATATCCTTTTAAAAGGATTTGATTCTTGTGTAGATATATATGGAAATATATCCTCAAGATTAAATACACAATTAATCAACTGTTTTTGACCTTATCTTTATCCTTTTAGGAATAAAAACTGCCACTTAAACCAAATACCTCCACAGTTTTGAGAAATCCTAGGAAAGCATACGACATTTCCAAGATTCATCTCATTGGTTTTCTTTTGAGGCAATTTATTGAGAATATAATTGGCAGAAAGTACAGCTTTCCCTCACAAGTTTTGAGGTAAACCAAAACTTATCAACATTACATTCATCATTTCCTTCAAGGTTCTATTTTTTCGTTCAGCAACTCCATTTTGCTAAGGTGAATAAGGTGTAATGGTTTGACGAACAATACCATGTTAAGAACATAACTTCACCCATAGGTAATTCATATTCCCCACCTCTATCACTCTTAAGAACCTATATCTATTTATTAAGTTGATTCTCAACTTCTTTCTTATAATGAATGAAACTCTCTAATGCCTCATCCTTGCTCATTAGCAAGTACACATAACAGTACCTTATGCATTCTAAGTGATAGATAACTCAAGCAAATCAACAATGACATGTAACACATATATTAATATCCAATTAATTTTACACTTGTCCAACATGTATATATATATATATATGCACATACATACATGTTATCATAGAGGACTACACATGCTTAAGTAAATTTAACAACTCAGACACAATCACCCATGTATCATACATATCAATTCAAGAATTATTTATCCATAAAATGGATATTGGATTTACAAATTCAAATAATTCTTCAAGAAATTACTAAACATTCAAATTATTTACTTAAAAACATGTCCAATAATTTCAAAACTATTTGTTAAACTATAACAGTCTCACACTTTCAATAATAAAAATTCAAATTACTCAAATTGAATTTTCTCAATTATCATGCATATATTTACATAAAATAACTCTCCACATAAATCAAATAAATATAATGCAAGCACAAATATATTATTTAACATATGAAACATGTTAAACACATAATTACATGCATTTCTTAAAAATTTCATTACAAAATAAAAACTCTAACTTAGGGGGTGAACTGCACTCTCCCTCATTGAGAGTGGGCAAAACTATAAAATTAAAATTTCCATCAATTTATACTTCAAAAAATTAAAACGAAGCCAATATGATGTCCCATTATGATACCCCCACATCCAAAATATTTAAAATACAGAATATGAATTTTCCATGCAAAGATATTAATTTTTACATGTTTCACATTCCCTCACTCTCCCATTTATTAAAAAATAAATTAATTTCGAAACAATTATTTATTACAAAACTATAGAAACATGTTATTAAAGTTTAGTAATAGTCAATAAACCAAAATTGACTAACCGTTTAGTCAAATGGCCAAGGGATGGAACACACTCTCTCATAACCGAGAGTGGACGTCATTCTGGAGAGTCATCTTCAACCTCCGGTAACCATGATTTTCTGAAATTTTCAGAAAATAACCAAAACTTTGATCACTCATATCTTTCTCAATTTTTATCTAAATTAAGCAAACCACATATGGATGGAAAACTTATGAGATATAGAGTTGAACCATGCCTTTGGTTTTTTGAAATAACCAAATTATTACATGAAAATCAAGGCACAAAGTTTCAGTCCACAAAAATAGGTTTTCAATTTTCTCTCAAACCATACATCCAATGGCTATGAAATTTTAAAGGCAAGTTACTGACATATATATGTATAACATACTAAAATTTCGTGGTCTAATTCAACCAAATGAGGCGTCTGCCATGTGAGACCCATACTCAAGCATAAATGATGCAAATTCACAAACCATAATTTATTTTCAACTTTTTCTCATCAAGAAACATTCTAGAAGATATAATTAAATTTGTCAATTCGAATTTCACAATCACACAATAAAGTTAGAAAAAATCTGTTTTAAAATTGTTGGGTATATATATCATGTGATTCTGTAAAAAGAAACAATAATAACAAGAAATCTGTCACAATTAATAAACAATTAAAACTCACAGTGAATGCAGAATGAATAGATCAAGTCTAGCGTTTGACGCTATCTTCTTAAAACAGATTGCGCCCCTCACACTATTATTTTAGTGGTGCTTTGAGACTCATGGACGTCTGTCTCCCAGGATAAAATGATGATCTTTGCACGCAGAAGAAGCACAAGCAATCTTCGTGCACAACGAACATAACTAGTGTCTCTTTCTCTCTCTTTATGTAAATGAGACTCTCAAAATTATAGGAAATAACTAACTCAAAGCAACTTAAAAAATAATTTTTAAATGAATGAGAGGACACTTTATTTATAGATAGAGTCACACCTCTTCGTAAAAGGTGCGAGATGAATAGTCACAATTATTCAGAAAAGACACAACATTTGGGAAAAAACAATGTATTAATAAATACATAAATTGGATGGACTGGCACTAACCCACATGGACCCACTTGGCCCACTTTTAGGAGGCAATTTCTTATTCACTCCTAACCATTTTTCCAACAGTTCCACTATAAAATGATTGTATACATTCTTATACCAACAGTCTCTAATAAATGCTGGAAGATTTCTCTGTTTCTTCCAGCAATAAATAAGGTATTTGGACTCATTCATCATTCACAACATTGATTTCAAAAACTCTACCTGGGTTTGCTAGAAGGTAATTGAACTACTTTAGTCTGAATGAGTTCTTGAGACAAGTCAAAGGATAGAGAAACTCAAAGCTACTATTCCACTATTCTTGAACAACTTGGAGTTAGGCGTTCCTTTATTTATTTTTTTGGTATTATGGATATGAAAATCATGGAAAAGAATTGATTCAATTGTCAACTGTTCTTATTGAAAATAGGATTGATTATGGATTTGAGTAATAGCACATGGTTTCATAAAACTGTTCAATTTTTCCCAATCTTAATAAAGCAAGATTTACATGAAGAATATCTTATTAGTATGTTCTATTCGACACGGGTAGGAGAAGAACACAACTTGGTATTTCTTAAGAAAAATAGAGAAATCATAACCAAGTCAAGATGATACGAATCAATACATTTTCTTGAAGGCACTCTTTGTCATTAAAAATTAAAGATATAAATAAAACTAAAAGAGGAAAGTTCAATACAGCAGTACATGTTTTGTAATTTATGTAGAAAGAAACTTCTCAAACATCTCTATCAACCAATACATGCAAGCTCGAATATACAGAGCACGTTACAAAGAATGAAGGTTGCCACTAAAGTTGAATGCATAAGAAAGTTTAGGAATTCTAAGAAAATCCTAGCTTTGTCCTAGATACTATGTAACTGGGGCAATTTAGGACATCTCTATCTCTTCCACTTCCATCAATTTCATAACCTATTGGAGGGGAGAAAATAAGTGCATAGTAACTCAACGAATGGATGAATGACACGTGTTCGGGACACGGTTCAAGAGACATCTATTCGGAATCAACCGAACAGTATTGAAATAATCAGGATATTAATGCAAATTTGAGCATTGAATGCAGCTTAAATATCTTGAGTATGGCAGCCATAAATGTCCTTCCGAACGTCAGGAATAAGGAGGCATTAATTGAAGAAAAGTATTGGGAAGAGATTTGGAGAATGAGCTGGACAAAATATCCCCAAGAGAAACGTAATGGGGAAGAAAAGAGTAATATGTGGAAGTATAAATAAGGAGAAGCCATGCACATTAGAGGGGTTGGTATTTTTATTCTCTCTAGGTTTACTTCTTGTCTGGGAATGAATTAATTATTGTTCACAACCAATCCCCTTCTTTTACTGACTTAAGCTTCGGAGGATTAAGAAATTAGAGTGATGAGTTTTGATAAAGCAATTACTTAAATAAGCTGCAATTACAAACTTAGGAATAGGAAAATTCATTAGACAAAAGAAGTGAAAAACAATCTGTTTCCAGCAGTCAGGAGGATATGAAATGTAGAAAAAATGAATTGACTATTGAGATTCAGAGAAATCAGAAAGGCAGATGAAATATTCTTTTGTATCAAAATGGAAGCAGGGCAAAGCCAAAGCACAAGGGGGGTCATACACTAGCAGAGCTGCACCAAATCTACATAGCCCAAAGAAGGAACATCCTGCAAAGGTCTTGTACATGTTTCCAATAAAAAATAAATAACACAAATACTTCTTTTATATTCAAAGATTTGAAATATCATTTTTTTAGCTATTTTATATTTTGCTCCCCCAAATGCACTGAAAAGGTAAGGCACAAAGCTCTAATTGGGCTCACCTGTTGCTTTTACCACCAACTAAGATGAACTCCCTTACTGTCCCAGGTAGCACAGAACGGTTATACAATTAGAGAAGAACTCACTATTTCTATATATCACACCATAGCATAATTTATAAGTACAATTCTATGAGGGGAAAGCAGGTGAATATGATGACATATTAGAGCTAACATAGCTCAAGAAGTGAAAATTGAGCCTGCTGCAACTGAATTTACAAGATGAAATCTTAGTATAAGGCAGAGCACATGGCTTCACTAATTACGGCTGAGGATGCTTTTGCAGCTTCAAAATAAATTATATGAATTCTGACAAGAAGATTTTTCTTAAAATCAGCATTTTTTATTAGGAAAAGGACAAATAGATTTCATATCTACAACCCCACTATTCTCACTATAAGTCACCCTAAGGATACATGATTACAGAAAGCAAACACACTTGAGATAATTACATTTCTTATCTAGATTTCTCTTGAACTCTTACAATGGTGATTCATGAATCACCTACAGCTTTGTTTCTTTGCAAAGCTTTTATTTGCTATAGGCATCAAGCGTTCAAAACTTCTCATTGATAATTTGTAATTAAATTCAAGAAAACATTCCTCATTTGTAATGTATTTTTTTGGTAAACATAGCTGCAAAAGAGGTGGATCTTGTTCACACCCACTGTTGTGTAGCTTGAGGAGAAAATCACTATCCCATCATTGTAATTAGAAGCAGAGCTTGCATTTTACCCAACTTACCTAAACCATTGTGTCTATCATGCAGGATTCTGCAATGCTTGACTATTGAAATGTCTAAAATATATCCATAACAATGCTCAACTATTATATCTTTTAGAAAATGATCAAGAAGGTTCCCTCAACACAAAAATCAACAAAATAAAAGTTATAATAATTTTAAGGTTTAATTGCAGCTATCCACCTTAAACTATAGGTTTCCATATGCACCCTAAACTACAGAATTTTGTAACCAACATCCTAATTTTACAAATTTCTACCCCATGTCCAAATTAGTATTTAAATTAAGAGAATAACAAGCAGAGTACTCTTAATTTAGAGTATCAATTACAGGATTGTTTCAGTTTAGGGTGCACAATGCGCCTCCACGGTCTAGGGTGAATAGATGGCCACTAATATTTTAAATTAGAAACTCATTTGGACAATGAGGTGGACATTACAAATTAACGTCGAATTAGGGTGCTGATTGCAGAATTTTATAGTTTAGAGTCCACATTGCAAATAACCCTCAAATTGTTTCAGTTTAGGGTGCACAATACACAATCAAAATATACTCTATGATCCAATGATTGATGGGTGAATGAACCAGCCCACCTCTACGCGACAATTTATACGGCACAGTGACACTAGTGATGATTGGTTTAATTGTTGCCACGATCAATAAGTTTTCATAGTTAGATTGACATAAACTTATCTGTTTTCATTTTTTTGCCCCCTCTAGCACTATGTTGAGGTCAAAGGTAAGATGATAATTTGAACTAACAAACAAGGGGTACACTATAGAAGGCGCCGTACAATAGAGAATCTTTAGAATGGAGCAAGCCAACAACAAGAAAGACCAGGAGGACAGTAATATTAAATTGCAAATGCAAAAAACCTGATTTCATAATTAGCAAATGATCTGGACCAACATAACAATTAATGCATAAGACCGCAACGCTACATTTACTAGGGAAGAGGTAACGATTTCTATGCTAAGGGTGCAATGACTATTTCTGCTGGTAAAAATCCCTCTCTATCTGAGCAAGAGGACTACAACACACTTCAACAAAGCCCACCAGGGCAAAAAATAAAGATCAGCAGTCCAAAACAATGGCTCACATGATGTTTTGCCTCCTTCAATCAGTAACACTATTGTGCCTTTAAGTTATGCAAGCTTCAAATCCAAAGTCATGAACAAGGCCAAAACAACCCCTAATTGGTCCACTTTTAACATGAGGAATCAGTAAATAATAATCAAAGAATTGATATGTACCACAAATGTCAATGCTTTTGCACTTATTAGTCAAACACACCAATGCTAAGAACAGAGACTAAATTTGATCAATGGAATTCAATGTGCAAACAGAAGTAACTTATCCTTAATTCATTATTTTTTCCTTTTCTATTAGCAAAATGCCTAATACACACTAAAAAGATCAGTCCACAGTGAGTCAAATATTCAGATTGAATGGAAAAGAACAAAGAAAAGTACCAAAAGGATTGTTTTTTTCAAACGAAAATCCACATAGGCAGACAAGGGGTCAGATAATTGTACCATACACAATTATCAATGTTGTCATGTCAAATTAAAAGAACCTTAACAAGAAAATTTGAAGAGCATAGGATACTGATAATGATATATATTCATGTTTAGAAGCAGAATTAAAGATTTATAGGCAGTAATATTACAAAAGATAAGATACGGGGTTTGATTTAAAAAAAAAAAGTTACCTCCTTCACTGCCACCAGCAAACAAGACCAAACAATCAGAGACAAAGTTGAGAGAGTGAGAAGCTCTTGGGCTTGGTAGCTCAAATTCACCATCTGGGTAAGTCATCTTATGGCAAGAAACAGACCCAAGTTGAAAGACTTGCTTGTAAAGCTTCATCCATGGAAGCTGCTGCTGAAAATGAAGATTGTAAGACTTGAGAAGTGCATCCACAGAGTTGGGACCCCAGTCCCTCCTACATATTGATTCCCAGAGAGTGTCAGAGGATGCAAGAGCCCTGAATCTCTTGCATGTCATGGCAAAGGAAAGAATTGAATCTATAGGAAGAAGGAGCAGGACTGAGAATAGGTGGTCCTGAGCTATTTTGGTTATTGGGGATCCACTCATGTTTTTGTTACTGCTACTGCTACTTGCACTGGTTTCTGCCATGGAATAATAATAATATTAATAAGCTGTGTTCATACTCCACTGTGTTTTTGCTGGGGATGATATAAATGGCTTTGCTTCTTAAGGGTATCTGAGAGAGAGAGAGTTAAAATGTATTGGGTTTGGCAGAGAGTAGAGACTAGAGAGCTCCAAAAAATATGGGTCTATTTGTTTTGTTTCGTTTTGTTTTGTTTGATGTGAAACAAAAAAGGAACAAATACAAATAATAGTAAATGGGTTTTGGTTTTGGTTGGTTAATAATGAGTTATTACTTAAGAAAATGGTAAATTGCAGTTTCTGGAAAGAGATGGCCAGATAGGTATACAGAGACAAGTAGCCAGTAAAGGGTGAAGGTATGGCCATTTCTTTTGTCTTGTTTCTCAAATTATTAAAACCTTCATCATCACCATGCCTTTCATTCTGTAATATGTACTGTGGCTTGCCATGTCACTATAGAGTATACAGACAGGGATTCAACTATTCAAGTTTCTCTCTTCTTCTTCTTTTTTTTTTTTTTTTTTTTTTTATCAACAAGAAAATATCACTTGCTTAAGAAAAAAGCAATAATAATGATTTATTACTAATAATAATCTCTTTTTGAATAAATGATTATTTATCATGTTATAAAAAAAATTATAAATTTAAGGCCAAGATATTGTTTTCGTCCTAAATTATACATGAGTTTCGTTTTTTGTCGCTGAACATTGAAAAAGTTCATTTTTACACATGAATTTCGTTATTTATAAAAAAAAATCTAAGAACAAAATTCATGTGTAAAAACGAACTTTTCAAAATTTCAAAACAAAAAACAAATTTCATATAAAGTTTAAGCACGAAAATAATAATTTAACTTAAATTTAAAGTACGTGACTTAAATCATGAAACACTTCCTACAAATAAGTATTTTGGTTAACATTAAGCCTTTTTAATTTGAAAATTTTAATACTTCCTGTGAATATAGTAATGATGTATTCCTCTCCCATAAACAATAGGTTTTATCTTGAATTTAATTTATAATTATTCTTTTGATTTGGGTAATTTGGTCTTAAGAGTGAGGCATTTAGTGAGAAGGAGAATCTTAGAAGCAAAATCATTGAATTTGAGTCATAAATTGGTGCAATCCAATCCTTTGATCTATAATATATGGCTTGATTCAGACGGTTGGATCGAAATCTCAGGGTGACGATAAAAGCATTGAAAAGACAACGGGGTTTTAGGTCCAATCTGGTTACCCATGACACATCAGCTTTTATCTAAAGATGTCAACTTCATTGAAAAGACAATTGGAGAAATTCTTACCCTTCCATTTGGTTTGACAGCTACAGAATTGGAAGAAACTCAATCCTTACCACTTACCGACTTTGAAATTAGTGATAGAAATTGTGGTTTTTTCCTTTTGTAAACGTCTTCATTAAGGTTCTTTCTTCCTTAAATTCAGGTATAGGATAACATCAGGCTAGCGATTGAGTCTAATATGTTTCTTTTTATATATCTGTACACATACAATACGTTCTTCTGTAAATGGTATTAGAAATAATAATTATATAAACACAATATTAAGCCAAACAAAAATCTTGAATCAACGAACAAAGTGAGAACCTTATATTAAATCTGTTAGACATATATTGGCCCATGAGGCTCAACCTAGTATAGGGCTCAATACTTACAGGAACAAGTAAACCATTATATTTGTAGAATAAGCAAATCTACTTCTAACTAGTTTAGAACTAATATAAGTTTTTCAAGTCTATAAACACTACATTGAGTCCATTGTAACAGGAGGAAATTATATAGTAAAGAAGTAGTCGTTAAGGGCTTTCCTCCGTAGACGTAGGTCTCCAAGACCTAATCACATTAAAAACTTTTGCTTCCGCTTTCATTATTTTTCGCTTCCGCTAACTCAATCACTCAACAACTTTAACTTGGTATCAGAGTCAAATTTGTTCTTATCCAAGCCTTGCAACGAATTGTTTCTCAATAATCGTCCATGGTCACCACGAAATTCTCTTTCTTTCTTCAAAAAAAGAAGAAAAAAACTAGTTCCTCTTTCACAAGGAACTAGAGTCACATGCATTCAAATGCCTCTCAACTCACCCTATAACCACATTCGCCCTAGCCACGTAGCTAGTCAATCAGTGGCCACTCTCTGCTACATCAACACAGGTCTTGCCATGTCATCCCTAGCATGCCAACTAAATGTATGTTCGTCTTCTGTGCCATGTCATTGACACAAAACCTGCCATGTCAACCAGACGTCCGTCAGTCATTAGTGCCTCGTCAGCAAAAGTTTTAGAGCCACATCAATAATCACATGTTTCTCAACTTCCAACGACTTGTCTAGTTGATGCCATCAATTACCGAGACACAAGTCCGGTTCGACTATTTTGCATCCACACGAGATGCCACCGTACACCGACACATATCTGTTTTGGCTCTTTAGCATCACTGCATACATGGTCCGTTGATACCACCGTCAATCAACATAAGTTTGGTTAGACTGTTTGGCGTTCGTATAGAGATGCCACTGTTAACTAACACAATTCAGCTCGGTTCTACATAGCATTACAACAAGACCATCTGCAGTTGCTTCTAGATTTGAATTGCATGTTTTTCAGACTGGTCAAATCATTCATTCAAGACCTCACAAATTCAAGATTTCACCTTAAGTTTGAGGGGGAGGGGAGGGGGGGTTGTTAGAGATATATTGGCCCATGAGGCCCAATCTAGTGTAGAGCCCAATACTTATAGGACAAGCAAACTAATGTACTTGTAAAACAAACAAACCAATGTACTTGTAGAACAAACAAACTTAATCTTAACTAGTCTAAAACTAGTATAAGTTTCACTAGTATATAAATCATATATTGGGTCCATTGTAACACGAGAAAATTATATAGTAAAGATTTAGTCGCCAAGGGCTTTCCTCCGTAGACTTAGGTCTCCCAGACTGAACCACATTAAAACATTTTGCTTATGTTTTCTTTATTTTCGCTTCCGCTAACTCAATCATTCAACAACTTTAACAAAATCAAATAGAAGTAATGGAAAAAGAAAATAACTCATATCTATACAATACATAATAGAGGGTGGGGACCATAACCTCTACAAACTTTCTAAAATTGCAATTTTTACTTTGATATTTAACTAGATTTATCAGAAAATATATAGTTTATTCTCTAAACTCTTCATATCTCTACAGGCACACCTGTTAGTATTAATTTTAGTTTTTATCGGGCCCAAAGCCCAATAAGTTGGCCAGTTAGTGGCCCAACAAGTTTTCAATTATAAAAGCCCAATCATAGTAATATTGGTCCAAGTAAACAGCCTATGAATTACTTCCAGCGGTTTTATTTTCAGAAATAGTGGTTGGTTACCAATATTTACTTTGGGTTAATGTGTTTTTGTATTTTTTGTAGCTCTACTTGGGTTGATGCGTTTGTTTTGGTACCGTGTCCTCTCTCTTCCCCTTATGGCTTTGGTTTGATTTTAGTTTGAATTAATATTTAGTTATTTTCGAAGTATGAATATATCAAAACACACTCTACTTCTACTTGGCCATGTTTGAATGTGCCTACCAACTGTTTGTTTGTGAATTTTGAAAAAAAATAATAATAATAGAAAAATAGAAAATGAAAGAGGCTTAGAGGCATATTTATGATGATTGTAGAGGTATATATGGATTGGCATAATCATTTTGTTGCAACCTTGTGAGAAATTTTTATTCACACCCTCCACATAGGCAATGTTAGGACTAGCTCCTAAATGCTCCAATGACTTTTTCTCCCAACCTCAATGTCATGCAATCTCCCTTACTAATACTAGTAAATATTAATACAAGATGTTTAAACAAATTCTATTTAACTCTGTTTCTAATACAAGATGTTTAAACACTTTCTATTTACCTTTGTTTCCCAATTTATTATTTAGTGTAACATGTTGTATATGTTTTATGCAGCATGGAGGAGGACCCCATAAAAAAAAAAATAAATAAATAAAAACTATTTGCAACTAGAGGAACCAATGGCTTTTTGGCCTATCAGCACATCCATCTCCGTGGTTCACTCCCCAGCATCTCACTTAGCAAAAAAAACCTAGAGTAAAAAATGCCTCTGCCTGTTTCATATTCCATAGTAAGAGATTTCAAGCAAATCTACATTCTAACACATTGACAATGCACAGATACAAATCCAGATATTGGTATCAAGACAGCCAAAATTTCAGGCAAGCTAGAAATACCTTGCTGCTTTCCATATTAGTTTTCTATTGAGTTCTTGGTTATTTTCTTACAAAGTGCAACAGGCATGACCAACTTGACCAAAATGAGAAACTTGAAAATCTATTTACCAAAAATTCTCTGCATACCTAGGTATAAATTATTATCCACAGTATGCATACTACAAGTTTTAAGAAGTCAGATGGTAAGTTTAAAAAAAAAAAAAAAAGAGAGAATATTTATTTCTCAAATGTGACTCCTTATCGATCATCTTGATTGATCTTCTCTCTCAGAAGGAAGAAACCGAATGCCCTATATGCAATCCAACTTCTACTTCTGCAAATTGCATACTCGGCCTTTGTTTATTAGTTTCCAAAGAGCAGCCTTGGCTTCCTCTAATGTTTCAACAGTATACCCCTCTTCAAATGATATTCTTTGTATGTTGAACTGCAGAATAATTTTATTTTTTTTTTTAAATGGTATGTTTAACTTCAAATAGTTAAAGCAAACAATCAAATCTTAGAGTTAAAGCATAGGAAAAGAAGGAAATTCTAGCTTTAAAGGGGTACCTGTGCGCCTTGACGGACCCGAATATCAGTTCCCTTGCTGTCTATTGATATAAGAGCAGCATCATCTACCTCAGATTCAATGGACAAAAGCTCTTTCAGGGGCTTTGAGAAGATTGCATTCAGTTCCTAAATAAAACCAATCAAGTGCCAAATAATACAAGTAAAACATCAAATTGCATTTATTAATAAACCATCAAGAAAAATCTACTAGCAAAATCCAATTATCTGATTGAAGATCCCACACAAGATGATGATTACTACAAAGGACATAAATATAACAGGAAAAACACAGAGTGCTAAAATGGACAAAGATCAATCTCAGGTATATTAAAACATAACACAACATTTCACTGTTGAGAAAGGAAGAATGATATCTCTTTAATGATGAAATGCACAGCAGTTAAACACTAACAATGACCATACTGAATAAAATAAGAAACAGAATAAAGGGAAAAAGATACAGTCTATGGTAATATATGTCAACACTAAAGAGACTATAAAACACTCATCCACTTCTTTCTTCTTTTTCTTTTTCCTTTGGGTGGATTTGCAAGAATTCGATGTGTTACCTTTAGGTTTTGCTCGCCTCCATCAACTGCAATCTTATCAGGCTGAAGCATCTCATATTCCTTTACATCAACCCAAGCAACAGTCCCAAAGCCTCCAATGAAATATATGTCACTGGCAGCAAGAAACAAACATTTATAAGTTCCTCATTTTAGGGAAATGGTTGTGGCGTTATGGGATGGATAGGGAGGCTTTGTGGAGGCAGGTGGTGGAGGTGAAATATGGGAGTCTTTGGGGAGGATGGATGGGGAGGAAAATGCACCAGCCTCCCCAAAGACTCCCATATTTCACCTCCACCACCTGCCTCTCAATAGATGAAGTGTATCATAAGGCATCATTTTCTTCCTTAAATCAGGATAAAACAAGAGCATGCCAATATCATTGAAGAAATGTTTTTGCATCAATACGTTAACATTTAATTATTTCATACACAAATGACAATGCATAATACAGAGAGATAAATTACCACTTATCCCAAAAACTTTAAGTTGTTTGGAAATGGAATTCCCACGTGGGACTTCCAACTTTTTAAATGGGCAGTAGAGTGGAGATAAGATTCAAACTAACAAACTGCTCTGATACCATGATAAATGATCACTTATACCAAAAGCTGAACCTGATAGGAAAGAGTTTGATCATTTAACCATTATTCTAACATAATTTAATTATTCAAGCGCTTTTACTCTAGTATTGTATCTTGATTAATAAGATGGAGGATCTTTATGAACTCAACACTAAATTAGGGTTTTTGATGAGATCTTGAAGGGTTCTTGAATAGGGTTTGATGTTTAAGGGTTTAGTTAAGTTAAGTAATAATAAATTGGATCTTGAAAAAGTTTGATGGTTGTTTGGTGATAGTGAATAGAACGAGAAACAAGAAAGGCAACTCCTAGGCAATCACACCTAGGTTTCCTAAGTAATCACACTTAGAAAGGAGAAGGCAATCCTTACTTGTGAGAACCTTATGCGACAGGAGTATGTTTTGGCCAGGAGGTATTGTATGTGTCGTGGCAATGGGGAAACGGTGGAGCATCTATTGTTACATTGCCCTAGGGTGACTGTGTTGTGGAATTTTGTCTTCTGCTCCTTTGGGATTGAGTGGGTATTACTTGGTGGAATTATGGATCTTTTGTTTGCTTGATGGAATTGGTTCGGGAAACATTGTTCAGGTGTTTGGAATCTAGTCTCTTCTTGCTTGATGTGGATGGTTTGGAGGGAGTGCAATCAGCGTACTTTCGAGGATATGGAGAGTTCTGAGAGCCATTTTCTTGAGACCTTTGTTACTTCCTTGTTTGATTGATCTTGGGATTTGGTTTTACTTCTAGTACTTCCATTGCTAATTTTATAGATTCTTTATGTCTACATATTCTTCTCATACTCTATAATTATTTGACTCTCATGTGTTCATACTTTATGCACACAGAATTGTCCCTTTTTAATATACTTCTTTATTACTTAAAAAAAAACCCTCTTTTGTAGTACTGCTGGAAATTTATTAAAATTCAATCTCTCTATTCTCTATTTTATTGAATACAAAAAAACTCTCTTATAGGATACTGCCAGTACTACTACTACAAGGATTAGAACTCCTAAATAACCTTTTTCCTAGAAAGACTAGGACTCCTAATTTTACCAAATAGGAATTAAGAACGTATAAACCAAAGAGAAAAAGGACGGAAAACATAAAATAAGACTCATTGGCCTCTAGAACCCCCCCACTACAGTATTTAGCAGGATTATGACATCATCTTTTGCCCTATTCTTATAGAAAGAGAAAGAAAGAGCCTTTCAAGCTCTATCTTAGTGGCTCTACTGTCAATCTTGTCAGTCACTTTCATATTTCCCCTTTCAATTTGATAACAAGGATTCTCCCTTACAAAAAGGCATTGGGATCATTTGTGTGCACTGTTAAAGTAAGCAAATCCAGACTTGTCTTCCAGACAACAGCCACAAATGAATGATTAAGTAAAAGAAGAAGACAACATCTATAATTTGGTGCAGATGTAAGGAGACCAATCTGAGCATTCCTGTGGGCAACCTGAGTAAGAGAAGGAAGATCGTAGTGAAATGAGGCTGTGTGTGTAAGAAGAGTGGGAGACATACATCATTTGTTACTTCACTGTTCTGTGACAAGGTAGTCGCAGTCACTCATGATCTTATAGTTTGGAGTACAATGGGTGGTGCCTTTAGAAATGATTGATCTAGTTCATTGTTGGAGAAGAAAGCCTGGACAGCATAAGAATAATATGCCTTGCAATATGGTTCCACAGAGTTCTATGTGGACTATATATCACGTGCAAGAAATCAGTGGACTTTTGAGAGGAAGAGCTTTCTCTCAACTGGCTGAAACTTTTAGTCCTGAGATTGTTGTCTCACTGGATTTCTGTTGTGGACAACATGAGTGTAAATCTTTTTTAGATCGTTGTCCCACAATCTCACCTTCCTCCCTATTTTTATAGTGAGAGAGAGAGAGCTATTTGAGCTATAGCTCATTGGCAAGCTAGAAAGCTACTTTATTATTACTTGCAACATAATGAGTGCAAACTAAAGCATGTGTAGCTCCAATGCTCCATAAAAACTTACGGCTAATTTACCATTATTGTTCTCTATGGTTATAGAGGTATATTTCATCAAAAGAATCTGACAAGACATCACTGTTAGTATTGAGTCTGTTTTCCTTTATGCCTTCAGTTTGAAGCAATTGTAATAAATTAGGCATCCTAAGTCCTAACTCTCCAAAAGACCCCAAGAGAACTGAATCTAAAGGCGACGACTAACTTGGTCTCCTTGCAGCAAAACTAGCTCTACTAGAACAAGCAAACCAAGAGGCTATTTTTTAAACCATGAAGTGAGCTTCTACGATGGAATTTTTTTTTATCTGAAACTATTCCCTTTGGATAAGTCATACCCTTCATTTATCCATTATTTTGAATTGAAAGTAGGTTTTTTTTTTTTTTTTTTTTTTTTTTTTTTTTTAATATATCGTGGGAACCTCCCCAACGCAGGGTCTTTGGACCCATCCCTGGAGAGTAAAACCCCAGTTGCATCGCACCGACCATAATTTTTTTTTGATAGGTAAGATAAAAAATTTATGAGAAGATCAAAACTCCTCTATGTGCACAAAGCGGGAGGAAATTACAGCAAAGCAGTAGAAGAAGAGTGGTGATGCAAAGAGATTACAAAGTCAGTAACTAGGGTGGTATTAGTTAATCCCCACACCCTAGCCCAATCAAACAAAGAAGAAACTAAAGCCCCCTTTAGGGAAGAAATTTCCTCTCCATTGTTTGTATACTTTCTCTTTGTGTAAGTTCCATCTCCCAATAAGATTCAGGTCATGAAGGCACTGAGAACTAATGTTCATAATCTACCTATTGTCCATGCCCTAAGAGCCTAAAACAATAAGCACTTGCAAACCGCTATCAGAGAAAACTTTTCAGAGGCCCTCCCTCCTTCTCCATGATGAATTACCCATCACAATGTGGTAGTTTGTGTGTATATAAAATTGCTACAAACTATTAACATAAATCAAACTTAAATTGTCAAAGAAATTTTTGTAGTTTTACGGTCATAAAAACTATTTAAGGGAGGTCAGAGAAAAAGAACTCGCCTAGTTTTAGAACTTAGCATAAAGTGCATCCATCAATCAAGCCACAAGGTACTGAAGACAAACCTTATGTTCTGCATCCTGAAGTAGTAAAAGTTCCCCCATTGTTGAGAAGGCCCATGTTGATGCTTTGATATGTATTGCTTATGAGCCCATTCCTAACAACACAATCAGATACAATCATTCCAGTGCAAAAACCGCATTGTCTATCATTCTAAAAAGGGGGAGGAGATTAAAGAAATTTGAGAACAGTAGTAGCTCCAACAAAGGGAAGATGTATAATTTACCCATAATATCACGCAAGTTCTTTTAAGATATCTAGTTCTCCAAACTTGTAATTATTCATTGCCAGATTCATGGGATAAGACCATCTATGCAATGGGTCACCCAAAAAAGGGCATAGCCGAGATATGGGCCATATGGCAACCAAAAAATGATTGAAGTAAATGTCAAAGATTTCCACCTATTTCTAAGATCATGTTATATGCCAGCTTATAATGGGTCCCATCACCCCATGCCCCATGCTTTGTTTTCCAAAACATTCTAATGGCAAAAGAAGAAAAACAAGACCTTCCAACTGTTTTCAGGTATATTCCAATATAACCTTCCCAACATATTAGTTTGAGAAATCACCTGTTGATTCTCTGGAAGTGGGTAGACATCACCAAAAATAGTCACCCTTGCATTTGACAAACCACTCCATCCAGGTATCTATGAAACCTAACTGTCAATAAAATCATAAATGGAGAACAAAACTTTCCCAATACTATTAGTGAGAGAAAGATCAAATAACTAACCTGCACAACAAGTGTGCATCTTGGGTCAGCTAACAAATTCCGCGTGTGTATGGCTAATGGTGAAAATGAAAATATTGGATCTGTAAACAAAATGTGCCACAAAAGACAAATAAAAAAAATCACACACATGAAGGATCATCATAAATAAATGAACGACTATTAACAGTCCAACCTGTGGGCCATAAGAAATGATCCAACGTATACGACTATAGGCTATGTTCTAAATACAAAAAGAGGTCATCCACTAAACATTTGGAACCATTAAGTTTATGATGGACAAAAACACAGTTAGGGAGTGACCATATACTTTCCTGTAAACCATTGGTAGGAAAAAGATTGAACAATATATGCAAAATCGCATGCTAAATTTTATAGAGGAATAAAGACTGAATAACATTCAAGTAAATAATATAAATTCAATGACTTACGTCCCATTGAATCAGGTGCAAAATCTACCAAAGAACCAAATGGATACCCTTCTCGTCGGTGGTGCATCCGAGACATCACAGTGCACAAATGAGCAAATCTGGCCTTAAATTACAAAGCAAGATGGATTCAGAAGTTGACAAACAACAACAACAAATAAACATGGGGAAGCCACTACTATATGTGATCCAGAGATGACACCAGGAAAGCGTAAGAAAGAATAATATCTTAGAACAAACTAACAGCATTTACCTGCTCCATCAGATTGCGAACTGCTAAGGCTGGTCGAGGTAAACCATGAGCCGAGGTTGCACTCTGCACTCCACCTGAAATTGGTGTTCTAAAAAGCCCCGCTCTGGTTCCCCCTCCTGCTACACTTCCACCTGGGGCTGTAAGAGGCATGTCCACTTTCAGTGCCTCTTCCGCATCCTTCTCACTACTTTGACTATGATTTAAATTGTCCTTCAACAACATAAATAAGGCCATTACAGCTAAGTCAATATGATATCCATTCATTGTCAATATTATGGTAAATAAGATGTTTCATATATCAAGTAGGCACATAGCATAATTATAAGCTCATCATGGGTAGAGACATCCCTCAAAATTCTTTAGCCTTTCTTGGGAAATATAGAAAATTTTAATATGCCAAGAATGAAACCCCCAAGCTTCCCACATTGCCAAAATCAACATCCTATAATCACAAATGAAAAACATATAGTTTTAAGAAAACATGTTTCTTTTCCAGTCTTTGGAAAGTAAAATTCATAAAATGATAAAATTTCAAAAAATTAAAAATAAATCATGTTTGGTAAAAATTATTATTTTTCCATATATGCCATGATAATATACCATAGCTGTTAGTCGTTCAGAGAAAGATGCTTGCTAAATAGTTCAACAGAATTTACTCATAAGTAACTAATACAAAAGATATAGATTACAGTGTGGCATCAATGAATTTTCCTCAATGTTTCATGAATTAGTACCCCAAAAAATGGCCTTGTAGTCATAAACTATGTGAACACTAGGGGGCCTCAGTTGCAACACAGATATAGAAAGACATGGATTAACGCTAACACTCAGAAATTTCCCAAATTTCAAACGAAAGCTTTCATATACTCCATAAATTTTTTATAATTCGATAGTGACAACAATGGGGGAGAGGTAGTTCTCCTATAAAGGAGAGTAGACAATACCACTAAGCTACAAGGCTCTCGGCTTTCATATACTCTTATACTATATACTCCAAATAGCAATATAAATTTGTCAATACTGCAACTTGCCTCACTTGTCCAATTAAACTTAAACAAAAATGATAATATTCAAACAAATACAAACAAAAATGCTATATTGGAAGCTCACATGGCATTTTGAAATTAGATGAATAAAGATGAAATTGAAAAACTATCACATGCCATGATATCACTTGGTTTAATATCCAAAAGGGTATATGCCAGATCAAAGAATCCCCAAAGAAATCTATCATAAATTGCACCTTTACCCACAACTTCAACTTTCAACCAATACCAAAACTACACATGCATACAACTAAAAATTGAATGTGACCAACCTGATGACACATTAGCTTTTTTAGCCCTTGAAAGTAAGAAATGTATTTCCAGAATGCTAACCATACAGTACCCATATAGCAGAATATCAGCTGATACCTATTAGGAACTGACTGAAAACAAATTACTATGAGCAATACATACTGACAGGTTTTATGATGCGCTGTGCCACATGATGAAAACAAAATCTCAATATTTGTTAAGTTGCACTCATAAATTTCAAACATTCACTTATGGTTGTAACTTTTCACTCATAAGACTTAGTTATTTTATCCAGGCCATCAAAATGGGGAGGTCCGAAACACATGAAATCTTCTATTGTAGCCTTAATTTCCATAAATTTACAAATTTTCTCTTCCATTAGACATTAAAAAGAGGGGTATAATATATGTGAATTCTTTCACTTTTGCCTTAATTTTCATACTCAATGGAACTCAACCAAGTCTTGATCCATCACCAAGTTGCTATAATTTTCATAACTTTCCAGAATTTCATACAAATTTAATGACTACCCATTTGTCCATACATACTAAACAAAAAACCCAAACACGTATCAAGAGAATAACTAACTTTCTCAGGAACCAAACAGAAAATTAAATTACAGAACTTTAAACACAAATAGATCATATATGCAGGGCAATGATATAAATATACCTGAGACAAAGACAAAGTGTCTTCAGAAAATAAGCCAAACTCATCATTCAAAGGCTTGGCATCTTCACCTTCACCACTACCAGGAACCTCACGTGCAAGAGCAAGAGCACGAAAGGCAGGAAAGTGAGGAACTTCACAGATTTTGAGAGACCCAATTCGCTGATTAGGTGGTCTGATCGAAGTGAATGTACTATTGAGTTGTGGGTATGTCTCTGGAAACTTGGGGGTGAACACAGAGCTTGCAAGGGCTTCCATGAGAGAGAGAGAGAGAGAGAGAGAGTAAAGTTGAGAGCCAAAAAAACAAAAACAAAAACAAAAAACAAAACAACCTTTTTAGTTTTACGAGGGTTTGGATGTGGAGGCAAAGTTGAGAGTTTGTGGGGGTTTGTAGTTCTAGTTGTTTTCAAACTTCAAACATTGACGACACACACACGTGCAAACAACACATTACTAAGACTAGATTTTGGTTTTAATCTTAAGATTTATCCTTTTTTTTTTTTCTTTTTCTTTTTTAATGTGTTACCTTTTCTTGTACCTGTTGTTATTTTTGTTTAATTATACATTTTTAAAAAATAAAAATAAAAATGTTATTTTCTCAAATATTTTCTTGGAACTCGTTCATTGAAGATACGAGTTTCATGCCTGTATTAATTATTACAAAGATGGACACATAATCACATATCCAAATGCATTATTATTTGTAAAGACTATTTTCCCACAATATTACTTTATCAAAAAAAACATATTATTAATCAAAAATCACATGTTTATGTGTGCATTGGAATCCAATGGGTTTATCTTAATCACCTTGGTTCTCTACTTGTGTTTTTTTTTTTTTTAATTGTAAACTTTGCGAGATTTTTTTTTTTTTTTTTTGTTATAATGATAAGTAAGATTTTCAATTAAACTAGTCTACTAACACAAAAGATGTACTTGATAGCAATTTTTTTTTTTTTGATAATCTTGGTGTCCGGGCCAGCATTGCGCAGATATGTGCACTTCAATTAATCTAAGGGGACACATAATACCCTACTAACCACGTGTATTACGATAAGCGCAAGATTTTCCCTTAGGTAGATGATCTGAGAGGATTCGAACTATAATTGACAACAATTAAAATTGAAAAAGATAAATAAAAATGGATAAAAAAATAAAATAAAATAAAAAACTACCACTTGAAGAACATCAGTCAAATTAATAAATAAAACACCTTAGTATTGGATGGGATTTTTATTTTAAGAAATACAATCATGGTGGGATCTTTAAAGATCTGTATTTATTACCTTTTTAATCAATTTATTCCTTTTTCGCGGTTTTCCTTTTGTTAAAAAGCAAAGTCAACATGGTAATATTTTCTTTCTCCTATGTATTTTTCCTTTTTCTTTCTTCTTTCCTTGTAAGCAAATAAAGTGTTTTATTATTATATTTTTTACAACAGTAAGCAAATAAAGTTGGTAAAGACTAAAGAGGTGTTTAGCATGTCATAGAACTCAGCCAACAAGAAATAAGGGAAAATTACACTTTACTACCCTCAGTTATCACCACTTTTTCAATCCACCCCCTAAATTTCAAAAAGTCATGATTAACCCCCTAATTGCATCCAATTGCACGGCCGTTATCCCCTGTGGCCAAAATCGAGTTAAAATAGACAGAATCATCTATCACGTGACACACACTTGATCCTGGACCCACCAGAACAACCTTAACCAATTTAATTTTTCCCTAAACTTCGAAATGCCCTTACCCCCACTTAACAAAATCTGAAATCCACATTACTTCAACCGTAACAAAATTGCCCCCCAAACTGAAACCCCAGAGCAGTGACCTCCAAACACCAGCGTTGACTTCAAGATTCAACCCCAAGCACTGGCACTGACTTCACCATTCAATCCCAAACATCGGCGCTGACTCGAGCCAACGTTGACCCACCAGAAGCTCCGACCCCCATAGCCTAAACGACAAAGACGAATCTCAGTAAGCTCTTTTTTTAAAAAAAAAAGATTGTTGGAAAAATGAAAAATGTTGATTGTTGTGATGGGTTTTGGTAGAAGGCAAGTCAAAAGGCAAAGATGTTGGTTGTTGTGATGGGTTTTTGTGGTGAAAATTTGAAAGATGTTTGTGGAATCTTGTGTGCTGGATCCCTGTAGGGGTTGGTTATTGTGTTGAATGTTTGTCTTTTTTATACATTTTTGTTGAAATGTGTTGCCCTTTTTGCATAATTTGTTGAATTCGTGTGCTGGGTCCCTATAGGAGTGCCTCTTTGGTCCCCACATGGTCATAATTTAGTGCTTTTGTGTGTACAATCATAATTTAATATGGGTCTTAACGTATGTATATGTGCTTTGTATGTGCATTTTTGTTGACTAAGTCTATCATGTGTCATTTATTTTGACAAAATCTGTCCTTTTTGTGCTCAGATTCTGTGCTCTATTCCAAAAATGGATGATGATGATTTTTTTTTATTTGAGATTCACTTTGGGGGAAGATTCAAGAATTTAAATGGTCTGGTATATGTTAATGGTGATGTTACTAGCAAAGATGTTGGTTGTTGTGATGAGTTTTTGTGGTGAAAATTTGAAAGATGTTTGTGGAATCTGTGTGATGGATCCCTGTAGGGGTTGGTTATTGTGTTGAATGTCTATCTTTTTGATATATTTTTGTTGAATGTGTTACCCTTTTTGCATAATTTGTTGAATCCGTGTGCTAGGTCCCTGTAGGAGTGCCTCTTTGGTCCCCACATGGTCATAATTTAGTGCTTTGTGTGTGCATCATAATTTAATATGGGTATTAACGTATGTGCATGTGCTTTGTGTGTGCATTTTTGTTGACTAAGTCTATCCTGTGTCATTTATTTTGACAAAATCTGTCCTTTTTGTGCTCAGATTCTGTGCTTTATTCCAAAAATGGATGATGATGATTTTTTTTTATTTGAGATTCACTTTGGGGGAAGATTCAAGAATTTAAATGGTCTGGTATATGTTAATGGTGATGTTACTGCGCATGATAAGCCTTTTGATAGTGACTGTTTGTCCATTTTTTAGTTGGAGTCAATTTTAGGGAAATATGGGTATCAACGTGGGGACCTTATTTACTACAAACTTACTGACATGAGCCTTGACAATGGTTTAGTGCTACTAAAAACAGATAATGATGTGTTGAAAATTGTGGATGTTCATAAGACAGAGAAGTTTGTTGTATTATATACAGTAAGTGCTGCTGATGCTGATGACTGTATACCATTAAGGCCTTAACCCCTACACTTCCTGAAGTTTTAATGGTTGATAAGGGTAAAGGAAAATGAAAAGGGAAAGAGACTGGGACTAGCAATAAGAGAGACAAGTTGCCAATAATTGGTGGAAAAAACAAAAACAAAGGCATTAAAATTACTGATAGACAACCACCAGTCAAAGGGAAAGAGAAGGAAGTGACAAATAGGAGTAAAGGCAAAAAGAAAGAGAAGATGTTTGAGGTTTCTGTTGAGAAGGAGTATGATGCAGATGATGATGTTGACTGTGATGACTTTGACAATGACAATGAAGCTGGATTGGAGGTGGAGGATGAGGATTCTGAACTGGATCTTTGGGATGGCTTACTTAGTGGTGATGAGGACTTACTTGATGCTGCTGTTGCTGCCTATAGCCAAGGAATGGCAAGTCAACCAGCAAGTCAGCCAGCTTATGAAACAGCAAGCCAACCAGTAAGTCAACCAGCTTCTGAAACTGTTACAGCACAAGTTAGAGAGCCAAAATTTGAAAAGGATCGGGATTCTAAAATGGCTAATAGTGATGAGTTGATATCTTCTAAGGCTACAAGTGATGAATAAAATGGTCTAAAACCTAAGAGTGTAGAGTTTGATGTAATGGATATGAGTAATCCAGTGTTGAAAAATGGAATGAAGTTTGCTGATGTGTATCAGTTTAGAGAAGCTGTGAGAGAGTACAATTTGAAGATAGGGAAGGATTTATCATTTGTGAAGAATGATAAAGACAAGGTAATTATAGTGTGTAAGGATGAGCACTGTAATTACAGAGTTTATGGTTCTCAGGTTAGGGATGAGATGACCTTCCAGATTAAGACTTATAATCCCAATCACACCTGCATAAGAGCATACAAGAATAGTGGGATTACATCAAGGTGGATAGCTGAGATGGTATATGGAGACTTTTAGACATGACATCCAAAAATCTACCATTGCATTGCAGCAACAGATCAAGGGTAAATGGAATGTTGATGTTAGCAGGAGACAAGTCTATAGGGTAAGAAAAATGGCTGCTGAAAACATTCAAGGGAGTCATAAGGAACAATACAAAAAAATTTGGGATTATTGTGAGACTTTGAAGGAGACAAATGTGGGGACCACTACATTACTAGATGTGGAAAGACTTTGTCTTGATGTGGCAGCCACTTTTCAGAGGTTATATGTTTACTTGGCAGCTACAGGGATTGGTTTTAAAGAAGGGTACAGACCATTGATTGGGTTGGATGGGTGCTTTTTAAAAGGGTCATATAAAGGGCATCTATTAAGTGTTGTTTCTAGAGATGCTAATGATAACATGTACTCTATTTGTGTGGCTGTTGTGGAATCTGAGTGCAAGACAAGCTTGGTCTTGGTTTCTTTCTACACTGTTGAAAGACATTGGGGAGGTGACAGGTGGATGGACCTTTATTTCTGACAGACAAAAGGTAATTTGTTAATCTTTTGTGTTTCTTTAATTATGTTTATTATTTATTATTATTATATTTTTGTTTAAAGTTCTTTAAAGTGTTTATAGTGTTTATTTTAATATACTAACAATGTTTGTCATTATTTGCTAATATTTGTAGGGCTTGACTGAAAGCTTTAAAGAAGTTTGTCCTGATATGGACCATAGGGCATGTGTTAAGCATATATATGCCAATTTTAGAGATAGTGGCCATAGAGAGAAAGCATTAAAAGATAAGTTATGGGCTTCTGCATCAGCCTATACAGAGTTTGAATTTGATGCCCATATGGCTGAATTAAAGAAGTTGTCACCTCTAGCATATGAATATCTTTCTAAGATTCTTGTAGCCATGTGGTCTAGGTCTAAATTTACCAAACATCCTAAGAGTGATCTTATTATGAACAACTTGTCAGAGTGTTTCAACTCTTATATATTGGATGCTAGGGACAAGCCTATTTAAACCATGCTTGACATAATTAGAAGAAAGTTGATGAGAAGGTTCCAAGTGAATAGGGCATCTATTGCAAAGATGAGTGGGAAATTATGCCCTAATATTCAAGTTAAGGTGGACAAGACAGGGGTTAAAGCAAGTGAATGCTTGCTTATGTATTCTGGAGAAGGGAAGTATGAGGTTGACTATAGACAACAAAGGTTTGTAGTGAACTTGAGAAAGAAGACTCGTGGTTGTAAAAAGTAGGACATTTCTAGCATTCTATGTCACCATGCCATCTCTGCCATTCTCCATGAGGGAAGTAAAATTAAGGATTATGTGGACCATTGCTATACCATTGAGAAGTACAAAAAGTCATATGAGCCCATAATTCATCCTGTGCCTAGTATGAAACAATGGATTCGGACTCAATATGATCCTGTTGACCCACCACTTGAGAGATGCCACCCTGGCAGACCCAAAAGAAAGAGAAAAAGAGACCCTACTGAACCTAGCAATCCATATAGGTTTAGTAAACTTGGTACAGACATTAAATGTTCAGTCTGCAAGAAATTTGGGCATAACAGCAGAACATGCCCACTAGCTAAAAAGAAGAAGAGTAAAACTAGTTCTAAGGTATTATATTTAATTATTACATTGTCTTTATTTAATTATTTATACACTTGTTGCATGGTATTGATGTAAAGTTTGGTGTTGCTGCAAAAGGGTAAGAAGAAGGGTGATGTTACTATGGGTGCTGGAACTAGTAAGAAGGGTGCTGTTACTGTGGATGCTGGAACTAGTGGCCAAGCTACTGCATGTGAGAGATTGGCATTTGCTGGTGGTGCAACTGGAACTGGTGCTGCTGCTTGAGGTGGTGCAAGTAGAAAAGCCAAAGTGGTGGTGGTGCCAACTGGTAGTGCTGGTGTAACTAGTAGTGTTGGTGCAACTGGAACTGGTGCTGCTGCTGGAACTGGTGCTACTGCTGGAGGTGATGCAAGTAGAAAAGCCAAAGTGGTGGTGGTGGTGCCAACAGTTGAAAAAGCCATGACAAGAATTGCAACCAAGAAGCAGAAAAAACAGTAGTGAGAAATATGTATTTATTATAAAACAATTGTGTTGGTATGGAATTTAATTAGAATAGTTAGTATTTTATTTATTTTGCTGATTACCCAAGCTGGAAGTATGAGGTTGAATATATATGGTGTTTGTTAGGAAACTGGAAGTTGCAGATTACCCAAGTTGGTGTTTGTTAGAAACTAAAGTTTGTTAGAAAAAACTGTTTACCCAAGCTGGAAGTATGCTGATTACCCAAGTTGGAAGCTGGAATTTAGTTAAAACAACTGTGATGGCATAGGATTAATTTTTGGAAACTATGATGTCATGGTTTTGTAATGAAAACAGATTTAAGAATATTTTGGTACCTATTGTAAATGTGTTATCATTTTAGAAGTTGTAAAATATTTTGACCATTTACTACATAAAATAATCGGGTAAATGGGTGGGTTGGGTATGAGCCATACATACTTTGTTAAATAGGCCTAAATGGACAATTGGGTTTTTATGGACCCAACCCATTTACTACCCATCCAAACTCACCTCTTTGACATCCCTAACCAAAAGTTAAAAAAGTTTCGGTTTTACATCATATAAGTATAGATAGGTGGCAAGAGTGAGTTACCCATTAGTTACTTTCTTTAATTCCCATCCCTTTATTTGTGCAACCTCTCTTAGAGCCTCTTTCCATCCCTGAACAATCTCCTCATCGAAATGCTTTTGGTGTTGGCGAAAGGCCTCCTCATAACTCCCCCGTTTGATGTCGTACATCGGACGGCTTCACATCATAAAAAAATGGTAAAATCTTTTGTTGCATAGTTTTATGGCACTCGACCATCTGGGCAAGCTCACGTAGACACCATTTACTAAAAGCATAATCCCTGGAAAAGATTGGGATGGAGATTTTGGATTCCTTGATTGCTTTGAGAAGTGCCGGGCCGATCTCTTCTCCTACACGAAGCTCATCATCGTCCCTAAAGGCAAGGGTGGATCCAAGAATTCAATCTAGGGTGGACATATTTTAATCTCAAAATTTAATAGACATAATACAAAAAATATCAAAAGCTGATATACATTATTTATATAACAAAAAAGTAACAAACAAGAAGCTCATTATAGCCTTTTACAATTGATTTCGATGTGTGTTTCATATTTTGAAACCGTTACATTATAATTTTATTGTTTATACTATGAGAAATGTCTTTCTTTCTGTATACAATCAAGTTGTCATCTATCCATTGATCACTCATTCGACTACGTAATCAATTATTCACAATCTTTATAACTGAAAATGATTTTTCCACAGTGGTTGTTGCAACTGATAAGTTTGATAGTAAATTATATATATATATATACCCAGAAAAAAAAAATTAAACAAAAAAATTAGGGTCATTTTACAATACTCACTCTTTTTGTGAGTTTAATACTCACTCAATTGTTATCATCAAATATGATGTAGTTGCCATCATATGTGATGTTAGTGCTATCCAATGTCATGTTGGTACTCTCCAATTTTATATATATTAAATTTAAATAAATAAATAAAAATTTAGGATATCAAGTAATGTGATCATAGGTACCAACATATGTGGAGTAATTACTATCATGTGTGATACTAATACCATCAATGTGACATTTTATCTATTAAAAGTACTACACACAAAAAAAAAAAGTGAGGGTATTGTAGAATTATCCAAAAATTGAGGGTGGACACTTTATAAAATCCAATTATTTTTTATATTTTATACCTAATAAATTTTTTTAAAAATATTTAAGGGTGGCATTGGCCCAAGAGTGGATCTGCCCATGCCTAAAGGTGTGAATTCCCGCATCGTCAAGATTGTGGTAGAGGAAATTAATCGGTGAAGGTCTTGCGAGTGTCTTTGCCTCTAAAACTCAAGAAGACTTCGTATTTCCCGCCTAAGCAATCCATTTTCACAGTACAAGCAGTGAAGAAATCAATACCTTTCTTTAGCGTAGTGTAGTGCGTGTTTGGTACACGCAACTCAAACGCTGATTCTGGATTCAAATCCAAAAAATCGCGGGTCCCACAGTAAAAAAACTTGTTTGGTACACAGGATTTAAATGAGGATTGAAATCCCAACTTGAATTTTATGTGGGTCCCATGGCAAATTTGAGTTCACCCTTTCACCTGTTTTTGAATCCAAGCCAGATTCAAATCCAGACTCAATTTTTTTGTGGGTCCTAGTTTATTACTGTTGCTGGGCCCACCTTATTCTTTTCTCCCGTTTTCTCTCTCTCTCCTCCACTGCTTCTCTGCCTTTCTCTCTCTCCTCTCGGCCATTACAGACCCCCCATACGCCGTTCCTCTCCTAGATTCTCTCTCTTCATTACTCTCAGCCAAACCCACACAACCTCCACGACGGCAACGACAACTCCCAACCCCATATTCTTCCCACAAATCTCCTCAACAACTCATAAAAAATCACAAAGGGGTGTGGTGGAAAGAGAGACCGGTACCTGGAATCAGAGAGGGCGGCAACACGGAGAGAGAGGCGCACTGATTCAGACGGTCTCTGGAGGGGAAAAGAGAGAGAGGAAAAAAAAAAAGGAAGAAGAAAAGATAGAAATGGGGGAGGGCGGTCTCAGGAGGGGAAAAGAGAGAGAGGAAAAAAAAAAAAAGGAAGAAGAAAAGATAGAAATGGGGGAGGGCGGTCTCAGGAGGGGAAAAGAGAGAGAGGAAAAAAAAAAAAGGAAGAAGAAAAGATAGAAATGGGGGAGGGGGGGATGTAAGTCGATGGGGAAAAGTAAAAAAGAAAGGGGGGGTGTTACGTGGGTGATGGAAAAAAAAAAAAATAAAAAAAAAAAAAAAAAAAAAAAAAAAAAAAAAAAAAAAACAAAAAATCGAAAATACCCCCTAAAAAAAGGGGAAAGAAAAAAGAAAAAAAAATAAAATAAAGAGGGGTGTACGTGGGTGGTGGGGGAAAAAAGAAAAGAAAAGAAAAAATAATAATGTAATAATAAAAGTTAAATCTAAAAACCAAAATGATGTACCAAACACAATTTTTTTTTTTAAATTGTGATTTCAGTTGTGAAACCAAAACTATGTACCAAACAGAATTTTTTTTACAATCTTGAATTCAAATCAGGATTAAAGTTTCAACTTCAATAAAGTAAAAAGTCACGAAACCAAAACAGAAAACGAAAACACGTACCAAACAGGCCGGTAATGTCTCTTATAGATTAATCAAAATAAACTCGGAGCAGTCCGACTTTGTTAAGCTCAATTTGGTTTTCAATTTAGAGTTTTAGCGCTTCGTTACGCATGAATAAGTTAGTTTTCGACGCTTAACTTAGACTTTGGAGGGAGTGTTTCAGACTTTTTCATTACGCGTAATTTGACTTTGGCTTGACGTGGTGTGGTGTTTCAGACTTTAATTCGGTGCTATCTACTATGTAAGAGTATGACATCTCGGATTGAGAAAAGGTATTGCATGGCGGGGACTTTCTCATCAATTTCTAATTTTAAGTTTCTAATAATTGATTTCATTCTCATGGAAAAAATACTATTCTTCTACACAATTTGACCAAAGCTCCAAGATCTATTGGAAAGCGAAGAAAATGAATGAAACCTTCTAAGGTGTGGAAAGGTTATGAACAAATAGATCTTGGAATGTTCTAAAAATTGATTTCATTTGGATGAAAAAAAAATACTATCCTTCTAGACAAATGAGTGAAACTTTCTAAGGTGTGAAAAAGGTTATGACTTATGAACAAATAGATCTAAATGGAGAATGATTCCAGTTTAACTTTGGGTATACTAGTATTGACTTTTGGTCCCTTAAAGACATAAAACCACAAAATTTTCATTTATGCTTTTGTTTTATATAATTCAAAGAATGAGTATGTGAACTTTTTACATAAGAAATGTATCCCAACAAAGTTTGTACCAAACAGGTATGCATTGTGCTGCTTCATATTCATCGTGGCAACTTCATGCTCCAATAGTCAATTCAACCTAAAATCCTATACTGCTTTCTTATGATGTTTAACGAATGCGGTTCACATGAGCAAAGGGTTCTAGATTTGCCTTAGGTGCAGGTTTAGCCAATTCTGGGGTCCCAAACACATTCCAAAGTCGCAGAGTCTCATCAGCTGCTGCAGATGCCACTAAGCATCCATCAGGGCTCTGAACATTTAACAACAAAGTTCAAACTGTCAGAAAAGTGTGATCTTAGCTGCAAATATGCTCATATAAAAAACCAATTAAAAGATGACATTCATAATTCAAACAATTAAATTTATTACACTAGAATGTTTTGTTGAGAATCTTGAGATGTTCTAAAGGATAAAAAATTTTAAATAATAAACAAAATTTTATCAACTCCAGATTAGTACCTGTGCCATAAAAAGGACTCTGGAGGTATGACCAGTGAGCTCAGCCATCTTCATCATTGAGGGGTATTTCCAAAGGGTAAGCTGATTCTTGGTAAAACCATGAGAGCTAAGCAATTTGCGCTCATTCTTGTTCCACAGCAGTGCACACACTTGTGGGCCAGTGTTAATTGAATTCAAGCATGCACCTGTGTGGGTGTTCCAGAACTTAATGCACTGGTCAACACCACCTCCACCTGAGGCTAGTAGATTTCCCTGGAATGGACACCAAGCAAGGGCCTGGACTGCAGCTGTGTGGCCCTCAAGTCTATGAAGCCACTGTGTTGGTGCAATGGAAGAGGCCATGGACCTATCCCATATATAGACAAGATTATCATTCCCTCCACTAGCCAATTGTTGGACTAATGCTGACCATTTTAGTCCACAGACCTCCAGATGATGTCCCCTGTAGGTTTCAACAATGTGAGATCTCACCCTCACATCATTGTTGACAACTAAACCATCCATTCCTCCAGTTGTAAGGATGTGATTGTTCCAAGCCAGTGAACCAACTCTTTGTATGTGACCGCCAAACAATGTTCTCAACTGCATTAACAAAATCACAGTAAATCTTCAACATGTACATATTTCAAATGAAAACAAAGAACAAATAGAAATTTTTTAAGGTAGATATAGTTAAGACTTAAGTACCTATCTATTAGTAGTAGAATCCCATAGTTGGACATGGGAATTGTTTAAGCCAATTGCAATGTGCCTGCCATTAGGAGACCAACTGACACTTGTCACGGGGCCATCATCTTTGATCGTGACAAGTTCTGAGGTAGAGCCATTTGAGGCATCCCAGAGGTAAACCGTGCTTCCAAGAGCAATGGCAAGGACATTGCTGCTACCCCAGTTTAGTAAATTCAAGTAGAAATCATCTACAATATCAGGAGCATCCAATGTCCTCTCACAACTCTATCAAATCAAATATGCACAATTAGTACACAAAATAAATTTACAAAAACACACAGAACAAAGATCAGAAGCACAGACACAAAAAGACACATAAATACAGATTATGGCTTTTACAAATTTAGAAGCACCTATACCAACCCATGTCTTAAAATTTCCCAAATTACAACATCTAAACTAAGGTTCAAAGGGTCTTACTTAAAATATGTTTTTCATCCAGATCCCCTATTCTTTCAAACACTATTTTCTTTTGTTTAATATATGAATTCAAATCCAAATATGAGAAAGACAATTTTTATGCAATTATACCTGAGGAATGTGTCTCCAGTGCTTGGCAGGTTTGGTCTATGGAAAGGATGATGAAAGCAATTCCTGAGGGATTGGATCAATCAGTGTTGAGGGCTTGTTCTTGAAGGCCAAGATCCGAGTCCAGGTTCACGTTGAAGACTTCCGCGAGTTGCTTCTGGTATGCCTCTCTACGCAGGAGAGCTCATTGCTGGGTTCTCTTTGCCTTTCCTCCCATCAATGAGCATGTAGTGTGCATAATCGAAGTCCATGGCAGCACAATTTGGAATGAACCTATCCAACTGTCAATATTACACACAACTTATGAATCAGAAACCAACAAACATGAGATTTAGAAACTAAAGATAAGGGAACATGACAGAAATTCCATTTGGTTACTTAGAAAATTTAAGAGGAAAATCATCAGAATTTTCACTGTCTAGGATCCCCTTTTCTTAATTTGAGTTAATTTCCCAATTTCTTTTGAAGAAAGAAACAAAACCCAGAATGTCGTTTCTATCGTTTTCTCTTCCTCCGTTTTCTTGGAAATCAAACAAAGGTCATGGCATAAAAATTCGCAGAAAAATATTCACATAACGAAACCCAAATTTCAAAACCGACAACATGGCCACCATAATGTATCATCGAAAACAGAACTTACAGAAAAAAGTTAAAATATATATATGTGTGTGTATTTAAAGTTTCTTACGTTTTCTCGATTATTCTTTCTCCATAGGAATTGTTCTTGAAGAGGGCACCGAGTCCTGCTATTGTGAGAGGAACCCATAGGTCCTGCATCCATAATTTTAGAGAGAAAGAGAGAAAGGAGATTGTTGTTGCTGATCTTTGAGTGTTTGGAGAAACTAGAACTTTGCTTGCAGAGAGAGAGAAGAAGAAGAAGAAGAAGAAGATGATGATTTTTTATTTTGGAGGGTTCAACGGCTATATGTTCCTTAATTAGCCATTGCGATTTATTTTAACTAAAAATAGCCCTCAGTTGACACCGGCTATGTCACATACAATAGGGTGTTTTAGTAATTAGGAAGATGTTACTTGGCTTGGGCCGAACAACAAATCTTTTTTCACCATTTGTTGGATTGGGGTAATTAGTCAAATATTGTAAATAATTTTAAAGCCCAAATCCGCCCATGACCACGTCTTCGGGTTTGTTTGGGATTAAGACCTCAAACCCAAGATTTGAATGGTTCTCACTTTTATATTTTATTTTATTTTTTCTATATGTATAATTATTATTCAGAATTAGAAAACTCTTTAGTGCCCATTTTTTGTTTAACAATACTAGAGACACAATTACACAAAAGATTTCACAACTTTCAATTGTGAAAAAATTGATTTTTTTTTTTTTTTGTCAATAGACTTACTTTTTGTTCATTTTGTCAAAATTAGTCCTACTAAATAGTTGAAAAAATATTTTAAAAGAAAATTAATAAGAAGTGAGAATGTTTTCCTTTAAAAAAAAAAAAAAAACCCTCTGAATACACGTGAAGTGCATGTGAAAAGGTTAGTATGCTTGAATTTTGAGTATACTTTTAAAAGAATATAAAGCTAATAATATTATTCCTATTGGGGCAATCTCTCTCTCTCTCTCCAAAACTCCTCTCAAAGAAAAAGAAAAAGGAAATGGTCTCCTTAATTTTTCAAATTTTCTTTTTTCAGTGTGTTGGGATAAGGAATTGTTAGGAAGAATTTGGGTGTATCATGGCAATTGAAATGGTCTCCTTAATGAAATAGTCAAACAAGAAAATTATTACTGTTTACCTAAGTTAAAGGGGAATAAGGTAATTGAACTTCACATTATCCAATTAATTTTCTTTTCTTTTCTTTGTAGGTAGAAATAATAGATTGTTTATTCATCAAAAAAAGTCATTTTGTCCAATTATTAGACGGGTTAATTTTGCGCAACTGAAGCCCAACCCAATCAGTAAGCAAACTTGGGCTTATGTTTATTCAGAAAAAGCCCATATGTATTCCATCCCTGAATGACATTATTAACCAAAGGTAGTTTCACTAGTTTGTGTGTGGCAATAATAAAATATAAAAATGTTTTTTTATTTTTTTTTTATTTGAATAATTAGAGCAGAGATGATTTCAACTATAAATATGTCGTTACACATACTAAGAATTGCTGTTTGAACCACAATAATACTCTTGGCCTTTCGTTGAGTTGAGTGCATGTGCATCAATAATACAACTTGAGGAGGAGTAGGGTCCAAACTTCGTCATAATTTCGAATATTATCCCATAAAGTTGTAAGCTAATTGTATAATATTATGACAACTTTTTTCAAGCAAATTCATCACGCGTCACAACCTCACAAAAATATTCTGGAAATTCTTCAACCAATTGATCCCACTTTCTGCCACCTGACCTCCAAAAATTGTGTTGGACCGACTTTTCATTATCTTTAGGAAAGTACATATCCATGTTCATTAACAAATCACAAATGCTAAAAATAACATAAAGCATTTGAACCCAAAGAAAAACAAGGCAAAATAAAAAGAGACTAAAAATGTGTTCTTTTGGGTCTTAACGTTAGATTATACATTTTATAACAAATGACTAAAATCTAGTGTGTGTATGAGTTGTATACATCATGTTACATATCATTGCTATTAAAAATATTATGTGGGTCCTTTACTTATCCTCTACAAAGTTTCTAGTAACATTTTTTTTTATAAATAAGAATGTCACATCCTATACGAGAAACAGTTATTAAGTTTATTTAAAAAAAAAAAAAACGGAAATTAATAAAAATATCTTATGCAAGTAGGTTCAAATCGGATAAGTTCCTTTTAAATAAACTTGAAGAATTTTCCTCAAACTTATCGTGTGCCATATATTATAATCACAAAATTTATTACATCATTGCGATTAAAAATATAAGTGACTAGATTGAGGAAAATTTACTTCACTCCAATTGATACAAGAATTGTCACACTCAAATTTGAGTATGAGCTGTATGCAATGTATGATTACCATTAAAAAAGATCTTGTGGCTCGCATAGAAAGATAGATAGAATTTGAGATGATTGATGATCTTCCAAATCCCATCCATCCACATGAGACGGTCCCACCAAAATCATTCTCATCACAATAATCTCGTGAACAACTACCGCTTCTACTGCCTCCGTGGTCTCCTATCAGCCGCCAGCTTTCAACCCTCCATTCCTTTCATGTACAAGTGTCACTCATGCTTTGGCTCGATTCTTTTCTCGTTATTATGTGGTTCAGAATTTTTGCTTCGGAGTTAATAGTCGGTGGAGATTTCGACACGTCATCATTTACTGTGCTATCGGGTCCCACAGTCACGATGGGGAATTTTACGCAACCCCATACTCTTTCCGTGAGTCCCATTCCAATTGCCATGCCACCACCTTTTTTTGAACGTTGAAACCAGAACACGACAAACTGGGTCACATTGCTTCAATTACCAAAATCACCTTTACGAGGATAATCTTGAGTACCCATTTTTGTCGTATTATACTATAAAGAAGCTGTTTGAGTTTAGGTGTACAGAAATACGGAATCCGTTGAAGATTTTGACATATGTATAAAAATTAGATAAAATTGAATACGTGTCAAAATTTTAACAGGATCCAGTACTTCCTGTGGACTTTGGATCCAAGTCCTTTTCCCATACTTATAATAACACATGAATTTTATTTTTGTTTTACTTTATCCCATACACGAATACTATGAAATTTTAGTTTTTCAACGAAATTGAATAAATCCAATTGTCTTATCTTCTTTTCTTTTCTCATGTGTTTAAGGTTTTGCATTAAGAAATTGTATGAGATGTAAGATCTAATATTCTGTATTAGTGCCTAAATAACTGAAATTTTTTACATGCTTGTTTTAGTTTTAGATATTTCAATCCTCTTATTTTTATCTAAAAAAATACATTTGTTTTTTAACCATATTTATGTGTAATTTTATTGTTCAAAGAGTTTGACCATAATCATGCAAGTGCTAAAAAATTTAAATTATGATGTATAGTGTTTCATGAAAACATAGTTAATGACTTATGATAATGGATTTTGTTAACCAGTGCCCTTAGGGTAATAGTTAAGGAGCATTAAATGCTTACACTTTACGGGAAATAACGAACTTTTACTATTAAAATAATAAATAATAAGACCGAAATACCCTTAAAAGTATTATTTTAATATTAAAAGTTCACTACTTCCTATAAAGTGGAAGCATTAAATACTTCCTTAACCATTGTCTTGAGAGCACTAGTTAATAGGACCTATGATAATTTAGGGACATTAAATTTAATGAAGTCATTATTAATTGATCGTTCTTTTAATTATTTCTAAATAAAATAAATAAACATGATTTATTACAAAAATAGTCTTGTTAGATAATAAAAAATCATGTAATTTTTTTGCATAAAAATACATGGAAACATCTTGTTAAAAAGTTTTACGTGGGCGATTTATGCTCTTATATAATGTACTAGAAGTCTAGAACATTCTTCAAATTATAGAAATAAATTTAAAATTTGGTCTAAAAAAGAAAAGAAAAAGAAAAAGCATCTCTATCATCGTTGGTGACGAAGGGCACTCAAGGGCAAATTTGGAAAAAAGAAAAGCTCCCAAATCCCGCCGGGTGTTTTTGTGTCGGGACTTGAGACTTGAGATGCGATTCAAATGATGAAAGATGCCGTCAAATTCCTCCACGTGTCGGTCTTTTTAGAGTTGTTCCAACTCTTGGTATAGAATTGGTTGTGGGTTGTGGGACTCATCTTCCTTGCAGTTGGTCGAGCCTGATATTTTGCAAGACTAACCACACATTTATTATTATTCAATTTTCCTTGTCCTACTCGATTTGAACATGTCAACATCTTAATTTTGCTTTATCAATATCACCCACTTGTTCTTGTTTTGAGTCTTTCAACCCCAAGCATCAAATTTTCGTTTAACATATGCCCCTAAAATCTAGGAGTGGCATAGTCAAGCCAGTTGAAGCTAATTTTGGCCTACATTATCTCAAATGGAGTTGGTTAAAATTAGAACAATTCGAGAGCCAATGTGAGTTGTCATGTTTAGATAAACTAGGATAACAATATTTATAAAAACAACCACAACACAATTAAATTTTGCTATTTAGAAATCACTTCTTGAACTATCTCAATAAAATGGCTCGAAGTTTACCAATTAGAAATCAATTATGATAAACTCGTGTGCAAGCAGGAGTTGAAGGTGTCACGTGTTCATTTTGGGACGACACATCTAGCATGTCTTTTATGATCTAAACAAATGACAAACATGTAAGTACCTAGAAAAATCTATATATGCCTTGATCCATCATGATTATAGATAAGCATAAGTTGATGCATTTGAATTAACAATTGAAGTATATTTGGGGTAACTTAATTAACTAATTAGTATATATATTCTTAAAAATGTGAACGGATATATTTATTTATATATTATACTACTTGTAAATACCAAGTACGATTTTGGTTGAATTTTGTAGCATGGTGAATATTAATTTTTATAAAATCAGTAATATCATTTATTTATAGTGAAAGCAAATTATTACTAGAAGAAAACACCTAATCTACAAAACGATATCTAATACAACCCCTTAAGTTCTTTAACATCATTATGCGGTCCATTGATAACTAAACTTTATATTATTCAGTAAAACAAATAATATTATAATGTAGAGTAAACATTAATGTAAATCTTTGCCAAAAGAAAAAAGAAAGTAAAGTTTTTGACGCAATGTATAAATACATAAAAAAGTGAGGAGAAAGGTGCAAAATTGACAAGGTGGGAAATTGAGAAGTTCGAGCGAAACGAGGTTTATGTGGACGAGGGAAGGTGCATGATAACATTGACAGTGACAAGAGACAAGTAGTGGAAAGCAAACAAAACAAAAACCAGAGGAGGCAAAGAAGAGGCAGAGCTTTTAAAAGCCCCCTTTACCACTCTCATAATTTTCCTCAACCATTCCATTAAACAACCACTCCTCCTATGTCGTACCACATATTGGCCATATAATTTAAAAAATAAAAAAATAAAAAAAATTGGTAACACCCACAGCCACTAGCTACTACTTTGGAGGCCTCTCTCTCTCTTTCTTTCGTTTGCTTAACCGCCTTTTTCTCGCTCTCATTTTAAACACCTTTTTCATACACTCTAAAATAATTAATTAATCCATTTTTTTGCGGGCCTTAATTAAATCTCTCAAGCCACTTCAACCATTATATATAGACTCTCTCTTTCTTTTTATTTCTCCCTCTGCTATTTATCGCTGACTTCTACTAACGACGAATTCTTTCACCGTTTTCCGTTTATTCCACCTTACTCCGCCGGAATATTCTGTTAACATCCGTTACTCTCTCTGTTGAAGATGAAAAAAGCTAGGGCTTGCGAGCTGTGCAACGAAGAGGCTTCTCTGTACTGTGCCTCCGACGCTGCGTTTCTTTGCTTTCACTGCGACGCTAGGGTTCACCAGGCCAATTTCCTCGTCGCTCGACATGTTCGCCAACCGCTCTGCTCCAAATGCAAGGCTTTCTCCGCTGAACGGATCTCCGGCGCCGTAATTCATCCTCTCCGGTACGTCTGTCTTTCTTGCTCGCCGGAGGAATTTTCCGACGAGGAGGATTTAGATTCCTCGTCTTCTTCGGTTTGTGTTTCGAGCACCGAGTCCTGCGCCACTGGTCCGAAGAGAATCGTGGTCGAAGATCGGGGACGGATAAAAGAGAAGCTCGTGAAACGCAGCCTTTCGAGCTCTGTTACGGAGATCTCCGGCGAAGATTCGAGTGTTCCGGCGAGATTCGACATGAAGAATAAGAAGAAGAGGAAGATCGGAGGAGGAGGAGGGGCGGCACCGACGTCGAGGGTGGCGGACGCGAAGGCGGAGGGTATTTTCGTAAATTGGTGCAGGAAGCTTGGGGTGAATGGTAATATGGTAATTCCGTTCGCAACGAAAGCCTTAGAATTTTGTTTGGGCAGGTGGACGGTTTTGCCCTTCAAGGTGTCCATGGCGGCGTCATTTTGGCTTGCCTTGAGATTTTGCGGGGACAAATCGGTGTCCACGTGTCATAACCTCAGAGGGCTCGAGGACGTGTCCGGAGTGCCAGCTAAGCTGATCTTGGCAGCCGAGGCCAAGGTCGCACGTGCGCTGAGGGTGAGTGGCAGGAAGGCCAAGGTCGCACGTGACACGGTGGAGGAGGAGGAGGAGGAGGAGGAAGGTTGGGCCGAGTGCTCCGTTTGACTTATTCGAACGTGCGAAGGAAATGCACACGTGTGTTTTCTGAGAATGAAAATAGATTAGGGTTTAGAATCAAATTATTTTTTGTAACTTTGTAAGTTCATTTCTTTCTTTTAAAAATCAAGAATGCTATTACGTGAAATGCAAATGGATCCTCACTGTTGGATTGGTTTGAGTTTGTAAGTTTGATTGTAGGTTAAAAATCCAGACCTCGACCATTTATTGTGCGGTGTTAAAAGTTAAAACTCTGTATATAATTAATGAAGACAATTTGAATAATTTCATTTATATTTTTACTCTCATTTTATATGGAAAAATCAAGGATCAATCCACTTCCTCTATTGTTGTAATTATCTAATAATAATAAATTTTATTTTATGAGTTTATTTTTAAATTGGTTCGAAGGAATTCTTTTCTCTAATATATTATGTGGCGACTTATAAGACTCTTTTGTGTTAATAATACACGTGAATAATTTTATCACTAATGAATCGTCATATAATGGGTTATATGAGAATTCTTCCAAACTGATTTGAAAGTAAACTTTGTTATGTTTTTATGGATTAAAACACTAGATTTAAAAAAGAAACATATCTCCATGGATAAAATCATAAAACTGCGATTATTCGTGATTGTTTCATGTTGATGAACCGAATTTGGCCTATTTACATCAACTCGATTTACTCACAATTCTAATTTTATATTAGCACAATATCCATCATTGTGCAGATGAGAAAGGAGATTAAAAAAATAATAATAAATAAATAAATGGAACATTTTTATGTCTTCTCAAAATAAAATTCTAGTCATGATTTGAAATCTACTAAAATGTCATTGAACCATGCATTGATTTGGATTTTGAATTTCCAATGCACAAGTCCAAAATCCGTACCTTTTGGACTTTTGATTTTTATGTCGTGTGTTTCTCTGAATCCACAAATTGAAAATCAGAATAAATGATCTTCATCAGATTACGTTTTTGTAAGATCTGTGTATTGGTTTGGGGCCTTGCATATGTTGAAGTGGATAGGCCAAAATCCTAGATTTTCCAAGGAAGAGAGAGGGACGTGCCCTAAAGCTAGTAATGAAATTTGATTACAACCTAAGATCTTAAGTTTAATTAAACAGGCTTTCTTATTTTGTTGTCATTTTATTTTTGGTTAATGTCTTTGTTTTCTCACTAGTCCTTAAATTATGTAAAGATTGTATAAAAGCAGCACTTATTTATCTGGTAGACTGCTACCCATGACCTTTTAATTGGAGGCCACACGACTTCTATATGGAATATTTCACTTTCACATCATAATTAAAGTAAGATCATTATCTTTAGAGAAAAAAGTTGAATGCTAATGCTGTGCGATTTGATTATAATTGACAAATTCAAATATATTTTAGGACATTTTTTTTTTTTAATGAGTTGTTCTTGAAGTAATATTACTTTCACATAAAGTTATCATTGACATCATTTTTATTATGTATTAAAATAGATCAAGTTAACTATAGTTAAAAAAATAAATAAATATGTGAGACATTTTATATAGATTTATTGTGTAAGGATTGGCTTAGGATAACTGTGACTAGTTTAAATATCTTAAGCTCATTAACATTGAAAGGGACTATAAGGCCATAGGCACATAAAAAAATGTCTGGGGAATTTTGAAATTGACAAATTGTGGTATATGAATATTTCCTTTTAAATTAATATATTAGCAAGAGAATTGTGATTAGGCTCAACTGAGACTTATATTTATGTTGTAAGAGCACTCTTATTAGCCTCCTCAAATTTTTTTTAAAAAAAAACCCACTTTATCAGATTTTAAAGCACAGTTTTCAGACTTTTTTATTTTACTATTCTTTTTTAATATATTTTTATTATTTTATTTTCATTATTGTTGCTTGGGATTTATTTCTGGTGGGTCGTGATGATGATTTGCGATTGGGTTACGGTGGTTGTGGGTTGTTTCCGTTATTCTTGGCGGGAGACAGAAAGCAAGAGAGAGAAAATAGATTATTTAATCCCTTAAGCAGATGAACAGTTGCTCCTCCAACTCAAGGAGCCACTGTTCATCAGCTTCAATATTTCGGGAAATAGAGAGGCTGCTGTGGAATTTTTGATGTTTTTATACGGTTTGTTGAGCTAATGAGAGTGCTCTAAAGGGTTTTCCATTTTGCTACAGAAAGAGGGGAAAAAGTTAATTTTTTCAAAGGGTTAATTTTTGCAACGGTGCTTTATACAAATACTGAAAGGCTGTATTTAAAATGTGTGGTGGAGTTTTATTGCAACTAACAGGAAAAGATTACAAAGCTTCCTTAAATACAACATTATCGAAACTAGGGGAACCTGATCTAGAGGCATCAAAAAAATCAAAAGACTGCTTTAAAACCCAAAATGCAAGGGAATGAGCTTGCTATATTAGCATCTCTAGGAACTCCAGTTAAAAGAAAGATTTTCAATTTGCATAGCAAAGCTCTTTTGTATCTCTCAGCAGAATATCCGCTTTCCAAGGAGAAGATAAAGTTGTGTCCCTTTAGGCCTTTAGGAATTGAATGCATCTTTTATTGTCTCCTTCCATAGAGTTATTGCAAAGCCAAGATGACAAAATAATTGGTTTGTATTGGAAAGGCAAGATACTACTATCATTTATGAGAATGATTTTTCTCAAATAAACTTGTTTTTTTTCTTAATAATTAATTTCTCTTTGGTACAAAACAATAGTATTGAAGAGAAGATATCTTGTGCGCGAAATAAATTGATGCATGAGATGTCTCGTAGTTGATGGAACCCACATACTTTATATACCACCCACACATATAACAAATAAATGAATAACCTTTATGACCTTGAGACTTGAATGTCTCACTGGTCTCTTCAAGATTTTATAACAAACAGATTTATATGTGGCGGTGCAAAAAAATGAGGCAAATAATTACCATATTTCTAACTTTTTAATAATTCAATATTTTCTAACAAATCTTGTTCAAAGATAATATGGCTAATCATATATTTTTTGTGACTAGTTGAACGCATGTAAGATTTTTATAATTTTATCTTTAAAAAACTTCTTTCAACGGATGCGACTTGACAAGTATAGTCAATAATATTCTATATGCAATAGATGCATTTGGAACAATTCAATTCTTGATAAAATTAAGTATATTTGTCGCTGTCTTTTTTTCTTTTGGTAAAATCTCTTGTAAGACTTTTAAGTCTAAAAATAAATCAATACCATCAAGATCAAAAAATTATCAGGTTTTAAAAAACTTTCAGATTAACGAACACCTTTTCAAATTATCATAATTTAGAAGTTAGCTTCTTCACCAATTACAAAAATTGTTCTCAAAATTGGATTAGAGAAATAAATTATTACATTAATTTAAAGGTTTGTTTTAATATAATCTTTTTAATTTTTGTATATATAAATATATTGGGTTTCAAAAGGGCCTTTAGGTAAAGTTCTTTATGTTTAGGTATGTGTTTCAGGCAGGATCGAACTAAATTATAAAATTTTCATGAATATAATCAAAGGGTTAATTCTTTATGGAATTAAATTCCTTAAACATATAACTGCATTGCATTTAAATATTCTTGAAAAAGATAACATTGTTTGAGTATTCAATGACCACATAAATCACATAATTCTTTAAATTTAATGTAGAAACACTTTCTTTCTTTTCTTAAATGGATTTTGTGTGATTGAGATTATTTGGGACCGTCCCTTACTTAATCTTAAATATTTTAAGAAAATTGTTTTGTTTATTTTATTTTATTTACAAACTTTCATCTATTACAAAAATTGGGAAATATAAAAGATAACATTGCGTGTGAGAGAGAAAGAGTGAGAGAGCATGAAATTCTGTAGAAGCCATTGCATGATTGGAAAATATAAAAAGAAAGAAAAAGACATTTTGCATTCTGAGTCAATTATATACTGTTTCAAATCTGAACATACATTCAAAGAGTTAAGGTTTCCACTAATAACAGACAATTCTTTTTCTTCAACCGGGCATCTTCCATTTAACAGGATTCCACTTCAACATTTGTCAACTACACTGGCGAGTAGAGAATAAAATCATAATTAATCATTTTAGCATTGAAGAGGGAGAGACGAGAAATTAAATTTGGCTTTGAATTCCAATAATAATATTTTGATAATTGATAAGTATAATCAGGTCGGCCCAGGGTTTGGGTTGCTCAAACCCATCACAATTTTAGTTGCCTATTTATTATTAAATATTAAAAAACATCATAAAAGTCCC